>ML798247.1:18032-96996 GCA_009831015.1 Picea engelmannii | reverse complement strand
GTGGGGAATGAGGGTCTAGTAGTAGTGGGCGTAAGATGGCATCTTTGGGAAGAATCCTTCTAGATATTTCTGTGATGTCTTCCCTGTGATCTCAGCCTAGCCTAGGATTCCTTGCCTTGGGGTGGAGCTCGGTCCCAGCTCGGGGGTGATCCACTGTTGAGATGATGAACAGTGTGGTCTAAGGCTGGGAGGTTCGTGGAAGGCCTGCACTTGGTTGGTGAATGCTACAACAGATAAAAGATAAGTAATTTGAGTTATGTTTTAACACATTTGACATGAATGGTTTGTTTTGTATCATGTTTTCTGCTGTGTAAATGAATTAATGATGAATGCTATGGGACATGTAATTATAGCAGTACCCATATATTTTACTCTGAGTTGTTAAGTGTGTTTAATTCTGGTTAAATGCATTTGTTTTTAAATCCATGTAATGAATGGTAAATCGAGAGGTTTGTGTGAACCTTGGTATTAGAGCAATTGGCACACTACAATAAAGGCATGTGGTTTCTTTCATGCATGAAAATATATTCCATGACTTTTGGACATGTAAGTAGATTATTCATGTTCATTCATCCTTTGTTTTTTCTCCCCAATCTAAAATTCCATAGTATTTTTGTAATAAAATTATGGCATATTTATACAACTACAACCAAGTCATAGGAAATTCAGCCTTATGGATTCATAGACTTAGGTTGGAGGTGGCCTATATTACAAAGAGATAAGGTGTAACTTTGATCCTACGATTGGGTGGAATTCCTTTCTTCTTCAACCAATTGGTGAAGAATTTCCAAAAGATAATTGTTTCGAATTTCCCAATGAGTATGTATGCTTATTAGTGCATATGTCATGCATTAAATTAGTTTCTTTTTGGTTTAGTTATGATCGTATGTCTTATCCTTAATTTATGATTATGTGTTCTTAGTTAATTGAATGGGTTAATAACGTTTTCATAAGTTTTCATTGTTATGCATGCATATATTAACTAGTTTAATATCAAAGCTTTGAGGTATGGTATCAAAGAATACATTTGGTGCAGTTATATGGTTAGAGAGTACCATATATCCCTAATAGTGCACAGAGGTTACTGGGTATGTTATAGTATGGTACCTCACAATATCCTTGAATAAGTAACATGTGAGCTAGAGTAATTTATGCGAGAGTAATACCAACATCTATTTTGAAATTTTTGTGTGATTTTTTTATTAAATATAGTGATGATGTGCACTGAGAAAAATTCAAAATCTAAGTGGAGTGGAATGTAATACCCTTTTTTTATCCCCAAATAAGTAATTTGTATGTATATGATGAATGACTATAAGTTGGACATATGTGACTTGTAAACTATACATTGAATGATAATATAAATACATCACATGCTACAGAAAAAGAAAGACAAAGAATGGGGGGTTATGAGTCAATGAGAAGGGAAAGGAATGGGGCTTAGGGGCTTGCGAGATGAGTAAAAACAAATATATTTCTAGTCCATGAAAATATATTTCATGATTTTTTGGCAAGAAAGTAGATTATTCATGTTCAATATCCCTTGGGATTTCCTCTCTAATCTAAAATATGATAGTATTGTTTTAATAAATTTATTGGATATTTATACCATGAAACTATAGGGATATTATGACTGTATGCATGGGAAATTGTTGATATTAAGAGGAATTAAATACAATGGATAATCCCTAGAATCCCAATATAGATATTTCCGTGCCAACCTGTACTAGAAACGTGGAGAGAACTTGGATAGCTTGAAATATTATTTAGGAGAGAAGGGGATCCCATTTCTTGGGATGTGCAGGCTGGGGGAAAATAGGGCTAGTGGATTGGGAATTGTTGTAGAGGAAATTGATCTATGAATTCTAGGAATTGAAATATGTGAAGGGAAATAGAGACTAGACATAATAAATTATTCCTAGAAGATTGATATATTCATCTTGGTGGTGGAATATATTACAAAGAGATTAGGTGTAACATGGAGCCTATGGTGGGGTGGAACATCCTTCTTCTGCAACCAATTCGTGAACAACTTTTAGAATATAAGTATTATTAATTTTTTAATTAGTATTTAAATTTACTATTGTTTATATCATGAATTAAATTATTTTTTAGCTTGTTCAATTCTAATTGCATATATTAGCTTGCATTTATGATTATGGGTTATTTGTTAGTTGAATGGCTTAATCATGCTTGCACAAATATGCATTGTTATGAAAACATATATAAATTGGTTTATTATTAGAGCCTTTAGGTATGCTATCAAAGTAGGAAATTTGTGTGCTTATATGTTTATGGAGTACCCTGTATCCTTAACAACTTATAGAGGTTACTATGTATGTTACAGTACAATACCCCACTAGAGCCCTGAAGAAGTAACATGGGAGTTGGATAATGTTATGTATGACGCATAACCACATCTATTCTAAAATTTTGGTGTAAAAAAAATGTAATTTTATATAGTTATTATGTGTGTTGAGGACAAAGAAAAATCTAGGTGAAGGGGAATGTAATACGTTAGTTTTGATACCCAAATCAGTAATGTATATGCATACAATGAATAGTTATAAGCCAAAAATATGTGACTTGTAAATTATACATTGACTACTAATATAAATACATAACAAACTACAAAAGAAGAAGGATACATATTGTCGATTGTCAGTCCATGGGAGGGGAAGAGAAGGGGCATTAAGGAGTTATGTAAAAATAATATGATTTTATTGCTGTCTTAAGTTCCTTAACCTATCTCAACAATTGTTATTATTGAGCTTGAAAAATAGTCATCAAAGAGAGATGCATGTACTTTTCATGAAGATATGAGTTCTCTCTTGTGCATGCAAATACATTTGATTATTTTTGGACATGAAAATAGATTACTCGCGTTCAATATTCCTTGGGATTTTCACTTTGATCTAAATGGATATATTAATAATATAACAAAATCATGGGAGACTCTTTCCATAAAACAATGGGAAGATTATGATTGTTTGCATGGGTAATTGTTGATATTAAGAGGAATTAATTACCGTGGATAATCCCTTGAATCATAGAATAAATATTTCGTAGCCATATTGGTGTTGGATCTTTGAAGGCTGAGGGACTGTTTAGCAAATAATGGAATCCCATCTCTTCGGTCTTGTTGGTTGAGGGGAAAGAGGGATAATGGATTGTGAATTCTTGTAGAGGAAATTGAACTTCCTGCTATGAGATTTGGGCTATGTGATGAGAAAAAGATCCCATGGAAGATTAACTTGTTGACCAATATCCTTTCATGTCCATTCATAAATGGGATTTTAAAATTGTGACAAATGAAGTCAATATATTGTTTCGTATCAAAGGGAGGATATGTATTTTTTAATTGAAGTAAGGATATAGGTATTTGGAGATCGGTTATTATAGGGATTTAAGGGGTGTTACGCATTTCCTGGGGGTTTCTAGGTAAGAAATTGCATACCTACACATAGTAAATATCATAGAGATACAGTAAATTTATGATTAAATCTAGCCAAGAAATTTATTTGGGATAAAAAGATTAGATATACATGAAAAAAAGTCTCTAATAGATCAATCAATCAAGTCTTGCATCATTCTTTTGATGAATATTTGAAAAGTATTTCACTAAATTTAGGGTAATCACTAATGTTACATTGCTACCCAATGCATGGAATAAAGGTTTTGATCTATTACAAGGCATAAATACCTCAATTGTAGAATTTATTGTTGCACCGTATGTTCCTACAAGTTCATTTGAGGAATGGTAGATCTAACATTATTGTCAACCAAGCACATTCCAAATGAAGGAATTCTTTGTGAAAATTGAATTAGCGAAGGTCCATGGGCTAATGCGTATTGGATATGGAATCAAGATATTAGTAAATATCAGTAGCGAGATCTGTAAATTACCCTTCTTCACCCTCTCAAATGTATAGTATTGTTGCCTATTTTCTAGGGTGGTCAGCATATAAGACAGGGAAAAAAAATTGTTAATGTCATCGAAGTAGGGAATTGCTTGGCCATATGAAAATGGACCCTTTTTTCCATTATAAGATATTTTATTTCATCATGTAATAAAAGATTAGCTACGTGCTAAAAACTAAGTTATGGATTTTGTTTCTCTATTTTCAAGAGAAAACTGTTGTAGAAAAATTATATATTAAAATTGAGGATTAAAATTAACTATTACTAAAAATTAAGTTATCGATTTTGTTTTATTTTTTTTTAGATAAAAATGTTGTGAAAAGATTATATATTAAAATTGAGGATTAATTGACATTTGATAAATTTTCCTTTTATTTATGCTTATCCTCTCTCTATTTTTGTGTTTGTCTTTAAAATAATATTAATAATATTTTATCAATACAATATTGCTATAATATTAAAATGGTTTATTTGACATTATCCTTCTATTAATAATACTTTTATAATATAATATTAATTTATCTTTATACTATTTATATAGTTTAATAAATGTGAAGATTCTACATAACCTCGTGTTAATAACACTTCACATACCTTAGTTCGATATTATTATTATACGTTTATTAAGGTTCTATATAACCTCGTGTTAATAACACTTCAAATACCTTAGTTCTATATTATTATTATACTTTTATTAGAATTTAAACTAGCATTTTCAACCTAATATTATGAATACTTCAAAGATATTTTAGCACTATTCTATCAGAATTTATTCTTTAATAGATCTTTAAAGTTAATAACTTAATACTATTATAATATTTTAATATTATAATAATTTATCTTTATATACTCTATTAACTTGTTTAAGATCCTATATAATGTAATATTAATAACATATTATACTTTATCATATGTATTAATAATAACTTAGAATTAATAATACCTCATTAAATACTTTAATAATACCATAGCCTTGCATTAATAATACATTATTAAAATATTTAATATTATAGCCTTGTATTAATAATACATTATTAAAATATTTAATATTATAGTACTTCAATTTTATAGTACTTTAATATTATATTTTATAGTACTTTAATATTATATTATCATAGTACTTTAATAGGATAGTAATTTAATATTTTTATATATTTTAATAATCTTTCTCATATAACCTAGTATTAATAATACCTTATTAAGTATTTTAATAATACCAAACCTAAACCTAGCATTAACAATATTTTAATAAATACTTTAGTAATATAATATTAATATGTTTTTTAACTTAGTCTTAATAATACTTTTAGTATTAATGATATCTTAATAAATACTTTAGTAATATAATATTAATATGCTTTTTAACTCAGCCTTAATAATACTTTTATGGTATTATTATTACCCATTATACTTTAACGTTAACGTTAGTAACTTTAATATTAAAGTGTTTTAGTATTTATATATACTTTGATAGATTTTAGGGTTCTTTAACTCATGTTAGTATCCCTCTAGGGTTTTGAGTAATACTCTTTACATTTTATCTACTTGGTTTTTCTCTTCTCCTACCCTAATACTTGTCATAAGATTCAGATTCTTTACATTTTATCTCCTTGGTCTTTATCTTCTCTTACCCTAATACTTGTCATGACGATGGATCAAATTAAAAGTTGACAAAATTACAATGATTATGGGAGCAATTCTACTAAGTTTTAAAAGTGCTCACCTTAAAAATTTATAACACAAACTAAAATCATGATATTTTTAGTTACATTCTACTCCATTCTTTGTATTATAATATTATCTCATAAGATCCATATGACCCTCTTAAGACTTAATATATTTTTTTGTTTGATTGAAAAAAATGATGCTTTTGTTAATATATGAAAAAACATAATACAATGATAGAGTATAAGGAAGAAAGGGGTCACTTATACTTGAAGGATAATAAGAATGCTCCTAAGTCAAATTTATCCCTAAGATCACACTCTCTTCCATCTCTCCAAATGAGAGCTCCTTTAAATCTGAACGATATTACTTTCCTAAATATTACTACAAAGAAAGGCTTCATACATAGATAGAAAAAAATTCTTGAAATGTCCACAAAATCATAGATCTAAAGGATGAAGAGTTACAATTTGAGGTGGTCCACCTTTCTAGGTTTACAAATATATATACATATACATAAACCAATTCTCAGTGAATGAATGACCATATATTAGACTAAAGAGAGAGGCATAAGTAGTATAACACTGTACCTTATATGTTGGGATGCAATGCACCTTTTTGTATTTCAGGGTTATTTGTGTGATTTGCAGGATTATAAAAGTTATGCCTTGTCTTCATACTATGGGCAAAAAAAAATGGGGTATTAAAAAGTCCAATGAAAAATTAGATATATAGGATATCTATTAAAAATAGGGGTCCTTTAAATTGGAAATATGTATTGGGAGGTGTGTTCAAGAAAAGGATTTTGGGAGGTATTTTCCAATATCTAGTGAAGTTATGATTATTTGATTATGTGTAATAGAGAGCCTATGGTTGGGTAGAGTGAACTTCTTCTATAACCAGTTTCTATAAAATAAATATTCAAATAATTCTTTAATAAGTATGCAATTTTATTATTGTTTCTGTTATGGATTAAATTACTTTATAATTTTTTCAATTCTAAATGCATGTATTAACCTACATTTATGATTATGTGTTCAATTTATTTAATTGAATGGTTTAATCAAGCTTGCATTAATATGTATTGTTATGTATGCATATCTAAATTGGTTTAAATATTATTCACATGAACACTCTTCCTTTGGTTTTTCTCTATGATCTAAACTGCCATAATATTCCTATAATAAAATTATGGGGATTGTTGCCATGAAACTATGGGGAGAATATCTCTGTGTTTAGGGATAAGAATATTTCTGTGTTTAGGGATAATTGTTGATATTAAAAGGAATTGATTATGGTTGATAATCATTGGAATCCCATTGTAGATATTTTCTGGCTAACCTACCCTAGATCCATTGAGGGTGGGGACCATTTAGTAAAGGTATCTGATTTCTTAGGTTTTTCACGATGAAGGGAAAAAGCGATGGTGGATTAGGATTTGTTGTTGAAGAAATTGACATGTGAAATATGGATATTTAGATGTGTGAAGAGAACTAGATCCAAGCAATAGGAGGTTTTACGTTAAGGATTAATAACCTTAAGTTAGTGGTGGTCTATGTTACAAAGATATTGGACATAATATGAATCCTATGGTTGAGTTTACAAGATAAGTGATCTTAATTTTTTTAATGAGTAAGTAGGTTTTTTTATTGTTTATATCATGGATTAAAATAATTTATAGTTTATTTATTTCGAATTCTATTTATTATCCCACATTTATGATTGTGGGTTGTTAGTTAATTGAATGGTTTAGTATTTTTTTTTAGCATAAATCTACATTATTATGTTACATATATTAATTGGATTAATTTAAGAGATTTGAAATATGGTATTAAAGTAAAAATTTGGCGTGGTTGGTTTTGACATACTCTTAGTGTCAATAGTGTATATAGGTTATTGGATATGTTAGTGTCAATAATGTATAGAGGTTATTGGATATGTTACAATAATGTTTAAATTCATTTTCAATTTTTAAATTTTTTATTCATTATTTTTTTATTTTAATTTAATTTTTTAAATAGGATTTATTTATTTATTTATTTTCAATTAATTTTAAATTGGAATATATATATATATATATATATATATATATATTCTTTTTATGGTTTATTTTGTTATTAGTTTTTTTATTAAAACTTTTTTTATTTTTTGCAAATTTGTTTTTCTATTTTTTTTTAAGAGTGCCCTATTTGCATAGGTGGTTTTTTTTCCTTATTTTATATTTTTGTAATTGTGTTTTACATATTATTTATTTATTAATTAATTTTATATTATGTATAATTGTGTATATCCCTTTGCAAAGTATTATCATTTTACATGTTTCAAAATGTTTCAATTTTAAGTCCTAAAAAATAAGGTTATTAGTAAACTAATTTTTCAAGTCAAGAGTTATTTTAAGATTTTGGTTTCAACAATTAAAAATGTTAAGGTTATGATTTCAATCAAAGTTATAATTTTTCAGTTGTAAAAAGAAAAGATGTTATTGGTTAAACTGCTTTTCAATTTGGGAGTTGATTTTAAGTTTTTTGTTGTAAGGATAATTGATGTTATGGCCATAGTTTCAAAAAAACTACACTTTCACCTCGAAAAAAGGAAGTTCCTATTGGTTGCACCACTTTTCAATTTGGGGTTCATTTAGTATTTTATTTACAACATTCTCGATTATTTAGACCATTGTTTCAAACAAGTTGCAATTTTCACCGTAAGAAAAAAATGTGCTACTAGTAGCACTACTTTTCAATTTGAGGATTGATTTAAATATTTGTATTCATAGTAGTACTCTTCGTTGTTAAGGTCATTATTACAAAATGTTGTAATTTTAACCATGAAAAAAATAACGATTCTGGGAATACCACTTTCCCATTTGGTGGGTAGATTTTAAGGATTCCAATATCTTCGTAACGATTGAAGGACAGGGTTAAAAATTGTTGTAATTTTACCCTTGAAAAAAAAAAGGTTCGACAAGTTTTCGATTCTTGAGTTTATTTTGGTATTTTTCACCGAAGAATATGGGATATTAGACCAAAGTTAACGTTTTGATATCACAATTCTCGTCAAATTGATAACTAAGTGTGCTTACATATGTTACGCTTGTATTATATCTTGTTTAGGGATATGGTGTACTTAAAGATGTAGTTAATTATTTTCAATTCAACAAATAAAAGTATAATATAAGTAAAGTATTTATATTAATTAATTCAAATTAAATGGTTGAAAATGAAATTTTCTCAGATCTACTATAACATCGCACTCTTGCATGCACTGAGAGAACTTATTCTTTGAGGACACTTATGTGCAAGTGATCTGGGTTATTACACTATTGGTTGTTTTGATTATGATTATGAGATATTGTGGATTTGATGATATGATATTTTGTTTTGTTTATGTAGACAAGTCCTATTGAATCAGTTCTCGTGACTGTGAAGAAATCTGGACATTAAGGATGTAGAGGCATCGATGAAACCCCTTCGACTTCGGATCGAGTCAGGGAGTGGATTGTTAGGGTTTGAATGTTGTTGATGTGACATATGTACATATGATTAGATGTTATGATGATTGATTATTATTTCTGACATGATTTGTTGATGGATGTAGGCTGACGATAACTTGTCGACCAGACTCACATTTGGAGTAGAGGGGTCACGCGTGACTACTAGAGACATTGAGAGAGAGGTGTGGTAGAAGCCTTACCATAGCTCAGTAGCACTCTTGTCGTGGCTCAAACTATAGGTTAACGATTACCTAATTTGAGAAGACCCGTGATGCAGTGAGGGGAGACTATGACAGTCGCTCACGATGATTCTAAGGGGTGTTCAATAAGGTAGAGGTCATATTCCTTAGAGGCCCTTAGTCTCCAACAATATTACCTGGCGGAGTATTGACTCCATGGGTTTGACATCTACCAAATCTAGTCAAGAGGCGAGTGGCACCATTGGAGCACGTAGTGCATCTTTAAGGGCATGTCACACAAAGGAAACAAAAAGAGGCAAGTGGCACCCTTGGAGCACGTAGTGCGTTTTGAAGGGTACGTCATGCAAACAAAATGGAAAGAAGCGAGTGGCACCCTTGGAGCACGTAGTGCATCCTGAAGGGCGCGTCGTGATTTTAACTACTAAATAAATAACCTAGTTCCTAGAAATCTATGCCTCTGTAGGACCTGGTCGACCTTAAAATGAATTATGTGATAAGTAAAGTTAATAACTAATTTTTCCCTTAAGTACTGTCGCCAAGCCTAGTGAATTGAAAACCTAGGTCTGAGTAGAACTTTAGAACAAAAAAAAACTAATTAGACTTATAACTAGATTAAAATGGAAATTTTAATTCACTAAGGTTCTTTTATAAAATTTCATTTCACTAAGGTTCTTTTTATAAAATTTCATTTCACTAAAGGTTCCTTTTATAACTAATTAGAAAATTCAAGCATTAATAACTAAAGAGGAAATTTTAATAAAGGTTTAATTAATAAAACGGGTATTTGGTTGTCTTTTTCTAAACCTGCTAATTCTGAATTTACTTAAAGAAAAGGGGGAAACCTAAGGAAAAGGGGAAACTTAACGAAAAAATGAAACTTAAAAGAAAAAAGGGAATGTCTAACTTAATAAGGAATCTAGCCTTGGAACTTTCTATTTATGAACTCAACTAGGAATTAAGTAAGGCATAAGTCATTTAAGAATTATAAGGGAATATTCAGACACTAAGGAGCATTTTTAGGAACATTTTTAGGTGGGTGAGGGAAATAGGAATAATTAATTAATTAATAAAATTGATTCTGTGGTGCAATTAGGGTATCGGGCGACATGTGTATGGTGGAGGTTTTTCCTAATTAAATAAATGAAAAAGGAATCTAATGAGGATTTGAGAAAGTAATGACTAAGAAACTCTATTAAAATGATGGTGTAGGAGGAGTGTGGATCACATCGGTCTTGTGTAACGTTACGCTGCTGAAATTTTATCTTCACTAAAATTTCTCTCGTGGGAGTTGGGATACCCAGCTCAGGTAACGATTCATAGCTCAGCCTTGCGAGGTGAGCTAGGTGCTAGCATTCTCTGGTATTGTGTGTGTGGCCCCTTTGTAGCTCGGGGGGCTCAAACGGAAGGAGAGTACCCCTAGCGTTGGTTGGGAGGTACTGGTAAGGTCATATCGGTTGGCAAGCGAGAGCTAGACATGAGCACACACGGGACGATGACTTCGGAGCATTTGCATTTGGATATGGTACACATGTTCTTGATTTGTATTAAATAAAAGCTCAATTTCTTGTTCGTGCATTTCTTATTGTTAAAAGCTCGCTTGCGTAGATGTTGTTAAAATAAAAAGGCTCGTTTAGTTATGCATATGAGTTTTTATCTAGGAGATAGTGCATCATGTGAAATTGCAAATGGGTCACTAAATTTTTATTTCTGAGCCTTGTTTTATTACTGTGTTTTATTGTAGTTTCTGGTTCAAGTTAGGATTATTACTGTGCTTTCTCTATTCCTTGATTGAAATTTTTATTTTGGGGGTTCTCCACGGAGAAGGTCTAGATGCAGATTTGTGTTTTATCTTATGTTCCTTTATCCTTAAGTTTTTAGTCCATGCCTGAGCAGTCAGCCAGGAGCCGAATCCACTGTCTTTCACTCCGGTGTTAAAGATTTAGATTCAAATGCCCTTATTTCTTGTGCATGGATAATAAGTGAAGGACATTCTCTCTGCCCATCCAATTCCTTACTATGTACAACGAAATTTCCTCCTTATTGCTCAGCTTTATTTTTGTTCCTTTCCTCAGAAAATTCGTGTTACCCACCCAGCGTTGAATTGGGTTTGATTCGCTGCATTTCTTTACTGTAATTTTTACCTTCTGCGGTAATTATTCTTTTGCTTACTGTGTATGTATTCATTACTATACATCCTCATGATGATCGTGACAGTCAAGCGATTGATTACTGTGATTATGATATTTATTTCATAGCAATTTTATTATTACTACTGCGATTGGTTAGCATTTGATCAGCATTGAATGAGTAGCATTTGAATAGCACTTTTATTATTACTGTTGCAATTTGAATTGCATTGAATACCATTCGATTGATTGCATTGATCATCATTTGTTTTGATTAGGGATTTGAATAGCGATTTTCCTTTAATAGGTAGCGATTTTCTTTTTAATAGGTAGCGATATCTTTTTAATAATTATTTTCTTTTTAATAGGCAACGATATCTTTTTAATAGCGATTTTCTTTTAATAGGAAGCAATTTTCAGTAGACAGTGATTTTCAATACTGCTTTTTCTTTATAATAGGTAGCAAGTTTCTTTTAATAGGCAACGATTAGCATCAGAAGTTAACTCTGCGATTTCTTTTAATAGGCATCTATATCAATGCTAGAGAGTAATTATTAATAGAACGAGACCTATTTGTTAGACATTGAATCCAATACTAGACAACTATTTATTAATGCATAGCTATTGTGTACAGACAACGTTTTTCTACACAGTATGTTTTTACACAGTATGATCTGTGCTCCAGTAAAGTAATTCTCTGGATTGATTTAGAGTTAACACAGAATCCTATTTTCACTTAAGAGAAGTTTGAGTTTACCGTGGAAACATTTTCTTGTCAACCAGCCTTCTTTCAGTTCTGACAACTCTTTATTTGCTATATTGGTTATCAATTTTCTTATATCCGTGTTTATACCAATGTTTTATTGCCATATTAGTTTTGTATTAGCATGTATCAGTTTTTAAACCAACGTTTTATTGTTATATCTATTCGGTATTAGTGTGTATCAGTTCTTTATATCCACGTTTTAATTGCTATATCATTTCTGTAATTGCGTGTATCAGTTATTTATATCAACGTTATTTGCTATAATAGTTCTTTAATTTCTTATATCACATATGATTAAGCTATCTCTCAAATACATTTCTATTATATAGAGAATTAAGATAGATTATCCCTATGCTCGAATTTTAGATATTTTTCGATTTATTCTTGTTTTATAGAGTTGGAGAATGGATCATGATGTAGAGAATTTCATATATATTATTGCCTTGAATTATTGAATTTTTTGGTCCAAAATTTGGGCCTTTATTTCTTTAATTTCTTATGTCGCTTATGGTTAAGAAAACAATAGAATATTACTTCCATTATATAGAGAATTAACTTAGAATATCCATGCACATGAATTTTATAGATATTATTCAAATTATCTATATTTTATAGTGTGGGAGACTTCATTGATAAAAAATTCCGCTTAAGAAAGAAATAAATCCTTTGGCTAGTTGCGCAATTTAAACAATGAATGATGTCCCTCGTGTCTTATTGAATTGTGATTGGGTGTTGGTGTATAGCTTTCATGTATGTTTTACAGTTAAATCGATCTCCTAGAGCGTTGAATTTTTCTTTGGTTAAAGGTTTTGATGTCGCTTGTGCTTGGGATTCTTGTGTGCTTGTCACACCGGAAACATGAATCCTTAAGTTGGAATCATTGTGCACGTTGATCGATAGTGCATATGGAACTTGGATTAGGTTCATGCGCCTTTCGAAGTGAGTGTTTTTGTTTTGTTTTTGAGGTTGTACCTGTTTGTAACGTTTAATAGAGATCTCTCATTCGACAGGAGGGTTCTAGATACTTATCGTGGAAGTTGTTGTGTTGGACTGATTGATGTTGCTTATGTGTTCTTGAGGTCCTAACCCTGCAGGGTAGGACGGTTGGGTAGTCGTTTTTAATGGTCCACTTCATTTTCGTATGTTACATCTCGTGGCGTAACACGCTAGTCTGTTGGGTTATTGTGATGTATGCTTCCTATATTGCGTACATTGTGTTCGTCATCGAGTTGCTTTGCTTGATTGTTGTTGTTGTTATCTTCCTCTTTAATTACACCGAAAGGCGTATACCTATTGGCAATGGGAACTATTAATGACCTTTTAATCTAAAATTCTAATCTGATGGGTAACAATTGAAGATGTTGGCATATTCTTAGTCGTCCTCCCAAATCAATGAATGTGATTTACTCTTCATAACTTCCTTGTATTTTTGAATGCATTTGTTAACCTGTTTACTTTTAAACATTTACCTAATCATATTAAGAAATTATTGTAGGACCATATAATTTCCACGTTTGGATTATTAACGGGCACTACTTCAACTTCCTCCTCAGTTGTTCAACTTCCTCCTCAGATATCCGTTCGTCTCAGTTGTTCGTGTTTCATATTCAATTTGCAACAGAGGTCACGTACAAATTCGAAGAAGAAACATATTACGATGGATGGAGCATTCGAAATTCAAAATCTGGTAAATTTGCAAGAAATCATAAAAATGACTTTTGTTCTTAGCCAGAAGGAGATTATGAAATTGAAGGTTGTTTTGGCTCTCCACCATTATGATCTCCAAGTTCATGACAACCAATGCTCATCCATGTTGATGGAGAGAATCAATGCACCAACGAGCCTTGTGTGGTTAGTCGTTCGGAGGTTCGATAAACATGAAACATACAAGCCCTTCATCAGGAGCTGCTCGATCAAGAAAAATGGAGAAATCAAGACTAGGTGTGTCAGGGAGATGAAAATCGCGACGGGACTACCAGCCAAGAACAGCGTGGAACGCCTTCAGATTCTGTATGAGTGGAATCACGTTCTCAACTTCAGGATCATGGGAGTAGATCATCGCCTTCGTGATTATCGATCTGTGATCTCATTGAATGAAATTGTAAGAGACAAACGCACTTGGACTGTTGTTGCAGAATCTTATGTTGCAGATATTCCAGAGGGGAATTGTAAAGAAAAGACCTATATGTTCATTGATACTATTGTCATATGCAATTTGCAATCCCTATCAGGACAAGACTCTTAGATGTAAAAACTGAATATTCGAGATTAGGTTTTCAAAATTTCTTAACTTTTTTTTTATATAATCTATACTATTTAAACTATATGTATAGTTAAATCAATAAATGCAATTTAATGTTCATAACTTCTTTCCTTGCATTTATAAATTATACTTCTAGATTATTATTATTTGGCTAGATTGGCTAGATCTTTTCCAGAAAGCCAAACATCTACCAGAATCAGATGAACAATGTAAGTTCAACAAATCATTATTATTTGTTTTCAGAAGATCTTCATAAGCTCTCGAATCCACACATTAATTTGTGTCTTTCATGAATTTGGTATAAGGCATAGGCTACACTGCACCCGAATATGCATGGGCAATTAACTGAAAAGGCTGAAAGGGATCATGGTTCTTGAGATCATAAGCTAGAGAAAGTCCATGGACGCAAGATTGCCTGCCTCTCTTCAATTTCTTCTCGAATGGGTGAGTCTCTGTTTTGATGAAGATGACTTCAGTTTGATCATTATATCAAGAAGATCTTTTAATAAGCATGAAATATTCAAATGATACCTTTCAGAGTTCTCAGCTGCGAGTTAGCGGTTTTTCTAGTATACATATATATATATATATATATATATATATATACACTTATTATACATCGCATGTTGTCATCATGACGGGGGTCGTTACATATGGTATTAGAGCTGGTTCAACCCTGTGATTGTGGATCGCCATGATTTCCACTATGGTAAACCCTTGAGTAATAACCTAGCACTAATTAAAAATTTTGCGTTCACAATAGAAGAGGATGCCACATAAGTTTGCAACATGGTGTTGTGGATTGAGGCGCGACGCCTCGAGAAGTGCCCGTGCCCTCTGAGTCTAACCCCCAAGGGGAAGAAAATTTTCTTGGGATGGATTTGATTGATGTAAGGGATGACGATGGTCTGACAAGGTCCTTCCAAGGAATGTCAGAGACCTTGATTCACCATCTGTACTGAGTTGAGGCCAGGGTGCCTATACCCTTGAGGGTCCACAACGTGCCCTAGCCAGTACCGTTAGCATTCACCTTGAACTCGATTAGGTCGAATTTCCTGAGTTCTTTGGTGCCCCAGACGATGCAATTGTCGAGGCATGGTTGGAGAATATGGCGATGTTATTTTCACTTTGCGACTATACCTTCAACATGAAGGTCTGCATGGCAGTATTTCAACTAAAAGGGAGAGCTCTTCTATGGTGGAAGACACTCCTCTCACAATTGAACATGGTCGTCGAATATCTGTCAAGGGAAATGTTCGAGGTACGGTTCCGAGAGAGGTATATATAGGAGGAATTCATTGAGCGTCAACTCAATGAGTTCAACGCCTTGCAACAGGGTGGTCATACGATGCCTGAGTACGAGGCTCATTTTATGGAGTTACTTTGGTATGCTCTACACCTGAATACTGAGAAACTTAAGGTTAACAGGTTCTTTTTTGTCCTTAATGTTAACATTTGTGCAAAGGTTAGGATTTTGATGCCTCGAACCTTGCATGATGATGTCCAGAAGGATCTCATAAGAAAGGAGGAGCTTATCAGTGGGGTTCAGACCAGGACACCAGTGATACCAGTGGGGAAAATGTCATATGGTGCTCAGCAACATTAGAGACCAGCTAGACATTCACCATGATATCGTGGCTTCCAGAGACGATCCACTTTCACTACACCTTGAGGACGAATGCCTCAGCAACGAACTCCTTACTAAAGACTACAACGCCAACAACAATGTCGACCTCAACAACAATAGTTTAGGCCTATTCAACAGAACGAAGCAGGGTTCTAGGCTAGTGGGTCGTCAACTTCTACTTCGGGTACCAGGAGTATTGGACCGAAAAAAGGCTGTTGGACATGTGGGGAACCACATTGCCAGTGTGTCTGCCTAGTGGAGAAGACCAGAGCATCTGGATTAGTCAGACCCGCTACAGTGGGATATTTGGGCAAGGCCCATAAGATCCATGTAGCGTTGAATAAACACCAGGAAGAGCACCAGTCGACTATTCTCGAGATGTCAGGTACCATCGATGACCATACGCCAGGTACCATTGCTGATAGAGAGTTTCATTTATGGGGTAGCGCTAAAAAGGATTGAGGTAAAGGCAGTCGAACATGTTGAGTTTAGCTTTGTAGAATTGGCTTTGGGAGTCAAACAAAAGGTTGGTGGGAAGGTTACGGGTTGTAGCCTTAACTTGGGAGAGTTTGTCACTAGGGCCAACCTCTATGTCATGATCTTAGAATATTATGACGTCGTGATTGGTATGGACTGGTTGGAATACCATGAGGCGATACTCAACTGTAATATGAAACAGTTGAGCTTGGTTGGTGATGAGGGACAGAGACGCGTGATTGTAGATCATAACCAGAGAGTTTCCTTGAGGTTCATCTCTTCCTTGTAGCTATGGAAGAGCATGCGCAACAGATGTAAGATTTATTTGATCCTTGTGTTAAACGATAAAGGAGTAGCATAAGTTCTAGAACACCTTCCGGTGGTGAGAGAGTTTGTGGACGTCTTCCCTCAAGAGTTACCTGGGATTTCATCGGAGAGGGAATTGGAATTTACCATAGACCTAATACCAGGAATTGAACTGATAGAAAGAATTCCTTATCAAATGTCGACCCCAGAGTTACAGGAGTTGAAAATTCAATTGAAGGAGTTGTTGGACCTAGTACTTATAAGTCCAATTATGTGACCGTGGGGTGCGCCTGTTATTTTCATACGAAATAAGGATGGGTCGTGGAGACTTTACATTGACTACTGTCAATTGATCAAGACAAATATCAAGAATCAGTATATGTTGCCAAGGATTGATGATTTTTTGATCAATTGAAGTGTGCAATGTTGTTTTCAAAGATCGGCTTGAGATTAGGGTATCACCAGTTACAGATCAAGGACGATGACATACCTAAGACCATGTTTAAGATGAGGTTTGGACATTATGAGTTTATTGTTTTACCGTTTGGACTGACAAACTCGTCAGTGGTATTTATGAGTTTGATGAACGGGGTGTTCCACGAATACTTGGTTAGGTTTGTCCAAGTATTCATTGACGATATTTTTATTTACTCTCGGACGATAGAGGAGCATGACAAGAACTTTCCCTTGGTACTACAGTGTCTACGAGAGAACAAATTGTATGGGACATTGTCTAAATGATCGTTTTATCAATCAAATATTCACTACCTAGGGCATGTCATCTATGGCAAAGGTGTCGAGGTGGATCCAACAAATTTTGAGGCTATTATGGAATTTCATGCGCTAACGAATGTCCCCGAAGTGTGTAGCTTCATGGGTTTAATGGGATACTATCAATGGTTTGTCGAGGGTTTTTTGAAGATAGCAAATCTGATCACGAAATTGCAGAAGAAGAACAAGAAGTTTGTTGGGACCACGAAATGCATGGAAGAATTTCGGAAGCTCAACGAGTTTTTGACAACAACACCAATACTAAAGGGTCCCTGACATGGACCCCGACTTCTTGATATGTACTGACGCATCCAAGGAAGTCTTCGATGGATTTTTTTATGCAAGATCATCGAGTGATCGCTTACATCTACAGAAATTAAGAAGGCATGAGGAGAAATATACGATGCACGAGTTGGAGTTGTTAGCCATTGCATATTTCTTGAGAGTTTGGAGACACCAGAAATTCAAACTAAAAATGGACCACTCTGGACTACAACACATCTTTACGCAAAGCGTCTTGAATGCTCGACAACATTGTTGGTCGGAATTTCTTAGCGAGTGCAATTTCGAGATTACTTGCATAAAAGGAATAATGAACAGAGTGGTAGATGCGTTGAGTCAGAGACCACACATCTTTTTACTGATGCCTCTTTAGACAAATCTACATGAAAAAAATTCTAACTTTATAGTGCGACGATGACTCATACAAAGAGGTCAAGGATTTTATTGAAAAAAAACAATGATGGTACCAAAATTTGAAGGATCTACTATGGAGAACGATGGATTATTGAGATTTAAAGGTCAAATTTACATACCGCCCAATGACGAGTTGAGGATTTTGATCCTAAACGAGGCTCACAGAGTAGTGTACATGGCTCATCCAGGAGTTACAAAGATGAGGGAAGACATTAAACCCTTATTTTTCTGGAAAGGAATGAAGGATGACATAGTCAACTACATGGCAAGATGTCTAGAATGTCAGCAGGTGAAGGTTGAACAAAGACATTTGACAAGATTTCTACATCCACATGATTTTTTAGAATCGAAATGGGAGTCCATTTCGATGGATTTAATTGTTGGGTTTCCACTGATAGCAAGGAGACACAAATCTATTTTTGTGGTAGTTGAGACTCTGACGAAGAGTGCTCATTTTATTCCTGTGTGTGCGACGTATCAAGCATCTGACATAGCTACAGTTTTCATCAGTGAGATTTTGAGTCTACATGGTGTGCCTAAGAGGATTATATGTGATATAGGGTCAATGTTTATAGGATGATTTTGGACTAGTTTCCAAGAGGCCTTGGTAACCCAACTTAACTTTAGTACCGCGTATCACCTGGAGATAGAAAAGCAGACCAAACAAACAAACCAAATTTTGGAGGACATGTTGCATATGTACGTTATGGACCAACATAAACATTGGGAAGAATTCTTTCCACTCATAGAATTTGCATATAACAATAGTTATCAAAGCCCCAATAAGATGGTGCCTTTCAAGTTTCTTTATGGGCGACCATGTCAGATGCCTTTGAGTTGGGATCAGATTGAGGATAGGTTCCTGGTGGGACCAGAAGTGATCCAAGAAATGGAAGATCAAATGAAAACAATAAGACAAAGGATCAAGGAAGTGCAAGATCGATAGAAGAGTTATGTTGATGTGCATCGTGTCCATAAATGTTAGGAAGTTGGTGATCGATTCTTCTTGCGGGTGAAACCGCATAAGAGTTCAATCAAGTTTGGAAAGGGTGCTAAACTCTCTCCTAGTTTCGGGGGACCTTTCGATATTATGTAAAGGAAGGGACCCATGGCCTATCGACTAGCCTTGTTTGATTCTTTAAGGCGTATGCTCAATGTTTTTCACGTATCGGTTTTGAGACATTATGTTAGTGATCCTACACATGTTATTGATATGAGTACCTTGCAGGTATCTAACGAGGGTGCGCTCATGACGGATCCAATCCGCATCCTGGAGAATCACATTCGACATATACGATGTTGAATGGTAGATCAGGTCAAGGTTAAGTGGGATAACTATAGTCCACACTCGGCGACCTGGGAGGATGCATACGATATGCGTGAGCAGTTTCCATTTTTCTTTGATAGATAGACTTATGATACGGTGATACACTTTATTTCATCACTTATGTACTATGAAACTTCGAGAATAAGTTTAAAACAAGAGGGGGTGTATGTAACACCCCTCTCTTGTGCACACAGAGAAAACTTATTCTTTGAGGACACTTGCGTGCAAGTGATCTGGGTTATTGCACTATTGGTTGTTTTGGTTATGATTATGATATATTGTGGATTTGATGATATGTTATTTTTCTATGTTTACATAGACAAGTTCTATTGACTGGGCTCTCCTAAGTGTGTAAGACTCTAGACATTGAGGATGTAGAGGCATCAATGAAACCCCTTAGTGTAACGTCCCCGACCATCAACACCAATGTCAGGAAACGCTATGAAAACACCTTGTCTTCAAAAGACATGCTCTGATACCATTTTGTAACGTCCCTGTCCATCCACAGGCCGAGTAATGCTACTACGCGGAACATTCACACACACACACACATATACATAACATACATTTTAATTGAAATAAAACACATAACACAGAGTTATTGTTATGATTCAAATTCAAACAAGATTAACAGTAAATACACATGCAAAAAAATACATGATACATTTACCAGTAGCACAAACATCCATAACATACATAATTAGGCACATAAATGATACTTATATTTTAGCTGGAGTAAATCCACCAACTATGTCCAGACCTTCTACGAACCTCTCATCCAAAGACCACATTTCTCATCATGCTCAGCAATGGGTCACCCCTGACCTAGGACTAAGCTCCACCTAGGGCAAGGGAATCCTAGACTAGGTTGAGGTTACAGGAAACTGGACAATGCAACTGGAAGGATTCTCTCCAGGAGCCTTCTTACGCCCACTACTCACAGACTCCCATTCTCCACATGCATGTTCCACCCCAGGAATATGCACCTTCATTATTCCACAATCCATTGGATGCTCCACTTCCCTCTGAGAGTATCGGAAATAGTCTAGATTAGGAATTCTTAGAGCTCCGTAGCTAGTGTTGGACTCTCTCTAAGAGAAAACCACTTCCCAACAAACTCTCTCACCTGGAGAGAGTTTCTCATAGGCCTGACAACCAACCTCTTCAACCAATTTTGACTCAGTTTCAACCAGGTACGGGTGAAAACAACAACAATAGCTTTCAGTTATCTCATGAGTGACATCAGCCATAGGTAAATAGGCATGGACTTCCAAAAACGACAACATACCCCACTCAAACAAAACACAGCTCAAGTAATACTCAGGATGTGTTGAGTTTCACAATGAAAAAAACACAGGTCGGCTTCACGGATCTAGGCTTTTCAAAGGTGCATGAGGGTATGCAGAGGTAGATGGTTTCATACGGGAATCCCTGTGAACTCAGGCAGGTGATGGAATAATGGGAAAGGGAACCCCCACTCGATCTGACACTTCATCTTTAACTGCATGTGCACAGGTCAACACTTGTCTTCCTGGAGCTGCATGCACTCCACTTTGCATACATTCCTTTTCCAGGAACTTAGGAAAATACTCAATCATTTCCCCCTTAGTTTTAAGAACCTAAATATATCTACAAATATAATCAACACAAATACTAAATACACAATAGATCCACAAAGAAAGATAGAAGAAACCACACTTTATCATTACCAAACCCTTGAGGTAGGGAAACACCATACAATGGATCCTATTATGGAAGGGATCCTCTCCTGTTCACTTG
This sequence comes from Picea engelmannii, assembly GCA_009831015.1. NCBI lineage: Eukaryota > Viridiplantae > Streptophyta > Pinopsida > Pinales > Pinaceae > Picea > Picea engelmannii. The sequence goes on along the minus strand of ML798247.1, from coordinate 75,582 downwards.
CCTCTTTGAGGGGACATACTCCTATTGAGCTATAGCTCACAATACAATAATTCTCTTCATGTCTCATTACATTGCTTGAACCTCTTTATATAGTGCTATTATCACCTAAGAACATTCTAGATGAAGAATCTTCTAGAAGTAGAACCGTCTAAGAAGTCCTCTTACATTTATTATATCTAATTATTCATTTATTATATCTAACTACCATAGTAGGCCTTATTTAATAATATAGTGGACCTAATCCACCTTACATTGAACGGCCTCCACTATTATCACTATGGGCCCTCTAGGCCCCCACTACTATCTCTCTAGCTACCTAACATTCCATCCCCCTTATGAAAGCGTTGTCCTCAACGCTTGATGTACAACCATATACCAGGGTCCCATGGATAATTGTGGACCATAATGCTGAAGAAGACTAGAGAACCAAGGTCCCATGTAGAAAGGAAATCCACCATGCTGAAGTAGTCCAACCACCATTGTAAGCCTGGGTTCCATGTCCAAGTACTCATGTGAACTAGTCGTGGAAGATTTTGGAACCCAATAACCAACTCAAAATGATGCTCCAAAGACTGACACCTGTCATGTGGATCCAAATAAGAAGATCCATCCACATAGTGGAAAAGGGTCGTATAAGAATCTAGAAGGAATAATACCACTGTAGGATATGCAGGATGGACACTGGTAATAATCATTGGCTCTCGATTTGTCACATTGATGCTCTCTACATAAGGTGGATTAAAGTCATCAAATAAAATATGAAAGTGGTTGTCATCCCAGAAATGAAAACTATCCATATACCAATCATCACAATCGGCCTCAAAATCATACCAAGCATATATTTCTTTATTATATTCATCTCTGATATCCGGCATAAGAAATTTCCCCTATATTCTATCCAATGAATCTTGAATACTACAAAAACTATCATTGAGGCCATCTGTAAGATCATCCAATTTGTCATTCAATGTGTCGTGAAATTGGGATTTGAATGCTTCAAGAATTTATTTGAGGATTTGAGAGGAAATATCCATCTGATCACCCTATTAATTCTTCGGTCCCGCATCCATCAAGAAAAAACCCAAAAAATAGAATAATAAATTACTGCAGAAAATCGTGGCGTTTTCCGGAAAAACCCTGAAAAAATGTTTAATTTAAAATGCTCATAACTTCACTTATGGGACTCCGTTTCGGCTGATTTTGTTTTCGAAATTGGGTGAAATTGTGATAGGAACTCAGATATGTAATTTTTTTGTGCAAATTTGGCCTCCAAATGCTACAGAAATAAAAACAAATCGCACTCACATCTGCGGAAAAAATCCTGAAAAATTGCAGATTTTAAAACTTCAATATCTTAACTTCCCGGACTCCGTTTCAAACGATTTGTTTTTTCAACTTGGGTGTTTTTATGAGAGGAACTCATATATATAGATTTTTTTTGCAAATTTTTCACAAAAATATACCGAAAATTTTTGGAATATCGCAGCCCTCCTTTTTCTTCTCCAAAAACAAAATGCAAAAAATAAAAAATATTTTCCCACAATGTTTGCTAAAGAAAGTGCTCTGATACCACTTGTTAAAAACCTGAATAGATCTACAAATATAATCAAAACAAATAATGAATACAAAATAAATCCACAAATCAAGATAGAAGAAACGACACTTTATTATTACCAAACCCTTGAGGTAGGGAAACACCATACAATGGATCCTATTATGGAAGGGATCCTCTCATGTTCACTTTCCTCTTTGAGGGGACATCCTCCTATTGAGATACATATCATAATACAATAATTCTCTTCATGTCCCATTACATTGCTTGAACCTCTTTATTTAGTGCTACTATCATCTAAGAACATCCTAGAGGAGGAATCTTCTAGAAGTAGAACCTTCTAAGAAGTCATCTTACATTTATTATACATAACTATTAATTTATTATATCTAACTACGATATTGGGCCTTATTTAATAATACAGTGGACCTAGTCCACCTTACATTGAATGGCCTCCACTATTATCACTATGGGCCCTCTAGGCCCCCTCTACTACCTCTAGATACCTAACACTTAACCTTTATGAAATGATAATAAATTATTATCCCCTTTATAGGTTAGACCCCTAGCTTATCCCCTAGGACCAAAGACTTATCCCCCTCCCTTACCCAACCTTGTGGAAGCTTTGTCCCCCATCACTCTTTCTTTGTGGTCGGTTTTCAAGCAGTGATGTTTATATTTTATTAATTATCTACATAATTACATATACAAAATCAGGCTCCTGGCCTTTAACACAGAGGCTCTCCAACCTAGTAAACACATAAGCCCACCTTATTATCAAAACTCGTCTCACCATACTACAAAACATGTTTACAATTCATAAATACAATTGGGGCTCGTCCTTGGGGATATTACAATCCCCTCCCCTTACTTTTGCATTGTCCTCAGTGAAACTCTTTACACAACATCAACAAGATTTCCAAAATCTTCAAAAAGATGCGGGTATTCTTCCCGCATAGCATCTTCATTCTCCCATGTCACGTCCTTGGGACCATACCAAGTCCAATAGACCTTTTCAATCCCTACGGCTCGATTCTGGAGTAGTTTGCTCTTCCGGTCCAATATGCGCACATGATGCACTTGCAAGACACCTTCTTGCTCCACCTAAATCACATTCCAATCAATAACATGATTGGCATCAGGTATATATTTCTTAAGAAATGAAACATGAAACACATTATGTACAATCATGGATGTAAGTAATGCAAGCATATATGCAACTGGTCCAATCCTTTCTAATATTTTGAATGGCCCACAAAATCTGGCTGCTAATTTGGAACAGTTTCCCAGCTTTAGAGAACCTTTGTTGGATTTAACTTTCAAGAAAACGTGATCACTAACATTAGACTCCATGTGGGTCTTGTTCTTATCAGCATAACTTTTCTGCCTATCTTGGGAAGCCTTCAAATTTTGCTTAATCTTCAACATTTGTTCTTCCATTTCTTTGAGCAACTCTGGCCCAACTATTGATCTATTAGTTGGGTTATCCCAACTTATTGTTCACACCAATTCAGAAACAAATAACTCAATGTTGAACTCTTTGAAATGGATTAAAAATCATTAACAACACACTACTATAAAACACTCACACAAATAGAATTAGATTCATAGAATAATTACAAATGAGCTTACCTTGGCTGAATCAGTGGGCCCTTGTCGTGCCAACAAGGAAGCTCAAAGAAACTTACAGAATAGAGAACTTTACAGAACACATGGAATTGATGAATTTAACTTCATATTAATTCTTGAGCAAGTATGTTTACAAAAGGAGGTTGTTCAGAAATCCAATTTGTAGCATACTAATTCCTCTCCCTTTTGGCTTAGCCATCACTCAATTTATATGATTTTTACATTACAAATTTGGATCTAGACAATCCAATACAAATCAAAACAATTTTCCATCATTGGAAGTCAAGTACAACCACTATCTAATCAAGGAAATGTTGTTCCCACGAATCTGGGCATGATCTTAGAATTTCTAGAAAATTGGCAAAGATTGAGGATGGATCGTTCCCCCTGAGATGGAGTTCCACACGTGTACGATATGGATATTTTGACACACATGCATGAATGAAAACACTTCTCTGGAAAAAACCCATGTCCCCACATTTTGAGATCCATCGTCATCGGCCCGAAAATCGAGGTGAAAATCTAGTACCAGAATGCTGGTATCAAAATCTTGTAGGTAGGTGTTTAGTACCAGAATACACACAGTCACACCATGAGTACTAGATTAGCATAGAATAGATGTTGGTACTGGATTAGTCACCTAGACAGTACCAGATCAGTGCTTCTTAAGATTCAAACGATTAGGGTCATACAAAATCAAACATTGAATCAAATTAACTCAAGAAAAACTAAACAAATCATGTCTTAATCATAATTTACCGCTTATGCACATGAACAAGGTCACTAGGTGGATTTATGGAGGAAAAAGTCAAGTATACACTCATAGCTTAGGTATAATAGGCTCGGATAGAGGGTAATATAAGGCATTAGAAGTGTCAAAATGGAGACTCAACATACCCCCATGCTTAAGTCATTTCATGTCCTCATGCAATAATGATATTCAAAATTTTCAAAATTGATGGTACTCCTCACTCGATCAAGCATTCCCCGATGTTCCACCCTTCTTCATCTCCTAAGTTCCTGTTATACAATATAAACTTCCGGGCTTATGCTTCACACCTCTGACCCATGGAAAAGTAGTTATGACGAAAAAGTGGAGTCATGAGTAATAGATTAGATATGTTAGTGATTTGTCAATAGCTCTTATCCAATCTGTTTTCGATCAAATTTAAGAGAAAGAGTTGGTTGTGACTCTAATATGATTATAGGATAGTGGCCAAGATTTTTCATAATGACTTTGGATAATATCCCCCCCCCTGGCTAGATTACCTTTAAAACAAATGTGATATAAGCATAGTTTAGATCTCATTTGAAGAGACGAAAACATAAAATAATACATCCCAAGATGATTAACTCATTTGTTATACAAGTTTTCAGAGATGAAGCTCTTCTTGCTTAGGTAAAGTGAATTACACATACTGAGGGTCCCACTTCTCATGCAAACCTATTTATTTTAAAGATAGAAATCTAAAGTGGATACTTGAAGATTCTTAAGAACATCGTCCGAGAGATCTAAAGGTCAGATCCTAGCCTTGATTTGATAGTGATTTCTTCAGAATGAGACCCAAGGGTTTTTGTTCAATTTAAGTGTGCCACTTTATGTTTTTCAACTCCCTTTACCCGACATAGCCCCACTGCCAGCAGGCATGTTTAGTACTCCAATGGGTTTACCTTAGTACCATGCAAGCATGGCCCCGCTTCCAGCAGGCCTGTTCAGTACCCCGACGGGTTTACTTGTCCTTCTTGATACCTCCTTTTTATTATATTACTCAAAAGATTTAGAATTATGTATAATGCTCATTGACAGTTTTAGAGTATACGGAAGGCATGAGGTACGAGAGTGTTTTAGATTTATTAGGCACATAATTAATTGTTTTCAATTATCCCAAGGGTGACATCATCCACATTCAACTTAAATCTCATCTATTCATTGTATAATGGAACATCTCGGATAATGACTAAGAGGTCCCTCTAGTTAATCCTATTAGGGTTCTCATGAAAGTTCATTGAGGTTTTGCAAGGGTGGTCCACCACATGAGGTTTTCATCAATACCTCCAAGAGAAACTTGTAAAGATAAACTTGTTTAAGAACTTGTTGAATCAACTAGGTTAGTATTATACATAATGGTGTCACCACTTTTCAATGGATATTTCAATTAGCAATCACTTTTTCAAAATGATGAGGTAATAAGACAAGTGCACCCATTATCATATCGATCTAAATGTGGAAATATATTCTTATAGGATATCAAGGATGATTCATTTAGGGTTGAGTGTAGAAATGTAGGAGGAAGATGTACATGCGAGTAAAAACAATTCAACACAGAACTTAAATGACCCTTGATAGAAAGAACATGAAGAGATTATCCCATACCTCTAATTACCTGAAGTGAAAATGATGTTAAGCACAGGACAAAGATCAGATCACCTTGGCATCAGTACCAGACTGGTAACTGGTATCAGAACGTGTTTTTGCAGTGTTGTAATAGATAGTACTGGAATAGGACAATAACGTAACATGGCAGCAGTGGAATAGAGAAGAGGGCAGAAACAAAGTGACATAATGAATTATTTCCATAGGAGGAGATGTATACAAGGTATTGCATAAATTCATTATAGGGAGTGTGAAATAATTGAGAGTAATCATATGTTTATTGCATAATTAGTTTAATTCCTTAGTAAAATGAAAAAAAAAATTGTTGAGTTTATATGTCCTATTGCTCGAAGCATTTAAATCGAGAAACAAAAATTAAATACATGATTAGAGCTACCATCACCTTATTACTAGTACAAGATCACCTGAGTTTCGGATGGATGTAGGGTTTTTCTTAGTACCAGAATAGTGCAGACCTCCTCTTTTGGTACCAGATGAGCACAGCAAGATGTTTCAGTACTAGAATAGCACATAAATTATCATTGGTGTCAGATGAACACAGAGGTGAACATTGTATTTTGGTACTTGAATAGATTTTGACATAGTACCTGGTGATAGTGCTTCTGAAACTTTTGTAGGTTGTACCTTGTAGAAGTAGATGGTGTTTTCTGGTGTTCTGGAAGAGGACCCGTGATCTGATTCAACTGAAAAAAACCATGTAGATGTAACAAATACCAACACTAGATGTAGGAACTCTGAGTTTGCATCGGAATAATGCAAAATAATTTGGTGACTGGGCTCCAAGCTCTGTAATAAGAGGGTATTATGTAATTGGATGACCACATGTTGAGATTTTAGAAGCCTTGTCTTTTGGGACCAGGCTGATCACTGCTCATGTTGGCACTTCCTTTTTATTACAAAAGTAATAATCCTAACTACTATTGTCTCAACAACCACTCCCCCGTGCTTGAGGTTTTGCATGGCATCATGAAAACAATGCGAGACACTAAAAAAAAAAATTATGAGGGTTGCAATCATCGGGATTGTCCATATCAAATCCATCTTCCATTTTCATCATGATTTCCACAGAATTCAAAATATCCAGCCTCAGATTTTTCTCAAAATGAGTTGATGCTTCGACCTTTGAAGTCTCGTCTTGCAGGAAAGATTGAATACGTTGAGAATCCTACTGATTTTCTGATTGAAAGTGCACCAACTCATTCTCAAAAGATATTTTTCAAATGATTAATCCATATCATCAATTGTCAAGTTATAAGCGTGCATTGGGGAAGACTGGATTGTATAACAGATATGACAATTTGTAGCTGGCAAAGATCTCATTTGCATGTGAATGATATCTCCAATTGTGTGGTCTTCTCGAAAGTTGTAATATTCAAGTCAGATGCATTTTCAGAAATCAAATATACCTGCATGTACCTTGAGATTCTCCAAAGATTTAGCTGTTTTCACATTTGAAAATGCAACAAAGTCATCAAGTTCTCCAAAATGAGCATGCACAGGTGATTTTGCTGATGACGGAATTGCAAGTTGTGGAGAAGTAACACCATAGAATGAAACAACACTATTGACTTATGGAAACAACACATCATTTGCAATAGATAAATCAACACCCTTGCAAAAAAAAAAAAAAAATGTTACTCCAATCATTTTCCTTCAACCACTTCATGGATGGTGCAATATTTTAACAACTTGCCAATAAATACCATCCATTAAACAGGTATAAGTTGTTGCATCAACAACACTGACATTCAAACCCATCTGTTAAAATGCCACATTTTGTTGCAATTGTTCTTCTTGTGTTAATATTTTTGCCAACAACCATTCTCACTGTAATACATGCCATTCTACATACTTCAACAACTTCTTTGACACCAAGACGCATAGGATCTTTGATTTCAAAAATGATAATATGTGTATAACCATTTATATGGATGGTTTCATTCTCTGAATCAAAATTATCATCCAAGTCTATAAAATAAAGGCATAGAGTTCAAAAAGAAAATGACCAAAGTAAACAAAATTTAAACCCACAGTGACACCAAACTACTGCAATAACTCAAACTGATTCCTTAATATAATGATGAATCCAGAATGAAACAATGCACATGAAAATTAGAAAATTTCAAAGGCGTATGATCCACCACTCTTGATATCCTTTCTTCTCGACCCCATCCTGTCCATTTCCATTGCCTTTGTGCAAAATTAAAAAAATCAACACCATCTGTTCACCAAGACTCTAATGTCCTCAAAGCTCCAGTGACCAAGAAGACCCCAGTTTCCATATCTGCACATGGGAGGACATGGTAGGATCCTTATAAATGGATGTCCAACCTCCAATACCCTGCTCTCACTTGCCATTTTCAAGGTGAAAATAGTTACACTGAAGCTTTCATGGCAGACACCATAGAAATACAACAACAATTATAGGCTGATATGCAGTCCAGAATGCCTCTAGATGTCTCGACTCCCCCAGAGCGTTGGGGTACCTAGTTATATTACCAGCGCATTCCTTAAGGAAAGGAATATCTAGTTCTATGCAGGAGAATGGAAAGACAACTTGTCTTAGTCACATCATTCCATTATAATCTTAGGAATTGTAACAGGGAGGAAGTTTTTCTTGACTGGAATGATATTGCAAAACAACTTAGTTATGTTCATGTGGGTATGTGTCGGAATTCAAGAATATCATCATAGGTCTATTTGATGCATTAAGATAATATGATAGTTGGGCTACAAAGGATATGAGAAAGGGAGTCCGGTGTGCAATAGTTTGTGGAGCATCATTATGGTTTCTTTTACATTCTAACCAATGCCCCTAATTAATTGGCTTGATGTAGTGTTTGGAATATAGCCTCAAATAAATGGCGGAGTGTGGTCCAAGTAGTTGGAAATGTCACAATTGAGGATATGGATATGTTTTATAAGTACTTGGTGCTAGTTCTTCATAAGGGAGGAATTCCAGTGATTTTTCCATTTCCTATGCCTCTAGAAATTGACTTGAATTATGGAATGTAGCTTGAAGACCTTACTCCATGGTTCCTACCAATGTCAGCTAACATGTTCACTCCATGATTCCCCAACAACAATGCCAAAATGTTGGTGTATAAATATGTTCAATATATATATTACACTCATTTAAATGTCAAGCCGGGATTCGTAATCAAAAGATTTGTTACACTATATGTGTCGAGAACAAGTAACCTACCTAAGCCTATTACATATAGGAAATAATTAATAACATAAAAAATATGTTTCTAAGATTTCTAAATACTTCAAACACCCTTGAACTTAGAAGAGGAAAAATGATAATGAAACTTCTTCACACAAACAACCAATCAAAAAGATTATATCCTAGAGAAACAAGTCTATTCATTCTAGGCTCATGAATTAAAGAGTTGAATTTGAGAATCTTGTCTCTTGTAGTAATCAAAATAGTAAATAGCAATCAACTCTAATCACTCTTGAAATCAAAGTCAATTCCAACTTCATGTAATTCAAACAAACCAGTAAAAGAAACAGTCATCATAACTGAGAGACTTTATTATGGAGCATGAATATAAGATATAAAGTCTTCTGGTTCCTGCACATACTGGAAATATTGCAAACATAAACTCAAAATATCATTTGCTTAACAACCCCATACTTCAAACAATTAAATGACAACCTGCAATATTAGAAAAGGAAAATACATATTTGATCTAGTATCTAATTGTTCACAACAATTCAGAAACAAATAAATCAATGTTGAACTCTTTGAAATGGATTAAAAATCATTAACAACACACTACTATGAAACACTCACACAAATAGAATTACATTCACAGAATAATTACAAATGAGCTTACCTTGGTTGGATCGGTGGGCCCTTGTCGTGCCAACAAGGAAGCTCAAAGAAACTTAAAGAATGGAGAACTTTATAGAACACATGGAATTGATGAATTTAACTTCATATTAATTCCTTAGCAAGTATGTTTACAAAAGGAGGTTGTTCATAAATCCAATTTGCAGCATACTAATTCCTTTCCCTTTTGTCTTAGCCATCACTCAATTTATATGATTTTTAAATTACAAATTTGGATCCAGACAATCCAATCCAAATCAAAACAGTTTTCCATCAATGGAGGTTGATTACAACCACTATCTAATCAAGGAAATGTTGTTCCCACGAATCTGGGCATGATCTTAGAATTTCTGGAAAATTGGCAAAGTTCGAGGATGGATTGTTCCCCCTGAGATGGAGGTCCACACGTGTGAGATATGGAGATTCTAGCTCACATTTCCGAATTAAAAAATCACTCTGGACAACACCCATGTCCCCAAATTTTGAGATCCATCGTCATCAGCCTGAAAATCGAGGTGAAAAGTGAGTACCAGAATGCTGCTACCGGAATCCTGTAGGTAGATGTTTAGTACTGAAATACACATAGTCACACCATGAGTATCGGATTAGCATAGAACATATGTTGGTACCATATTAGTCACCTAGGTAGTACCAGATCAATGCTTCTTCATATTCAAACAATTAGGATCATACAAAATCAAGCATTAAATCAAATTAACTAAAGAAAAACTAAACAAGTCGTACCTTAATCATAATTTACCCCTTATGCACATGAAAAAGGTCACTAAGTGGATTTATGGGGGAAACAATCAAGTATACACTCATAGCATAGGTATAATAGGCTCAGATAGAGGGTAATATAAGGCATTAGAAGTGTCAAAATGGAGACTCAACACAGGGTGCCCAACATAATGCACATTATGCATTTCTTTCAAAATCATAAGTGTCAATTCCTGGACATTAGTTACATAAACTCTATTTTTGTATACGAGTGTTCCATCAACTCCCAACTTATAATCTTCCACTTTCTATGGAATCTCACATTGTTGTATCTTTTCTACCAACTCCATGTACTGAAAATCTGCATTTGTAGCTTCCAAAATTATGCCTTTGATATCAGATTGGTACATGCTAATGGTTGTAGCATGTAGGTCATCCAATCTCATGCTGAGTGCATCAACCACTTTGTTCTCTTTTTATTTTATATGCTTGATATCAAGGTCGTACTGATAAAGGAATTCCAACCACCTACTCTTCCTAGCCTTTAAGGTTGGTTGATCAAACAAATACTTCAGACCATTATGGTTTGTCCTCAATTTAGAACTCTTTCTCATGAGATAATGCCTCCATTTATTCAGAGCATGAACGACGGTTGTCAACTCCAAATCATGAGTTGCATAGTTCTTTTCATGCTCTTTCAACTTCCTGGACTCATAACATATCAAAAATCCATTTTGGTTGAGGATTCCTCCCAAACCTTCCTTGCATGCATATGTACACACTAAAAAATCCTCATTCATATCTGCAATCCTCAAGATTGGAGCACTGGTTAACAGTTGCTTCAATCACTGGAAAATTCTCTCACATTCATCTATCCATTGAAATTTCTTCTCCTTCCTTTGCAAGGAGGTGATGGGGTGAGCTATCCTTGAGAGCCCTACAATGAACTTTCTCTAATAGCCAACTAGACCCATAAAGGATATGAATTCTAACACATTCCTCGACACTAACCATTCTCTGATGGCTTATATCTTCTCAGGATCCATCACTGTCCCATCCTATGAAATGATATGCCCCAAATAATGGATCTGATTTTGATAAAATGAGAACTTTGTCAACTTGGCGTATAGTTGGTGCTCTCTTAGCACCTGCAACACAATCCTCAGATGTTGTTCATTCTCATCCTCTGACTTGGAATACACCAATATTTCATCCAGAAATATTATGAAAAACTTGTCTAGATATTCCCTGAATACACCATTCATTAGGCACATAAAAAAAGTGGGTGCATTTGACAACCCAAATGGCACCACTGTGAATTCATAATGACTGTACCTTGTTCTGAAGGTGGTATTGCTAATGTATTATCCTTTGTTATTACCTAGTGATACCCTGACCCGAGATCAATTTTTGAAAATATCCTATCATCCTTCAACTGATCAAAGAGATCATTGATCCTTGGTAGAGGATACCTGTTCTTAATAGTTACTCTGTTCAATTTTCTAAAATCGATACAAAGTCTCAATGTACCATCTTTCTTATTCATGAACAGGACTAGGGCACCCCAAGGTGACACACTTGGGGGTATATACCCCTTCTTCATAAGTTCTTTAGGCTGCATTTCCATTGCTTTCAACTTTGGCGTACTCATTCTATAAGGAGATTTTGACACTGGAGTTGCTCTAGGAATCAGGTTTACAGAGAAGTCAATATCTCTCTTCAGGGGTAGTCTGGGTACCTCCTGGAACACATCTTCAAACTCCTTTAGTATTGCATGGTCTTCGATCTTTGACACCTTATCCTCAGGTTATTCCTCCATGCGGGCTGCAATTAATTGAAATCCTTTCTTGTAGCACTTCTTCAACTGCATTGCTGAGATTTCTCTAATAGTAACTGCCCTTGGGATTCCCTGAATTTCCCTTGGGTTTCCCTCCTCATCTAGGAAAGTGAATTCCTTGTTATGACAATATAAGATGGCATGGTGTTGTTCCAACCAATCCATCCCAATTATACAGTCATAGGAACCTAAAAGAAGAATGTTCAATTCATCCCTTGTGCTCAGTCCATTCATGTCCACTAGACAAGACTTAACCAATTCGGTAACCTTTCTCTTGGTTCTTGTAGCCAGCTGCACTAACCAAGATTTTCCATGTTTTCTTCTTGACAATTGAAAACTTTGCACCACTCTAGGACCTATATAACTATGGCTAGCCCCTGAATCAATTAAAATAGTAAAGGCATGGTTGTTCATAGTACCTTCCACTTCAATCATAAGTGATTGATATTCATCTTGTTTGTTGTCTAGGGCTACATATATCCTTGGTATTCTATTGCCCATGTATTCCACTATTTCATCTTTCTGGACATTATGAACAACTCTCACTTTTCCATTTTTGTGGGGACAATCTTTGTACTTGTGGTTTCCCTAACAACCCTAACACTGAATGGGCATCTGCCTTGGCCTTTGTTCCCCTACTTCAATCATTATCTGCTCTCTAAAATATGGTTGTCATTGAGGAATTTTTCTGAAAAAGGGAGGTTTCTTTCCCTTCTACCTCTGCTCTTTCTTGAAATTCTTCTTGTCATCCCAATCCTTGCGAAAAGTCAGTTTTTCTCTTTGTTGCTCATATAAGCATCTTTCTCTTATTATAGTCTCTTCCATAGTTTTAGGATCATCATATTGGATCTTGTCACCGATGGAAGGTAGAAGACCACTCATATACCTTTGAATTTTGGCAGTCTCATCTTTGATTAACGGAACATACATCAACAATTCCAAAAACCTTCATTGATATTCATCAATAGACATGCTACCCAGTTTGAGTTCAAAGAATTATTTCATCTTTCTGTCATAGTATCTTTTAGTCAAGTATTTATTTTCAAAATACTTCTTGAATTATTTCCAAGTAATATTCTTCTCTTTAATGTGTTGAACCTGCACAAGTTGATCCCACCACATGGATGATTTTCCTTTCAGTTGATACATCACAATTCTTCCTTTTGTATGAGAAGAATAGTTCTACAGTTGGAAGTATTTCCTCATGCCAAATAGCCATGTCTCAGCATATTCCTCCTTCTGGTGCTCTCCATCAAATGTAGAAGGTTTAATATTGTTCATTTCTCCCTTCAGTTCATCCACTCTAGATCTCATATTATTTCTGGTAGGAGATGGGCTTGAACTACTGTGTGCCTCCTTATTGGACTACTTCGGGGAGTGACGACGATTCCTGCTAACGATTCCTGATATTATTTTCATCTCAAGGATCTTGTGACTCCCTGTTTTTCTTGAGTAGCTCTCCTTATCCAACTTCTTTTCGATTCTTTCCAGACTCTGCATGAACTTTAAGTTGAATTTTCCTTATTGATCCATGCCTTTCATGATCTTTCTATTATCTGCTCAGTGAGTCTGGGAATCTTTCTACAATCGTTCAATGATTTTCATCATGTTCCCTTCCTTATCCATCTCTTCTCCATGCCCATTGGAGTTTGATCCTTCAACTCCCAAATGGACGTCGATCCCTTCTAATTCATTCTCTGAACTGGAATAATTTTGTGCCTTCTCCATTTGTTTGCACTCAGTGGAAATTTGGATAGGTTCTGACAATCGTTGTCTCTGCAAACACAGTGTGCAGTCAACCAAAATTTGTCAGGCCATAATTCCTTAATGAATCCCACATTATTCATAAACCAACTAATTACAAAAAACATTCAGATTTCACTTTCTTTCCAAACTCTTCTCTTCTTTGTAATAGTTTTCGGCACTATCCCCTTTTTCTCAGTCCTCAACCCACGTGATCATAGGTCATGACCAAGCGCTAGGACAAAAGGTGCTTATTCGGAGCTTTGTCTTTCAGAAATTTTCAAGGAACCCTCCAAAAATCTCTCGGAGTTCAAATTACCGAAATCATGAAGTAGGGTGGATCAATGGTCCACGTCTACCTAGCATCCAACGGCTGATACCCACTGTGGACTTCCGTCATCGGAGTTTCAGGACTTTGGAGCTTTGGCGCTTCGGGACTTCAGAATTTAGAAGCTTCGGGACATCGAAAGTTCTCACTCTTTGTGGCATCCCCCAAAAATAAAATATTTTTTTATTTTTGTGTGCTGGAAATTTATTTTTGTCTTTGGCAAATTCAAATCTGGAAAATTTTTGTCATTTATGGAAATTTTGAATTTTGAATTTAATAATTGTATTTAATTATTGTGATTGTTGGGTAGAGAGTTGTTTGGACTCAACTAACTATTCAACTATGACACTTGTATCAAAACAGAATATTTATATTAATTGCAGGAGGGCAAATGGAATAGCCATGTTAAAATCAACCGACCATGACTCCATGAGTGGGGAACATGTTGGAACTACCTTTGGGATGATTATTACAAGTGGAAAATCAATGATTTGGCCACTGGAAGCCCCTGAAAATGAGGGATTTAGAAAGTTGCAAAAATCCCCAAAGGAGGGGAAAGACCTTGGCAAAAAATTGTTAAATAACATATGCGAGGAGGCAGGACGCTGCCAGGTATGCTGGGAAAGGATTGTGAGTCCTCTTGCTGTTATGAGCACTGCCAAGCAAGTGTGAGGAAGGGGATAACTGCTGAAAAAATCAGAATATTGCTGAGGAGTCTCCTAGTTCGCCCTCATGGATTCATGGTCAGGCTAGGGGGTGAACTGGGCAAGTGATTTGGCTGCCCTGTTCTATGGTTGTGAGGAACGTGGTTGTTCCCTTTGTCTTCCTGCAGATTGGATTCAGATATGTGGATCTACCCCTCTCTATTATCAATGACCATGTTTTTATCCGATGTCATATTAAATCCAAATTGGAATGATGTCCATTCTTTGTCTGAATAATTTTTCTGATGCATCGTATTTGATTAAATCAGAACTGTAATGATTTCCATTTTCTGTTCGTTGTGAGGAATATATGTGAAGGAAATCCATATACATATATATATAGTTGTAATACATCTACTGAAATGTTCACATCTATCTGCTAAAGTTTAGTTAATTGTTGCAGAAGATGAAGTCCTTTCGTAATTTTAATATGCCTGTCGTCGCGAAGATTGTAATGGACATCAAAACTCTCGAAAACTGTTCCTCTTGTGAGTAAAATGCTAGATGGATGCACCTGTAATTATAGTCCTATAAGTAAGTAAGGAAAGGAGGAGATTAACGTCAATGGGGCAGATCCTCTCTGTAGTTAAAGCCCCAGGAAACCAAACTGAGATCCCTCGGAACATCATTTATAGTGACCAAACTCTGATGGAATGATATTCTTATTCATGTATTTACATAGATGCACAGATCTAGTACTTTTGACGTTTAATGCATTGATTAAAAGAGGCTCTAAGTGAATATAATAGGAGTTACCTTTTACAGAAAATCGTTACCCTGAAGTACGGGTTCCACCTTGCCTTTTCACTTTTCGGAGGTTTTCACATATTGATGTATGGATACTGAACTAGCGAAGTTCTAAGTCTCGAAAACTCGAAGTATGGGTCCCACCTTTCCTTTTTTCATTTCGAAGGTTTGGACATATTGATGTTCGGGCACTGGAACTCACGAAGTCTCGAACCCTCAAACCCCGAAATGCAGGTCCCACCTTTCCTTTTTCACATTTCGTAAGTTGGTTTATGTTGATGTTGGAAACTGAAACTCACAAAGTCCCGAACCCCGAAACCCCAAAATGTGGGTCTCACCTTTCTTTTTCTCATTTCAGAAGTTTGGATATGTTGTTGTTTGGGTACTTGAACTCACGAAGTCCCGAACCCCGAAACCCCGAAATGCGGGTCCCACCATTCCTTTTTCGTATTTCAGAAGTTTATTTATGTTGATGTTTGGACACCGAAACTCGCGAAGTTTCGAACCCCAAAATCCTGAAATGTGGGTCCTACCTTTCCTCTTTCGCATTTTCAAAAGTTTTGTTTATGTTGATATTTGGACACTGGAACTCGCAAAGTTTCGAACCCTGAAATCCCGAAATGTGGGTCCTACCTTTCCTTTTTCGCATTTCGGAGGTTTGTATATGTTGTTGTTTGGGCACTTGTACTTGCGAAATCCCGAACTCTGAAATCCCGAAGTACTGGTCACCTTTCGCAATTTCGAGAGTTGTTGTGTGTTTATGTTTGGCTTTTGTACTCGTGAAATCTCAAACTCTGAAATCCCAAAGTACTGGTCACCTTTTGCAATTTCGGGAGTTGTTGTGTGTTGATGTTTGGCTTTTGTATTCACGAAATCCCAAACTCCCAAATCCTGAAGTACTAGTCACATTTCACAATTTCGGAAGTTGTTTTGTGTTGATGTTTGGATTTTGTACTCGCGAAACCCCGAACCTCGAAACCCTGAAGTGATGGCCCACAATCTTTCTGTATTTTTGGATTTCAACAAACAACAGGGTCTTTTGTTTTGTTCAATATTTGTGATCACCGAAACCTGATTAGCCTCTGTTTTCTTTTCAAAATAATTGTAGGAACATAGTAGGAATTATTGTTATAGGAACATCTAAAATACTGTAATGAATGGAATGGTAGAAAACGTTGGAGGATCTTCATCTGGGATAGAAGTATAATAATAGCAGTTCATATTACAGGTCACTATGTACGGGGAATGAAAAATACCTAAATTAATATATGGAGAAAGATATAGGTATATACTTACTTGTAGGTGGAAATAAGTACAAATGTTAATAAAGAGTTAAAGATAATTTTCTACAGTAAAAATGATAATATTCACCTTTACACGTGCACATAGAAGACAGTCAAGTTACCTACTGTTCTAGTAGTCATGAAGATCTGGACTGACAATCACAAGCATAATTAAATGTGTAGAACTGATTACTTTGACAATTTTCTGTTCGAAGTAAACTAGACTAGTGTAATAATGTCATTATGGATCGAATTGCATCTTACCTTCTCTTAAATTCTAAGCTTAAACGAAGTTGAATTATGTCATAGAATTTATTTTTTATGGTAAATTTGAGGTTCATTACATATGGTATCAGAGCAAAAGTTACAACACTGGGACTGAACAGGGCCACATTAATTACTTAATATATATATGTTGATTGATGGAAAAACTAATAAATCTTGTGGATTACAAACATAAAGATTTTATGTTTTTTGTTGAATAATGGTAGCTTAAGAAGGTGCAAAAATTAGGATGGAAGAGAATCCGCAACAAGGACCTCTTGGAGATCCAAGACAGAACAGTGATGGGAGCTCACCCACAGAGGTGTTGGAAACAATGAGGAACCTTATTGTTGAACTACAGGTTTTCAAGGCCGAAAATAAAAAATTGAAGAAGGCAAAACAAGAACAGCAAGAGGTAAATGAAGTCCTGCTACATAGTATAGTAACCAAGAAAAGCCCAGAAGATGATAACCATGAGGAAGAGGTTAGCAAGAGGGCATCCAAGATTTCTAGTGAGAAAATAGAAAAAGGAGATAGTTCGTCTGAAGGGACACCTCCAGCTAAAGGCAAAACCATACCAGACAAAAAAATAAAACAAACAGACCACCTTGAAGGAGAATTTAAAAAGATTAAACCAACTACTTTCGATGGAGAATCCAGGACAGGAGAAGAAGTTGAGGCATGGTTGTTGGACATAAAAAAATACTTCCAAATCTACAACTACTCCAACAACATGAAAGTCAGAATGGCCATCTACAATCTGAAGGGGAAGGCCAGCATTTGGTGGAAGGACCTGAAATTTTCCAAGGACCTAAAGGACAGTTGGAATGGTCCAACTTTAAGAAGTATTTCAAGAAACAATACCTTTCTAAAAGCTATTATGAAAGGAAGACGAAAGAATTTTATGAATTACGACTCAGACAAATGACAATGGAGGACCTTATAAATGATTTTCTAGAACTATTAAGGTTCGTACCGTACATCCAGGAGGAGAAGGTAAAGATCCAATGATTCTTAAGCTATTTACCACAAGCTTACCAGGACAGAATCGAGTTTGATAGCCCCAAATCCTTGAGTGAGGCATTCGGGAAGGCACAAATGTGCTATGACCAGTATAAACAATAGGTAGAGTTTCCCAAGACCTGGAAGGATAAGAAGCAAGATGGAATGCACCAGCAGAAGAAGGGATACCAGCCATCTCCTTATCGGAATGCAACAAAAAGTTTCCCAAGGAAGGATTTTCACTCCAATCATCCGAACATGCAAGGTAGCAGTAAACCGATAAACCTGGGAACGAAGAAGTTTGGGGACAACTCCCAAGAGCCATTAAAGTGTTGAGAGTGTGGAGAGCTTCATCTAAGGAGGAAATGTCCACGTTTACTTACAACAAACATCACTGCTGTCCACAATTTGCAGGAAGCCTCGACAGTGGGAGACATGGGCAGAAGTCTGCATCGGATAAATGCAGCCATAGATGGTCGACAAGCTGACCACCAGTCCTCGGTGGTATAAATCGAAGGTAAAATCCATGAGACTTGAATTTCTATTTTAATTGACCCGGGAGCTATGTTAAGTTATATTACTCACGATGTAGTAATGTTGAATAAACTTAAGAAACAAAAGCACGCAAAATCTTGGCTTGTACAACTAGCAACAAGAACTAAAAGAAAAGTAGTTAACTTTATTTCTGATCTTGAGTTTAGCTTAGATGGCCAAAAGATAAGGACCAATCTGAACATCCTACCACTAGGATCTTATGATATGATTATCGGGATGGATTGGTTGGAACAACACAAAGAAGTACCCGAATGTTATACACAGATACTTAGCTATAAAGATAATTTTGGCACTATTAGGACAACCCAAGGCATACCAAAACCTGTGTCAGTCAGACAAGTTTCAACAATGCAATTCAAGAAATGTATCAAGTTTACGCCATCCAAGTGATGAATCTATTAGAAAAAGAAGATAATCCCAAGTTAGAAGACTTTGTTGTCCTACGTGAATTCAGAGACATGTTTGTTGATGGGATACCAGAATTACCTCCTAGGAGAGAAATAGATTTATCCATAGAATTACTACACGGATCAACCGCCATCTCAAAAGCACCCTATCGAATGAGTCTACCAGAATTGACAGAATTAAAAATACAATTACAGGAATTGTTGGACAAAGAGTATATCAAACCAAGTGTCTTTCCATGGGGAGCACCAGTCCTCTTTGTGAAAAAGAAAGACGGTACTCTAATACTATGTATTGATTATAGACAACTAAACAAAGTGACCATTAAGAACAAATACCCCTTACCTAGGATAAATGATCTGTTCGATCAAGTTGGTGGGGCCAAGATCTTCTCAAAATTGGATTTACGATCCGGTTATCATCAAGTTAGGAAAAAGGACCAGGACATAAACAAAACATGTTTTCATACCAGATACAGACACTACAAGTTTGTAGTCATACCTTTTGGACTCACTAATGCACCAGCCACATTTATGTGCTTGAAGAATAGCATTTTCAGCCAGTACTTAGACAAGTTCATAGTAGTATTTATCGACGATATTCTAGTCTATTCTAAAACGGAGGAGGAACATGATGAACACTTAAGAATAGTTCTTCAAACACTAAGGAAACACAAACTATATGCAAAATTTTACAAATGTGATTTTTATCAAAACGAAATACAATATTTAGGATATGTCATTTCCTCGGAAGGTATTGTCATAGACCTGTAAAAGATAAAAGACATTATGGAATGGCCAGTACCTAAGGATGTGGAAGATATCCGATCATTCATGGGAATCACCAGATATTATCGCAGATTTATATAAGGGTTCTCCAAGATAGCCTACCTGATCACGTCATTACAAAAGAAAGGGACCAAATTTAACTGGTCACAAAAGTGTCAAGACAGTTTTAACAAGCTAAAAGAATTATTGACATCAGCGCCCATTTTGAAGGTAGCAGACCCAGATAAAGACTTCACAGTATGTGTTGATGCAAGTAAAGAGGGACTAGGTGGTGTTCTAACTCAGGAAGGGCATGTGATTTGTTATGAGTCCCGGAAATTAAAAGAACACGAGTGAAATTATGTCACTCATGACTTAGAATTGGCAGTAGTAATACATGCCTTAAAAATGTGGCGACACTATATAATGGGCAGAAAATTCTTACTATTGACGGATAATAGCAGAGTGAAATATCTGTTTAACCAACCAGACCTTAATGCAAGACAAGCAAGGTGGCTAGCCTTGTTGAGCGAATTTGACTTCGAGGTCTGACATATCAAGTGTAAGGAAAATAAAGTAGCAGATGCTTTAAGCCGCAGAATCCATGGGTTATTTGAGATAAATATCAGCAGGGAAGAAAGTGATCTGGAACAAAGAATAAAAACGACAAGTATTAACGACGGAAATTACACTAAAATGATGGCAAAATTTAAAAACAGTATCACAAAATCAGATAAACCAGATATAATTATCGACAAGAAGGGACTATTAAGATTTAAAAATAGACTTTACATACCCGATTCAATAGAGCTAAAATTAACTATTTTAGATGAAGTGCATAAGAAACCGTATTCTGGTCATCCAGGCTACCAAAAAACAATAACAACACTCAGAAAACTATTTTACTGGCCTAACATGAAGGGAGAAACAACAGAGTACTTGGCTAGGTGCCAAGATTGTCAGTAGGTTAAGGCTGAACACCAGCATCCAGCCGGCCTATTACAGCCATTACCAGTACTAGAATGGAAATGGGAGACCATATCGCTGGACTTTATAACAGGTTTGCCTAAAACTTAGAAACAGAATGATTCAATCATGGTTGTAATTGATAAACTCAGTAAGTCTGCACACTTTATTCCTATAAAGTCTACTTTTAAAGCTATTAATATTGTTGAAATATTCATGAAAGAAATTTTTAGACTGCATGTTATTCCTAAAATGGTGATTTCAAATAGAGAAGTAAAATTCACATCCGCTTTTTGGAAGGAATTGTTTGCAAGGTTAAATACTAATTTGAATTTTAGTACGAGTTATCATCCACAAATGGCTGGACACATCGAAAGGACAAACCAAATCATAGAGGATATGCTCCGCATGTATGTAAGAACAAAGCCAAACAAATGGGAAGACAACCTACACTTGGTAGAATTTGCATATAACAATGGGTACCAAACTTCGGCTAAGTTGAGCCCTTTCGAAATACTATATCACAGAAAGTGTACAACTCCAATTAGTTGGGATAACCCGACTAACAGACTCATGGTTGGACCAGAGATGCTCCAAGAAATGGAGAGCATGGTAAGGAAGGTACAACAGAACTTGAAAGAAGCACAGGACAAACAAAAGAGCTATGCGGATCAGAAAAGAAGACACTTGGAATTCCAAGTGGGAGACCATGTTTCCTTGAAGTTCAAAGCCCAAAAAAGCTCGCTGAAGTTTGGGAACTGTGCCAAGCTAGCCCCCAGGTTTTGTGGACCCTTCGAGATACTAGCTCGAATTGGACCCATAGCATATCAGCTTGCACTTCCAGCTAATCTAAGCATTCATAATGTATTTCATGTTTCTTTGTTGAAAAACTATATTCATGACCCTATTCATATGATTGATTGGAACTTGGTGTAGGTGGAACCTGAAGGCGAGTTCCAAGTGGAACCCCTGCGCATTCTGGACCGGAGAGAAATAGCACTTCGGAACAGAGTTGTCACTCAGGTAAAGGTGCAATGGAAGCACTTTAGTCCTGAGGAGGCCACTTGGTAATTGGAGGGAGATTTGTGGAAATCTCATCCAATCCTATTCCAGGAAAGGAATGAACACTGAGGACAGTGTTTTACTGAAGGGGGAAAGGATGTGACATCCCCCAAAAATAAAATATTTTTTTATTTTTGTGTGCTGGAAATTTATTTCAGTTTTTTGCAAATTCGAATATGGAAAAGTTTTGCCATTTATGGCAATTTCGAATTTCGAATTTAATAATTGTATTTAATTATTGTGACTGTTGGGCAGAGAGTTGTTTGGACTCAACTAACTATTCGACTATGACACTTGTATCACAACAGAATATGTATATTAATTGTAGGAGGACAAATGGAACAACCATGTTAAAATCAGCTGACCATGACTCCATGAGTGGGGAACATGTTGGAACTGCCTCTTCACTGATTATTACAAGTGGAAAATCAATGATTTGGCCACTGGCAGCCCCTAAAAATTAGGGATTTAGAAAGCTGCGAAAATCCCCAAAGGAGGGAAAAGACCTGGGCAAAAAACTGTTAAATAGCATATGCGAGGAGGTAGGAAGATGCCAAGTATGTTGGGAAAGGATTGCAAGTCCTCTTGTTGTTATGAGCACTGTCGAGCAAGTGTGAGGAAGGGGATAACTGCTGAAAATTTTGGAATATTGTTGAGGAGTCTCCAAGTTTCCACTCATGGATTCATGGTCCAGCTAGGGGGTGAATTGGGCAAGTGATTTGGCTACCCTCTTCTATGGTTGGGAGGAACGTGGCTGTTTCGTTTGTCTTCCTGTGGATTGGATTCAGATATGTGGATCTACCCCTCTCTATTATGAATGACTATGTTTTTATCTGATGTCATATTAAATCCGAACTGGAATGATGTACATTCTCTTTCTTAATGATTTTTCTGATGCATTGTATTTGATCAGATCAGAACTGTAACAATTTCCATTTTCTATTCATTGTGAGGAATATATGTGAAAGAAATCCTTATACATACATATATATATATATATATAGTTGTAATACGTCTCCTGAAATGTTCACATCTATCTACTGAAGTTTAGTTAATTGTTGCGGAAGATGAAGTCCTTTCGTAACTTTAATATGCTTGTCGTCGCGAAGATCCTAATGGACATCCAACCTCTAGAAAATTGTTCCTCCTTTGAGTAAAATGCTAGATGGATGCACCTATAATTATATTCCTATAAGTAAGTAAGGAAAGTAGGATATTAACGTCAATGGGGCAGATCCTCTGTGTAGTTAAAGCCCCAGGAAACCAAACTCATATCCCTCGGAACATCATTTATAATGAACAAACTCTAATGGAATGATATTCTTATTCATGTATTTACATAGATTCACAGATCTAGTACTATTGACATTTAATGCATTGATTAAAAGAGGCTCTAAGTGAATATAATAGGAGTTACCTTTTACACAAAATCGTTACCCCAAAGTACGGGTTCCACCTTGCCTTTTCACTTTTCGGAGGTTTGCGCATATTGATGTATGGACACTGAACTCGCGAAGTTCCGAGTCCCGAAAACCCAAAGTACAGGTCCCACCTTTCCTTTTCTCATTTCGGAGGTTTGAACATATTGATGTTTGGTCACTGGAACTCACAAAGTACCGAACCCCGAAACCCCGAAATGTCGGTCTCACGTTTTCTTTTTCACATTTCAGAAGTTGGTTTATGTTGATGTTGGACACTGGAACTCACAAAGTCCCGAACCCTGAAACCCTAAAATGTAGGTCTCACCTTTCTTTTTCACTTTTCAGAAGTTTGTATATGTTGTTGTTTGGGTACTTGAACTCATGAAGTCCCGAACCCCGAAACCCCGAAATGCATGTCCCAATTTTCCTTTTTTGTATTTCGGAAGTTTGTTTATGTTGATGTTTGGACACTAGAACTCGCGAAGTTCCAAACCCCGAAATCCCAAAATGTTGTTCCTACCTTTCCTCTTTCGCATTTTCAGAAGTTTTGTTTATGTTGATAAATGGACACTGGAACTCGCGAAGTTCCGAACCCAGAAATCCCAAAATGTGGGTCCCACCTTTCCTTTTTTGCATTTTGGAGGTTTGTATATGTTCTTGTTTGGGCACTTGTACTCGCGAAATCCTAAAATCTGAAATCCCTAAGTACTGGTCACCTTTCGTAATTTCGGGATTTGTTGTGTGTTTATGTTTGGCTTTTGTAATCGTGAAATCCCAAACTCTGAAATCCCGAAGTATTGGTCACCTTTCGCAATTTTAGGAGTTGTTGTGTGTTGATGTTTGGCTTTTGTATTCATGAAATCCCGAAGTACTGGTCACCTTTCTCGATTTCGAAAGTTGTTGTGTGTTGATGTTTGGCTTTTGTACTCGCGAAACCTTGAACCCCGAAACCCCGAAGTGCTGGCCCACAGTCTTTCCTTATTTTCGGATTTCGGCAAACAATGGGGTCTTTTGTTTTGTTCGGTATTTGTGATCACCGAAACCCGATCAACCTCTGTTTTCTTTTCACAAAAACTATAGAAACATAGTAGGAATTATTGTTATAGGAACAACTCAAATACTGTAATGAATGGACTAGTACAAAACGTTGGAGGATCTTCATCCTGGATAGAAGTATAATAATAATAGTTCATATTACAGGTCACTGTGTACGGGGCATGACAAGTACCTAAATTAATATATGGAGAAAGATATAGGTATATACTTACTTGTAGGTGGAAATAAGTACAGATGTTAATAAAGAGTTAAAGTGAATTTTCTACAGTAAAAATGATAATATTCACCTTTACACACGTACATAGCAGACAATCAAGTTACCTATTGTTCTAGAAGTCATGAAGATCCGGACTAGCAATCACAAGCATAATTAAATGTGCAGAACTGATTACTTTGACAATTTTTTGTTCGGAGTAAACTAGACTAGTGTAATAATGTCATTATGGATCGAATTGGATCTTACCTTCTCTTAAATTCTAAGCTTAAACGAAGTTGAATTATGTCATAGAAAAAAAAAATTATGGTAAATTTGAGGTTCATTACACTCTTGCTTCCTTCCCATCTTTCGAATTCCAAAATTATGAACTTCTTACCCGCAAGTCCACATAGTACAAATGTCACCAACCCAGGTGGTGGCACGTGGCATGTCTACGAAGGTACACGACACCCTTGGCGACATCATCCAACCCCCACCATGTCTACTTTTCTCTTCGGAACTTCGAGATTCAGAGGTTTTTGCATCAACACATCCCACTTCTCTCAATCGACTAACTACGAAATTATGATATGCTCTTCTGCTTGATCCAACGGTCAAGCTCTTTCCCTCCGATCTACGGTGTAGATCTTCCCGGGACTTCAAATTTTCAGGTTTCGGCCTTCCTCTTATCTTTGCATCCAACTTCACCAATGTCGTGAAGTCCGAAGGACTTCCAGGATAACCTTCCGACACCTACTCCATATCTGACAGTCGTAAAGGATTTCCCTTCCTTTTGAATAGATCCTACGGTCCCAACACCACCAGTGTTGTGATCTCTCTCTCTCTCTGGCCAAATACCACGTATGTTGTGGTTTTACGATACCTCTCCTCCTCTTGAGCTTCATAATACGACCAAGTAACCTCTTGTCACTCAGGAACATTCCCAGGTTTGAAATTGGTTCCTCCAGACACAATTTCCACTTGAAGCCTTGTGTCCGAAGACCACTTATCTAACCCATCCAGGCTCATCGTTGAAAACTTTGGCTCTGATACCAATTTGTAATGTCCCCGACCATCAACACCACTATCAAGAAATGCTACGAAAACACCTTGTCTTCAAAAGACATGCTCTGGTACCATTTTGTAATGTCCTCAGCCATCCATGGGACGAGTAATGCTACTATGCATAACATTCACACACACACACACANNNNTATATATAACATGCATTTTAATTGAAATAAAACACATAACACAGATTTATTGTTATGATTCATATTCAAACAAGATTAATAGTAAATCCACATGCAACAGAACACATGATACATTTACCAATAGCACAAGAATGCATAACATACATAATTAGGCACATAAATGATACTTATCTTTTAGCTGGATTAAATCTACCAACTACGTGTAAACCTTCCATAAACCTCCCAACCAAAGACCACGCTACTCATCACACTCAGCAGTGGATCACCCCCGAGATCGGACTAAGATCCACCCAGGGAAAGGGAATCCTAGACTAGGCTGAGGTTACAATAAACTGCACAGTGCAACTGGAAGGATTCTCTCCAGGAGCCTTCTTATGCCCACTACTCATGGACTCTCATTCCCCACATGCCTCTTCCACCCTGGGAATATACACCATCATTGTTCCACAGTCCATCTACTTCTCCACTTCCCTCTTAGATTCTCAGCAACAGATTGAATTAGGAATTCTTAGAGCTCTATAGCTGGTGCTGGACTCTTTCTAGGAGAAAACCACTTCCCATCAAAATATCTCACCTGGAGAGAGCTTCTCACAGGCCTGACAACCTACCTCTTCAACCACTTTCGACTCAGTTCCATCTAGGTATGGGTGAAGAAAACAACAACAACCCTTAGTTTACTCGCGAGTGACATCAGCCATAGGGAAATGAGCATGGAATTCAAAAAATGAAAGCATCCCCCACTAAGACACAACATGGCTCAGGTAATACTCAGGATGTGTCTGGCTTCAAAGTAGAAACAACACAGGTCAGTTTCACGTATCTGGTTTTTTGAAAGGTGCATGAGGGTATGCAGAGATCCAATGCAGAGGTAGACGTTTTCAGATGAGAATCACCATGAACTCAAGCAGGTGATGTAAGAATGGGAGAGAGAACCCCCACTCGAGTTGATGCTTGAGATTTAACTGCATTCACCCAGGTTAACACTTGTTTTCCTAGAGTTACATGTGCTCCACTTTCTATACATTCCTTTTCCAGGAACTTAGGACAATACTCAACCATTTCTCCCTTAGCCTTTGGGAAATGATAATAAATTATTATCCCCTTTATAGGTAATCCCCTTAGCTTAGCCCCTAGACCCAAACACTTAGCCTCTTCCCTTACCCAACCTTGTAGAATCTTAGCCCCCTATCACTCTTTCTTCTTGGTCGGTCTGCACACAACGATATTTATATTTTATTAATGATCTACATAATTACATATACAAAATTAGGCTCCTTGCCTTTAACACATAGGCTCTCCTATCTAGTAAACACATAATCCCACTAGCTTATCAACACTCGTCTCACCAACCTACAAAACATGTTTAGAATTCATAAATACAACTGGGGCTCATCCTTGGGGATATTATACTTGGACTCCAGATCTAATCAGGGACTCGACTGTTAGGGTTTGAATGTTGTTGATGTGACATATGTATATATGGTTAAATGTTATGATGATTGATTATTATTGCTGACATGATTCATTGATGGATGCAATATGAGGATAGTTTTCTCGACAAAAATCACATTTGGAGTAGAGGGCCCACGCACGACTACCAGAGACATTGAGGGACAGGTGTGGTAGCAGCCCTACGACAGCCTGCTAGCACTCTCATCATGGCTTGAGTTCTAGGTTAGCAATTACCTAGTTCGATAAGACGCACGATGTCATGAGGGAATACTACAACAATCACTCATGATGATTCTAAGGGGCACACAATAAGGCAGGTGATCCAGATTATTTTCGGTACGAAATGAGAGCAGATATATAATAGAGAAATGCACAGAGATATTGCGTATATCCAATAATATAACAAAAATATATCATAAATGAAACCATAAACACAGAGATATAGTAATACACAATTTCTATTAATGAAAGAAATGTACAGAGACTGTAAAAATACAGAGTGAAAGACTCGGTAGAATGGTGGTAGCTTATCTCTAAGAAGAGATGTGACGGCTACTCGCATTCGCAAGAAGATGATTACAATGAGGCTCTAAAGGAATTTTTACAATAAACGAGAATTCCAAAAGCCATAGACATCCAAAAACCTAACCCTAGGAGATGAAGCGCCAAAATTCATGTGGGCCCCGTTTGGGT
Organism: Picea engelmannii; assembly: GCA_009831015.1. Classification (NCBI taxonomy): domain Eukaryota; kingdom Viridiplantae; phylum Streptophyta; class Pinopsida; order Pinales; family Pinaceae; genus Picea; species Picea engelmannii. The sequence goes on along the minus strand of ML798247.1, from coordinate 47,750 downwards.
AAGTTTGTACATCAACTTCCCGAGGTCATAACTTTTGCATACGATCTCCGTTTTAGGCGTATGATAGCTCATTGGAAACGTATTGTTGAGGAGATTCATTTCGGGGGATCAATGATGACTTTAACTATCATTGATAACCTTGATCTCAAAAAACCTTCATTTGGGCCCTCAAAATGGCCCTGGAAGCTAAAAACTGCTAAAAATAGTAAATTGCCAAATTTGTCAGAAAACTGTTTTGAGCCAGTCGAAAAAGGTGGGTGGCCATCGATATACACCTGGATCAATCCTCCCTCCTTAGGAAGAAATGGTCTCCATTGCGTTGAGTTCCTGGGGGAGAGGGAAAAGCGTTTACTGAATCTGCATCTTGGTGAGTTGCTTGCCTTACTGGAGACGTTGCGCTGCTCAGTTTGTGGAAGTCTGTCACAAACTTGTTGAGGCTGAGGATGTTCAAAATGTTTGGCTACATGAGAGTATGGTGTGCAGAAGGAATCTTTGCGCTTTGTTGCAACCTTGTCGACCTGCTTCTGTTGGACAGAAGGTGCTTGGGACGAAGCTATAGTGGTTGCAGTGTCCTTCTGTTCCGCTTTTGAACAAATTGTGAAGAAGCTGAATTTTGCAGTATGAGATACTACCTTGTGACACTTTTTAGGTGGAACAGTAGTCGGAACTACCTCTGGTATTCTATAGAGATAACCCCCCAAAGTAACAATGACACTACGGGTTCGAGACTCATAAATAGCATGACACTTCCACATATATGGTTGGCCCAAGAGAACATCACAGACATCTAGTGGGGCAACATCACATAATACCTCATCCTTGAAGGGTTGGATGCCATATGACAATCGACATTGTTGGCTGACACGAATATCTCGTCCTTGGCGAAGCCACCCAATATTGTATGGCTGCAGGTGTGGTGTTGTCGACAATCCCAATTGTTTGACAACCTCTGCTGAGATGAGGTTCTTTTGGCTTCCGCTATCAACAATAAAATGCAGTGATGTCCCCTTCACCCATATCTATGAATGAAAAAGGCGCTCCCCCTCTTCAGGATCTATTGGTTCTTCTAGTTGAATTGCTGCAGTCGTGACAATAGCAGTGGGGTCTGCGTCAATGATCTGTCCTTTACCAGTATTTTCAGAATCAGATTATGAATCAGGGTTTGGCTCCTTGTCTTTGAATCTTGGCCACCGATGACTATTTTGAGTGACATTCATCGGTGTTGTGCCAGGGGAATTTGTGGAAATCACACCATTTTCTAGTGTCCTTCTTTGTCTTCCCGTGACCCTTCTTTTCCTGTGTCTTGGACAGGTTTTCAGGAGACTGTTTGTTAGGGTCGTCTTTGTCATACTTTGGTTGTTGCGGATTTGCAGACCCGAATTCCCATTTCTTCTGGTGCTTAAATTTCTGCTCAATTTTAACAACATATCAATAAGTAGCAGCGATTTATGAGATGTCCAGAAAATCCATTTCAATTTGGATGTATCTGTGTAGAGCCCCATGGTATTTATAACCAAATGTCATTTGGAGTCTTTGATACACAGCTTGGTGTGCAAGGTATGGAATGTATTGATGAACTTTGGAATTTTTTGGCCCCTCTCTTGCTGCAGTTTGGTCCATCTCAGGTACTAGTCCTCGTAGTTGCCAACAGGGTAATATTGTTCCTTTACCGCATCGACAAAAAAATCCCAAGTGGGCTCAGCCCCATATATTCCAGACTCCTCTATGGAACTCTACTCTTAGTAAGTTTCCCACCAATGTTTGACATGGGGGAGATCCTTAAGGAGTGTGAATGTGATTTTTTCCTTGTCGGAAAAATTATGAACAACGAAATAACCTTCTACCAGATTTAACCATTTATCTAGGGCATCTGCATCTATTTGACCTTCAAATACGAGAATATCAAAATTAACCTGTACCTTGAAAGGCGAGGTGCCCCCAAAGTGGTCGCTTGATGAAGATGTGTCTGATGTTATCAGCAGGTGTTGAAGGATGTGGGAAAAATTCTCCATCATTTCGTCCCTCTGTCGCGTGAGAGCTTTCTCAAGCAACAGACTAATAGGGTGGTCTTCTCTGTCGTTTTTCTTTTCTTATGCCATTGAGGGTTTCTTGGGTGTGCCAGAGTGATTGTCCTCAAGAGAGGCAAGCTCGAAACCCATCATTCTATACTCAGACCTCGTCAGGAACATGCACTCAAAACGATCAAGAGCAGCCTGCTCTGATACCACTAATCTGGATTATTTTCGGCACAAAATGAGAGCAGAGATATAATAAAGAAATGCATAGAGATATCACGTATATACAATAATATAAAAAAAATATATCAGAGATGCAACCATAAACACAGAGATACAGTAATACATGATTTCTATTAATGAAATAAATGTACAAAGACTGTAAAAATACAGAGTGAAAGACTCAGTAGAATGGTGGCAGCTTATCTCTGAGAAGAGATGTGACGGCTACTCACATTCGCAAGAAGATGATTACAATGAGGATCTGAAGGCCTTTTTACAATAAATGGGAATGCCAAAAGTCATAGACATCCAAAAACGTAACCCTAGGAGATGAAGCGCCAAAATTCATGTGGGCCCCGTTTGGGTAAGTTAGTACATCAACTTCCCAGGGTCGTAACGTTTGCATATGATCTCCGTTTTAGGCGTATGACAGCTCGTTGAAAATGTATCGTCAAGGATATTCATTTTGGGGGATCAATCATGCCTTTAACTTTCATTGAGAACCTCGATCTCAAAAAACCTTCATTTGGGCCCTCAAAATAGCCCCGGAAGTTAAAAACTGCTAAAAATAGTAAATTGCCAAATTTGCCAGAAAATTGTTTTGAGCCAGTTGAAAAAGGTGGGTGGCCACCAATATCCACCTGGATCAGAAAGGGTCTTATTCCTTAGAGTCCCTTAGTATCCCACAAGATTACATGGAGGAGTATCGACTCCAGGTGTTTGACATCTACCAAATTCAATCAAGAGGCGAGTGGCACCCTTGGAGCACATAGTGTGTCTTGAAGGGCATGTTGCGCAAACGAAACAAAAAGAGGGGAGTGACACCCTTGGAGCATGTAGTGTTTCTTGAAGGACACACTTCGCAAAGAAAATGGAAAGAGGCGATTGGCACCCTTCGAGCACGTAGTGCGTCCTGAGGGAACATCGCAATTTTAACTAGTAAATAAATAACCTAGTGCCTACAAAACTATGTCTCCATAGGACCTGGTTGGCCTTAAAATGAATGATGTGATAAGTAAATTTAATAACTAATTTTTCCCTTAAGAATTTTCGCCAAGCCTAGTGAATTGAAAACCTAGGTCTGAGTAGAACCTTAGAACAAAAAAAAGATTAATTAGACTTATAACCAGATTAAAATGGAAATTTTAATTCACTAAGGTTATTTTATAAAATTTCAGTACTAAGGTTCTTTTTATAAAATTGCATTTCACTAAAGCTTCTTTTTATAAAATTTTATTTCACTAAAGGTACTTTTTATAACTAATTATAATATTCAAGCATTAATAACTAAAGAGGAATTTTTAATAAAGGTTTAATGAATAAAAGGGGTATTTGGTTGTCTTTGTCTAAACCTGCTAATTCTGAATTTAGTTAAAGAAAAGGGGGAAACCTAAGGAAAAGGGGAAACTTAACGAAAAAGGGAAACTTAAAAGAAAAAAGGGGAATGTCTAACTTAGTAAGGAATCTAGCCTTGGAACTTTCTATTTATGAACTCTACTAGGAATTAAGTAAGGAATAAGTCATTTAAGAATTGTAAGGGAATATAGGGACACCAAGGAGCATTTTAAGGAACACTTTTAGGTGGGTGAGTGAAATAGGATTAATTAATTAATTAATTAAATTGATTCTTTAGTGCAACTAGGGGATCGAGCGACATGTGTACGGGGGAGGTTTTTCCTAATTAAATAAATGAAAAAGGAATTTAATGAGGGTTTGGGAAACTAATTACTAAGAAACTCTATAAAAATGATGGTGGAGGAGGAGTGTGGATCACATCTGCCTTGCATAACATTACGCTGCTGAAATTTTATCTTGACTAAACTTTCTTTTGTGGGAGTTGGGATACCCAGCTGGGGTAATGAGTGGTAGCTCGACCTTGCGAGGCGATTTGGGTGCTATCATTCTATGTTATTGTGTGTGTGGCCCCTTTGCGTCTCGGGTGGCTCAAGGGGAAGAAGAGTAGCCCTAGCTTTGGATGGGAGGTACCATTGAGGTCACATCAGTTGGCAAGTGGAAGCTGCATGGAGAATGCGCGGGACAACAACTTCAGAGCATTTGCATTTGGCTACGGTACACATGTGCTTAATTTGTATTAAATAATAGCTCAATTTCTGGTTCATGCATTTCTTATTGTCGAAAGATCGTTTGCGTATATGTTGTTAAAATAAAAGGGCTCATTTAGTTATGCATATGATTTTTTATCTGGGCGATAGTGTGCCGTGTGAAATTGCAAATGGGTCACTAAATTTATGTTTCTGAGCCTTGTTTTATTACTACGTTTTATTGCAGTTTTCTGTTCTGTTTGGGATTATTACTGCATTTTCTTTATTCCTTGATTGGGATTTTTATTTTGAGGGTTCTCCACAGAGAAAGTCTAAATGCAGATTTGTGTTTTATCTTTGGTTCCTTTATCCTTAAGTTATTAGTTCGTGCCTAAGCAGTTAGCCAGGAGCCGAATCGATTGTCTTTCACTGCGGTGTTAAAGATTTAGATTCAAATTCCCTGCTTTCCTGTGCATGGATGATAAGTGAAGGATATTATCTCTTCCCATCCAATTCCTTACTGTGTATAGTGAAATTTTCTCCTTATTGCTCATCTTTAGTTTTGTTCATTTCCTCAGAAAATTCGTGTTACCCACCCAACGATGAATTGGACTTGATTCGTTGCATTTATTTACTGTAATTTGTACCTTCTACATGAATGCTTTATCTACTTACTATGTATGTATTAATTACTATGCATCTTCGTGATGATCGTGATAGCCAAGCGATTGATTACTATGCTTACAGTATTTATTTCATAGAAATTTTATTATTACTACTGTGATTGGTTAGCATTTGAACATCATTGAATGAGTAGCAATTGAATAACGCTTTTATTATTACTATTGTGATTTGAATTTCATTGAATAGCAGTCGATTGATTGCATTGATCAACACTTGTTTTGATTACTGATTTGAAGAGCGATTTTCCTTTAATAGGTAGCGATTTTATTTTTAATAGGCAACGATATCTTTTTAATAGTGATTTTCTTTTTAATAGGCAGCGATATCTTTTTAATAGCGATTTTCTTTTAATAGGTAACGATTTTCAATAGACAATGATTTTGAATAGAGATTTTCTTTTTAATAGGCATCGATTTTCTTTTAATAGGAAACGATTAGCATCAAAAGTTAAGTCAGTGATTTATTTTAATAGGAAGCTATATCAATGCTAGACAACGATTATTAATAGACCGAGACCTATTTTCTAGACAACGATTCCAATACTAGACAACCATTTATTAATGGATAGCGATTGTGTACAGACAACATTTTTTTACACAGTATGATCGATGCTCTGGTAAAGTAATTCTCGGGATTGATTTAGAGTTAAAATGGAATCCTATTTTCACTTAAGCAGTCTGATTTTACTGTGGAAACGTTTTCTTGTCAATCATCCTTCTATCAGTTATGTCAGTTCTTTATTTGCTATATCGGCCCTCAATTTGCTTATATTTGTTTGTTAAGACCTAAATAGTGGCTCATTACCCCTTAATTGGGGCATATTACATTAGTAATGTTATTTTATTTATGTCTTCTTGAGTCCATTAGTTTTAATTGACCTCCTAGTCTCCAATATATACCAAGGAGACATTTTCATTTGGAATCATCTTGTATTTAGACATTTATGTGGGGTATAAGGAGGTTTCCCCCTCAAAGAGGATTGTTACTTGGAATTATCTCTTTTGCATGGAGTTGAGTACTTATTCTGAGGTTTTTCTATGCTATATTGATATTTGATTCTTAACATATGGTATCAGAGCTCAAGGTCTTGGGGTTTCGCTGCTAGATCTGCGACACCATGGAATTTTTGTTATAATTTTTTTTCTACAACGTTTCAGAAGGAACGGCTTCAAGTATATTTAGTAGATGGAACAAGGTACATTGGGTTACAATTTCATCTCCTAAGGCCTTATACTTTCATAGATACAACCTGTGTAAGATAGGGTTCTGGAATCATCATGAATTGAGTCATTGCATAATTTTCGCTATAAAATTGTTTCTGTAACGTTTCAAACCCTGATATGTGGAGGCTATTCAGAGAAATTAGTAATATATATGTGGTAAACATTTCCTCTTTTGTTTCATCTTACATTTGTAGATACACCGTGTGGAAGATAGGGTATGTGACTATTCCTATTGACTAGTCTCAAGCAGGTGTTCCGAGTAAAAAATTATAACTTCTTCCTAGAGTATCAAAATTGAGAGAGACCATTTGCATTGGATAGTGGACATTCCGTAGTATTTATGGTATGATTTGTAGAATTTTAAATCAATTATTTTGTTCGGGGCACACTATAAAAGTGAGATCTCCTAGAAAGGCCAAAAATCAACAAGTTGTGAGGAAGTTACCATAAATTCCACTCAAGGCACATCCAATTTTGATCAAACATGTGACATTGCAGAGAAGAAATATCAGAGAACTACAAAAAATAAAATTTCATACCCATAAGGACCGAAATTTTGGAGATACAATTAAAGGAAGATTGTTTAGCATAACCACCCGAAAGTCAAGGTTTAAAGTGATAATTGGCCAACATGCCACCAAAAAAGGGAGCTTCTACACCAAATAAGCCTGCAAACAGTCCTACTTGGACTCTTGATGAAGGTCAAGAAATGTGTAGGGACATAAATGATTTATAAAAGAGGATAGTAACAAAAGATGAACTACAAGAGATGATGGATTCAATAGAAGCTAATTTGGAGGCAATAAATACTATGATGGATGGTTTAAAATGGGATATCATGGAAGGATTGAAAAATTTCCTAATAGAGAGGACACCTGAAAGTGAAAATGTATCCCATGAAATTCATGATGAGAACACAAGGAAGATGAATCAAGAATGGAGAAACTCTAACTTTGGGTTGAAGACCAACCACTTTCCTAAGATCGATATGAGGAAGTTTGATGGCAAGGACCCAATCAAATGGATACTTCAGATGGAGCAATTCTTTTATCTACATAATGTGCGACATACACAAAAGGTACAGATTGCTTCTTTATATTTAGAACCCGATCAATTTGTGTCGTATCAATGGCTTTGTTCTCGCAAATCACTCATCACTTGGACAATTTTCACATAAGAAATGATAGCAAACTATGAGGATACAAGGAGCAACACCTTCTTTAGCCAATTGATAAATCTCAAGCAAAAGGGTTCAGTTACATAGCACATTGAGAACTTCCAAAGATTGAATATAAAGGTAACAAATATTCCATATGAGCACTTGATTGATGTATTCATAGGAACTTTAAGGGATAAGATTCAACATGAGGTTCGTCTTTGGGAACCCAAATCACTGGAGAATGCATTTAGAGTTGCAAGAAATGTTGAAAGTAAAAATATGGCTATGGATACTAGAAGGACCGCTCCTAATATCTATCGAGAGAATAATGTTCCTTCTTCTAAAACACCTCAACCTACCAGGTTGACACCTCAACAATTGGAGGAAAGAAAATAAAAAGGTTTATTCTTTAATTGTGACAACAAGTACAGTAAGAGACATAAGTGTGGTGAAAAGAAATTATTCTACATAGATTGTGAAGAGGAACAAGAACAAGAACCATCTCAAGATGAAAATGTAGACGCGGTTTCTTCTGAGGATTTGACTCCCATGATATCATTTAATGCATTGGTTGGAATTAACACTCCTCAAACCCTCAAGATTGGAGGATATATCAAAACGAAAAAGGTAATAGTCCTAATTGATTCTGGTAGTACTCTTAATTTCATTCACTATAAATTAGCCAAAGCTCTCAATTGCTTTGTATATCCACCACTAGAATTTCAAGTAATGATTGCAGATGGAGGAACTATCAATTGCTCAGGAAAATGGAATAAGATCAATCTTACTATGGGGGAATATGTAATGAATACTCCAATGCTTTCTATACCCATGGGTGGTGTTGATGTTGTACTAGGAATCCAATGGTTACAATCATTAGGAACACTGGCTTTTAATTTTCAAGAACTTTTCATGAAATTTTCATTGGAAGGAAAAGAAATAGAGTTAAGAGGTATCAGACGGAAACTCAATAAGGTGATAAGCTCCAATGGCATGACAAAATGATTGAAAAAGGGAAATCAATGTGTAATTGCATAACTATGCTCACTAGATGTTCAAACATCTAAGCCATATATTCCCCTAGATCTCCAAGGGATCATTGATAAGCATTCCAAAGTATTTGAAGATATTCCCAAAGGTATTCCACGCACTCGAAATCATGATCATGATATTCACCTAATTCCTAGGAGTTTTCCTCCTAACATCAGGCCATATAGATACCCTTATGCCTAGAAGAGTCAAATTGAGCACATGGTTGAAGAAATGTTAGAGGCTGGCATTATTAGACCTACCCAAAGTTCTTACTCTGCACCAGTGGTAATGGTATTCAAAAAAGATGTTTTGTGGCGTATGTGTCTAGATTATAGAGAGCTCAACAAGATCATTATTAAAGATATGTTTCTCATTCCCGTCATTGATGAATTGTTAGATGATCTACATGGAGAAATCTATTTCACAAAGTTGGATCTTCGTTCAGGGAATCATCAGATTAGAATGAAGGAAGAAGATACCCCAAAAACAACATTCTGAAATCATGAATTTTTGGTCATGCCTTTTGTCCTTACAAATGCACCTTCCACATTCCAAGGGTTGATGAATTCCATTTTCAATCCCTTCCTTCAAAAATTTGTGTTAGTATTTTTTGATGATATAGTAATCTATAGAAATTCTTGGGAGGATGATGTGCGACATGTTGACAAGGTGCTACAACTACTAAAGGAGAAACAACTATATGCCAAACCATTGAAATGTTTTTTTAGGGTGAAGGAGGTACAGTATTTGCATCATATTGTATCTCATGAAGGTGTCAAGGTAGACCCTAACAATATTAAGGCCATGATGGACTGGCTGATTCCCAAAACATTGAAGAATCTTAGAGTATTTTTGGGTTTGATAGGTTACTACCGCAAGTTTGTTCGACACTATGGAAGAATAACAACACCTTTAATGACACTAACTAAGAAGGATGCATTTTCATGGACTCTAGAGGCAACCAATGTTTTCAAACAAATTAAAGAGGTGATGTGAAAAGCTCTTGTCTTGACCACTCCGGACTTCACAAAAACCTTTATTGTGGAATGTGATGCCTCAGGAAATGGAATTGGTGTTGTACTAATGCAAGAAGGAAGGCGCTTGGATTTTCAAAGTTGACCACTCAAGGGAAAAGACTTACACAAACCCATTTATGAGAAGGAAATAATGGAAATACTACATGAATTGAAGAAATGGTATCCTTACCTATTAGGTAGTAACTTCAAGGTAAAAACAGATCATGATACTCTTAAATACTTCTTGGAACAAATACTATCTTCAGAAGAACAACAAAAATGGGTGACTGAGATATTGGGTTATTATTTTGAAATCGTCTTTAAAAAAGGGAAGAAAAATGTTGTGGCAGATGCACTCTCAAGAAAGGATGAATATGTTGAGGCCTTTCTCTGTGATATCTCGATCATCCAACCTAATTGGAAAATAGAAGCAAGGGATGAATGGAAGAATGACAAAAAAGTGTGGACTCTCATTCAAAGGTTGCAACAGGATTCTAGTGCATCAGTTACATTTACATGGAAAAATGATTCACTATGGTACAAAGATCACTTATATTTATGTAAAAACTCCCAACTCAAACAAAATGTACGATTGGAATTGCATACCTCTCCAGTAGGAGGGCACTTGGGATTTTTGAAAACCTACCATAGGTTCAAGAAGGATTTTTTTTGGGATGGCCATAAAACTGATGTTCAAAGGTTTGTCACAAAATGTTTGGTTTGCCAAAAAAATAAGATGGAAAAAATTAAGACCTTAGTTCTTTTACAACCATTAGCCATCCCAAGTCAGCGTTAGGAGGAGGTTTCCATGGATTTCATAACAAGGTTACCAATGTCTGAAGGAAAGAGTGTCATCATGGTGATTGTTGATAGACTCACCAAGTATGCACATTTTTATGCACTCTCTCATCCCTTCAAATCCAGTATAGTTTCCACTGCATTCATGGAGATAGTTCAAAAGCTACATGGCAGCCCAAAGATTATTGTAAGTGATAGAGATCCCATCTTCACTCGACATTTTTGGACAAAATTATTTTCTTGTTTGGGTACTCAATTGGCTCATAGCTCATCCTATCATCCTCAATCTGATGGAAAAACCGAGATAGTGAACAAATTTCTCGAAGGCTACCTTCGTTGCTTTGTCTCTGATAAACAAACACAATGGTTCAAATGGTTACCCTTGGAAGAATGGTGGTATAACACTTCCTTTCATACTGCAACAAAAATGGCACCATTTATGGCACTCTATGGATAACACCCTCCTTCCATCACTTATTCTCTAAAAGAAAAATCTAAGGTTAAAGCAGTGGAAGATCACATCGAGCATCAACAACAAGTTCTCCAAATCTTAAAGGGAAACCTGACCATGACACCTAATCACATGAAACAACAAGCATATCAACATTGTAGTGAAATAATTTTTGAAGTAGGGGATTGGGTGTTTTTAAGACTACAACCATACAAACAGATGTCCCTCAAGCAAGCCAAGAAGGATAGTAAATTATCACCAAAGTACTATGGCCCTTATAAGGTGTTGAAAAAGATTGGTACTATGGCATACAAATTGGAGTTTCCTGCATATTCATGAGTACACCCATTTTTCATGTTTCATGCTTAAAGAAGGTTATAGGTGACAAGATCCTAGTTCAAATTATATTGCAATAACTTGACGAGGAAGGAAAAATCATATTGGAGATTGAAGCCATCACTAACACAAGAATTCATCAGCTGTGGAATAGATCCACTTCAGAGTATCTCGCTAAATGGAGGAAACTACAGGTTGAAGATTCCACTTGGGAAGATGAGTCTTTTATAGAGAAGCATCCAGATTTACTCAAGCAATGTCGACAACACTTCTCTCAAGAGGAGGGGCATGTTTATCCCTAAATAGTGGCTCATTACCCCTTAATTGGGGCATATTACATTAGTAATGTTATTTTATTTATGTCAGCTTGAGTCCATTAGTTGTAATTGTACCTCCTAGTCTCCTATATATACCAAGGAGACATTTTCATTTGGAATCATCTTGTATTTGGACATTTATGTGGGGTATAAGGAGGTTTCCCCCTTGAAGAGGCTTATTACCTCAAATTCTCTCTTTTTTAAGGCGTTGAGTACTTATTTTGAGGTTGTTCTATGCTATATTGATATTTGGTTCTTAACATCATTTTTATACCAACGTTTTATTGCCATATCAATTCTTTATTAGCATGTATCAATTTTTATACCAACGTTTTATTGTTATATCTATTCTGTATTAGCGTGTATCAATTCTTTATATCCACATTTTAATTGCTATATCAGTTATGTAATTGCGTGTATCGGTTCTTTATATCAACGTTATCTACTATATTAGTTCTTTGATTTCTTATATCACATATGATTAAGCTATCTCTCAAATACATTTCTATTATATAGAGAATTATGATAGATTATCCCTATGCTCGAATTTTAGGTATTCTTTGATTTATTCTTGTTTTATAGAATTGGAAAATGGATCATGATGTACCTAATTGCATAAACATTGATGCCTTGAATTATTGAATTTTCTCGTCCAGAATTTGCGTCTTTATTTCTTTAATTTCTTATGTCTCTTATGGTTAAGTAAACACTCGAATATTACTTCCATTATATAGAGAATTAACTTAGAATATCTATGCACATGAATTTTATAGATATTATTCAAATTATCTCTATTTTACAGCGTGGGAGACTTCATTGATAAAAAGTGCCTCTTAAGAAAGAAAGAAATCCTTCGACTAGTCGCGCATTTTAAACAATGAATGATGTCACCTTGTGTCTAGTTGACTTGCGACTGGGTCCTAGTGCATAGCCTCATGTATTTTTGACAGTTAATTCGCTCTCCTAGAGCGTTGAATTTTTCTTGGGTTAAAGGGTTTAATGTCGTTTGCATTTGCGATTCCTGTGCGCTCGTCACACAGGCAACATGAATCCTTAATTTGGAATCATTGTGCACTTTGGTCAATAACGCATATGGAACCTAGCTTAGGGTAATGTGCCTTCCAAAGTGGATGTTGTTGTTTTGTTTTTGAGGTTGTACCTGTTTGTAACGCTTAATAATGATCTCTCATTCATCGGGAGGGTTCTAGCTACTTATCGTGGAAGTTGTAGTGTTGGACTGATTGATATTTCTTATATGTCCTAGAGTTCCTAACCCTACAGAGTAGGATAGGTAGGTAGTCATTTTTAAGGTATACTTGATTTTCATATATTACATCCCGCGAAATTAGGTCGTTCTGATGTATGCTCCCTGGATTGCGTATGTTGTGTTCATCATTGAGTTGTGTTGCTTGACTATTGTTTTTGTTACATTCCTACTTAAAATAAAAATAAAAAATATAATATTAGCACTTGTTACGCGTCACGACGGGGGTCGTTACATTTACATCCACGTAGACTAACTTGAAATTCTTCCTCATTGAATTCTAGGGACTTACCACACAGTTTACAGATTGCACGATTTAATGTGTTTTTTGATGATAACACTCAACAAAACAATTTCTTGACAATGTGCTACTCTCATTACATAAACTCACATGTAATGTAGATTTAACAACTTGTAAACTTATTTAAGCTTGTGCAGAAATAGAGAGTATGAATTTTCAGGATATTTAAACATTATAGAATCTCAGAAGTACATCCAAATACTTAATATATTATGAACTTGGGTGTTGCACGCGATTACAGAATACAAAACAATGTTGAGCTTTGGCTCCAACAACTTCTGCAAACTTTCAAAAACATACAAATTGTGCTTTGAAACTTCTTCCACTACCTTCACAGTTGTTGCTAACTATGGACTATGTTCTCTTTGTATGTGTATCTATCGTCTCTACACAAAGCTTGAGAAAAATAAAAGATGAGGTCATTTAATATCGCTCTTGCTAACACTCCTCTTGACAATAGTAGGCTTAAGGTTAAGACTCGCCACTTGTAATATTTCCAATAAAATTGCATAATAAAAAATAACTCCTCACACCAACAACATAACTTATGGTTTAGCATATTTATAATTTATTATTTAATCCAAAGTAATTGGGATAAAATCTGTACAATAAATATACATGTGAATTAATATAAAAATTAAAAGGAGTTGGCTAAACTTTCTACCTTTTGGGTTTTCTGAAGTATTTGGGATAAAATCTTTACAATATACATGTGAATTAAAATAAAAATTAAAAGGTTTTGGCTAAACTTTCTACCTTTTGGGTTTTGTGGCAGGAATTGGCAGGAATAGGGGATGTAAATTTGGACAAAATCTCTATTTTCTGTTGTTTAAGTTGTCTTTCTGAATGCATAAATGGATTCAATATGCTGAAAAAACCTGGGACACTCAGATTATACAAACTTAGCCACTCAAATCTGCAAATCCAACCATTCATCACCAAATTTCAAACAAAATCAAACAAAATAAGTGCACAGAAAACCCCCAAAAACAGAACATTTAGACTACTGCAAATTAAAATACAAACAAATCCCGACAAGTCAATTTCAATCTCTTTTCGAAAACGTTCAAACTAAATCTAAATTTCACTATCACTTGGAAGGAATAAAATATTTACCGAGAGTCTATAAACCGTTTTAAGCAAACGAAAAAAGAGAAGTGAAATGCTATCTAAAACGATCGGTCCTTGCTGGTTTATTAGTATACTTATTAATCAATTAATCAATGCAGGGTCAATGTGGCGGATCGCATGCAGGCCATTAAATTCTTGCGGCAAAGAACAGTGCAAAAATATCCAGAAAACATGTTGTTGCCATAGTATCAGTGTTCTGTCCAAACGGGTCTTAGGTTTTTTCGCTTAAGAAAATTCTGTAAAATCTAGTTGGCCAAACTTTTCATCCAAATCCATTCTCACCTTAGAAAAATCATATACAACAAAACAATAATCTTTGTTTTAATAATTACAAAATAAACTGATCTTGACTTTATGACAGAGAAATATTAAATAATGTTTCAAAAAAATTCACATCATTCCAGAAAATTTAAATATCATGAATAACATTTTCATAGTAAAAATCGCAGCTTTAAATATTCTGCGTAAATTAACATAACCATGAATTCATGAATTGGATCAAAGTTCCAGCATAAATCACAGGGAAGGAAGGATAATATCAGGTTCAAATATCCAAGGCGTGCTTACATGATTGACTTTATCCCCCTTATTCGGTAGATCTGGTCTTCCTGCTGGTATATCTCCACTACTTATCGGTGATCCGAATGGGTCATCCGGGTGGTATTGAACGGCGCTTTCTAGAATTTCTGATATTCCTCCATTGTAAGAAGGCCTGGAATCGTTGTACATGGTTTCCTTATCGGGTGGCAATTCATCACGGGAAACATCCGTTTCGTTTGTAAGAATGCTGGGTATTCCAGAAGAGTGGATCATGTTAACCATGCCTTCTGATTTCCTTTCCAGGTTGGAAAATTGTAAAGCTTCTTGCAAAAGTGCATTATTCTCAATAGGATCCTTCTGCCTTGAATCGAAACCCTGAATTATATCGTTCTGGAAGCCATGGAACCATCTTGATGTTTGGGGCCGGAGTAATTGATCCATTGAAATGGAAGGCACTATCAATGAGTTTTCAGAGCATGGGCGTGCCCATACAGGAGGCATGACCGTATTGTTAATCGTGGCCAAAATTTGGGTTAATTGCAGCCACGAGTACTCATCAGCAATATTATTGACGTAGTCTCTGGCCAGTCCTAATTCAGATTCAACCAAGCCAGTATTCCATCCCGCATCTATGGAAATGCCAACATTCGAAGACGACGCCATGAAAGAATCTCTGTGGGCTATAGGCAGTAACCCGTGGGTAACTGGATCGATTCCCATTACAAGCAATTGTTTCTTCAGTCTACTGTTCCAGTGATTCTTTATTTCGTTATCCGTTCTTCCAGGAAGACGTGATGCTATAGCAGACCATCTACAATTCAACAAAGTACAGGACTTCAGTATTTTGTCCGACGAGAAAAGCACATTCCAACTGGTCATGGAAGACAACGTCTAAAGATTGTGCAAAATGACATGAGTTTGGAAATGTGATGTGCAATGCACAGGGGATCAATAAGTAACTAGCAGTGCAGTAAGTAACTCAGGGTGTTGCATATTGGGCACTTGTATAGTCGGCGTTTCCGGTGAGGGATCTCGGAATGTGGCAAACAGAAAATCGCTGAAATCAATTTTCTTCATTGTTGATATCGCAATTTCGACCATGGGATGGATTCAAATTGGCCATTGTAATCCAAGTTTACATTTCTAGAAGTGCAAAACTTAAAACTTATGTGCCCGACAGACTTTTCGTGGATACTGAAAACCTTGAGGGCGCGTCTCATTCAACGACACACCCTCCGCCTTGGTATCCACGAGAAATCTGTCCCGCGTTTACCTAGTGCCTTTAGTAAGGCCAATATACACAGCTATGAGATACATAATGCTGGTTCAATGCACAACGAATTTATGGAGGTATGTTTGCACAAAATTTGTGTGACTGAAGGCATATTTGTGTACATCTATTGATAATGGGCAGATTTAATAGGGGTTTGATCAGCCACAATTATATAGCTGTGCTAGTTAGATAGTTCTTTTAAATTATCTTTTTGGTTTTTATATTCTACTTTTCTTACCAAACTGCTATCAAGAAAAGGATTATAAAACCATACTAGTTTGGTCCAAACTAAAACTATCTCAATATACATATTATCCAAAATTGTATATATTTTACTAGGAGTTCCACAAGGAGTGAGACTCTCAAATCACTATCATTTTTCACACTTTTTAGATATTGCTATCAAACCTTAACAAGTTTTTAAATGTAATTTTGATTTTGAAAATGTGAGTTGCGAGTATGGTAGCAAAATTGTGTTACATATAAATAGTTTAGTTTCATTTTTACTATCCTTTCTCTAAGATGAAAAAATATGAATAAGTATACACCTTCACTTACCCTTTTGTAATATGAATAAGTATACACCTTCACTTGGAAAAAATGAATGGTGGAATGTCTCATAACCCAACCATCCATCCTTTTAAAAAAAAAAAAAAGAAGATGCATTCAACCTAACAGTGTACCTGTGCAGAGTAACATTGATTTGGAATAACATTACATAAATGGACACCTTCAACTATGACCCGACCTGGTGGCACCTTCACCCTCCACTCAATCCCTGAGGGCGGAGGGAGGCTAAAGATGCAAGGAAGGTTGGTGATAGGCCTTGGGATAAACTTGATCTGTACACTCCAACCAGCTACCATTAGTAGTGAAGTGTGCATTTTTGGAATCAGTGTTAGACTCTCAAATCAATTCCATTTATGCACTTGCACAGTTTTTCCATACTCCTTTGAAAAGAAGATGTGCATTTGCCCATTCTCTAAATCAATGACAGTTACACTATTTTACCCACCACTTACCTCCACCTTCTATAATAAAATTCTGTCTTGCAACATTCTGGAATGGATTTAATTTTGCAACATTCTGGAATGAAAGGAAGCTTCAAAGATTATCTAATGAAACGTTTCATTGAACGCAAGGAAAGGCAGCGTTAAGCAGTGTCTGATGAAAGTTTAAGCCATAGAAGATTGAAGATTAAGGTATTACTTGTTTCCAAGGATTGCATGAAGTCGAATAATAATGAGATCCTCATGAATGGAGAAGGTTCCACGCTTGATGTCAGGTCGCAAGTAGTTGGTCCATCTCAGCCTACAGCTTTTTCCACATCTAGATAAACCTGTAGTGCCCCCAACACACAAAACATCACTCCTCAGATCGTTGTTACCGCCCACAAAATTGCTAAACACCGTGTATGTAAAAAACTTGATAATAAATGATCATAAAGTACCAGAGAACAGAATACCTGCAAGTTTGGGAATGGTGCGCCAAGTGGCAAGGCCATGGTGTTGAAGATAATGGATGAGCTTCTCGTCCTCTTCGGCCGTCCAGGGACCTCTCTTCAGCCCTTTGTGATCAACACAGCAAGGCGCGCGTCCCATTATCACTTTCCGATCTGCCTTTCTCACTTTAACTTGTGTCTCCCTATTTCTTCTACTCCCTGCCTGCGTTGTTCTCTCACTATATATACGCGCGCTGGCCCTTTACTTAGCGAGGCGCCGCCTTAATGGATTCATATGTTGCCCATTAGGGTTTCAGATGCAATTTAGTGTTGTTGAAGTCAATCTGGAGGAGGAGTTCAGTCATCGTTCTACATAATAATGACGAGTCGAATGACGTAACCGAGAACGATTTTATTTCAGCAACAATCATTTCAATCAAACTTAGGACCACGTACTTCGAATTTTTTTATTAATAAACACACAACTGATAACGATTTTCTTTCAGCCAACAATAATTTCAAACAAAATTAGGATTACGTCCCTCGATTTTTTTTCTTTATAAACGTAGAATAATAAGTCCTTCATAATAAACACAACCAATAACGATTTTCGTTCAGCCAGCAATCATTTCAAACAAAATTAGGATTACGTCCCTTGAACATTTTCTTTACGAACGCAGAATAAACAGTCCTTCATCATTACTCAACCTTTTGTTTGACTACAACTTCTAGACTCTCACACGTTGTTAGGTATTGAATGTCAACAATCTGATGCATGGATTTATGGTAGCATCTATACCCGACAAAAAAAAATAATTCATTGAATCCAACACACACTAAAATATGTATTGACCAAAAGCATAATCAACTAGGTAATGTTTTAAAAATTAATTATTTATTTAGATGTTTAATTATTTTATGTTTTGGTTATTTATTTTTAGGAATTTACATATATATAAATTTATATGAAATTGCAATTTTTTATTATTTAAATTATATTTCATTGAACTTGTTAAAAATCTAAAAACAATTATATAAAATTAATTACTTAAATCTACACATCAATCTATTTCTAACTAAATTTCAAATAGAAAAAAATAAAATATATCAAAAACTAAAACTTAAAATGTTTAGAATAATGCATTAGAACAACTACTACATTATTCTAAAGAATCTCAATTTCAAAGTTACTTTCCTCTTTTTAAAATCTAGTTTTATTGCTTTAACAATGATTTTAGGGGTTAATTTTAGTTCATGGGTTAATTTTTCATGTTTTTTCCAAAAAAGTTATTAGTTATTTTGAAAATGATTTATCCCAATTCTATAAGATAAAAATATTTTACCTTAAAAATTGTCAAAATTTTATAAAATCTATATAAAATCCTTAGAAATTTGAATATTTTTACAAAAATATCGCTAATCATTTATAATTGGCATATGAAGGATTAGTAAGATTAGCCAAGATTTCTACATTTTAAAATAAATTTCCATCCTTAAAATCACCCCTAATATCTTTCACAAGTTTCGTCATCTTAAAATCTAATAAATTAATGTATTCAATATTTTATTTTATCATCAATTTTAACATATTAAATATTAAAATTAATTTTAATTAAATTTTATACTAAAATTAATTTTAATTAAATAATTTTTGAAATTAATATAATAAATATGTTTAAAATGTCAAATAATATAAGAATATGGAAGAATATGAAAATTATAAAATTGAATTTAAATAATGAAAAAATATCATAAAATACGGAATTGGGTCATAATGACATTAGAAGGTTAAGAAAAAACCATCTAATGTGTTATGTGATTGAATTGGGGAGTCCAATAACTATTTTTTTTAAATTAATAAATTTTTAATCATTAAGTAAAGCATTTATCTTTTTCTCTATGTTTAAACATAATGGTTATGTAATTTTTAAATTGAAAAGTATTTGAATATTTTATTTAAAAAATTATTAAAATGTTTTGAAGTACATTTAAATGACAAATCCAAACACAAATTGTGTTAGTTACAAATTTATTATTAATTTGTCTTCCATATGGCCACCATAATATCTTTGGGTAAAGGCACGTGAGACCCCTTCTTCCTAATCATAGAACATATTGATAGAGGTGAATTTTGAGGTTGTCGAGAGAGAGAAGGACACACCCAAGATTCATATACAGACTGAGTGGTGAGTCATGAGGCATCCCTTATGCATGATATGCCTAAGGAAGACACACACCCATGAATTCCAAAGTTGTCCTTAAGGTTGTGGTCGGAATGATCGTAATGTGGAGTCAGCCAACACCAATGGGTGAAACTAACGTGATGTGAAATCTGCTAGCACCAATGGGAGCGATGACGCAGACAACACACGACAGTCCGTGGTGGGCGTCATGAGTGACATCGGTGCGACGCATCGACAGATAGAGAGGTGCATCTCACGTCGGATTGGGTGGAAGATGAAGGGTTCCCAAGGTCATTTGAGCTAGAGGCATCTCATCTCATCATCACAACTTGAGTTGGAGAGTGAGGTATACAAATCGAGTTGGAGAGTGAGATGATGTGGCACGAACATTGTAATGTCCCTTTCCAAATAGGAGCTCCATAGAGGAGGCTTAATGGTCTAAACGCCTCGTTAGAATATAACCAGGGCTAGAAAAGGGGTAAACATGGTTACTAGAGATCACTCCAGTCAAAGGTGTTATGTTAGGAAAGTGACATTGAGCTAAAAATGGTTAAAAGCGCTTTAAAGTCATTATGAGCTAAAAATAGAACAAATGAGCTAAAAATAGAAGTCAATAGTGAATTAGGGTTTCAACAGTGAATTAGGGTTTTGGAAATCTATATGAAAAGAGTCAGTGACATAATTTATTATTATGGAGATTATGACTTGTCAATGAGGAGAGAGGCACATCTCAGGAGAGATAGTTCAGTGGATTCCAGGAGGAAGACACCAGTTGGTTGATTTCAGTGTTGAGAGACATACCCTAGTCATGAGGAAGATCAAACAAGTCTTCCATCATTCTTCAGTAGCAGTTACACAAGGTCCGAGATTTCCCTCTGACCCATTTGAGAGGAAGGCAAAGCGCATCTTTTGCCTGTTCCTTATGAGATTCCGACAGAGGAATCATCTTGGGTGCATTTTCTAGACTTGGAAGTGCTACACTTTTGGCGGATACATTCAGGGTTCCCAAGCGAGCATGAGGCCATATTTAGGGAAACCCTTCTGACCCATTTGCAAATAGACCAAGGCGGTTATTTTGAGACACTTCTCAGTTGATTCCGACGAGGGAATCACTAGGGCACATTTTGCTAGTGAGAGAGGGGCGCATTCCCCTAGGGGGATCCATCCGCAGTCCAAACCCATCAGCAGAGGGGTCCAATAGTTACCAGGACTGAGAACTAGAGCAGGGCACACCATTTGGGATAGTTTCCAGGACATTCTGAGAGGTATAGCTGCCAGGAAAAACTTTCGAGACTTCCAAAAGTTCCCATACGAGTTGCCATAGTTCCATCTCATCCATTGATCCTGCATGGCTCATCTATTTTCGAGTATTATCACTTAGTTTTCTTATTGTATTCTGGCTAAGATCATTTTGTCTTTTAATCTAACAGAGTGATTCATTTTATTTGTACGCATTCAACCTTTGTACTCCACAGAGATATCCTAATATAAACTTCGCAGTCCTTTGTCGCATTTGTTATTTTTATGATCATTTATATGTTGTAAACGATTAATCCTACACACACATTAGAAGTGTTTCCTATACTAGCCAAGTTAGGAACATTACAGTGGTATCAGAGCTTTAGTCCTGCCAGCCTGTGACTAAAGACGATGAGTTCAGTAGAAGACCCAGAGGGTCGTGAACACATAGGTGATGAATATGTCACTTACAACAGATGTAGGGAATGAAGGTATAGGCCTGACTTTCCTCATTTTTCTCCAATCTCAGAGGAAGATGAAGACACACACAGAGAAGAAGAGAAAAGGGAAGAGCATGAGGCTGAGGGAGAGACATAGAGGATGCTAGGAGACAAATATGAGTGACCAGAGGGCAGTGGCAAGGCCCCCATGGAACCAGAGACAACTTTCATGTAGGTTACCAGTGATATGTTAAGTAGTTAAAGGACCATGTCTCAGTCCTTGGCATAGGTGGTTGATAGATTGACTAGAGTGGGCACCCTGAACACACAAGCCCTCTATGTAGCATAGGGGAACTCAAGAGCAATCAATAGATCCCAGTCACCCACTTGCACATACACCTCTACGAGTAGGATTCACAAACCGTTGTTTCCCAGTTTCCAGAGGGCACCCCCGGTAGTAGCATAGTCGCAGATAACACAGAGGCCACCCACTCATGCAGAGGACATAGAAGATTATTGGAGGGAGTACGCATCATTGTCTTGTGAATTACATCAGGACATGACCCTAGTCGAGTACTGTGGACTCAGACTCAGCAACCGCCCCAGAGAGCCATAGAGAGGAGGACTGCAACAGAAACAGGGGAATAACATGGATTTCATTTGAAAAGTTGGTAAACTCACCATACCTTCTTTCGACGGATCATCCAAATGCACTGCTAGAGATTGGGTACAGAAGCTAGACACATACTACAATATCAATCAGATGACCGAGACAAAGGCCATCAGTTTCACAACCTTACACTTGGAGGGTGAGGTACACAAGTGGTGGTATCATGGATTGGTGACATTGGGTCACAGTCGCATCACCTCCTATAGGGAATTCACAGAGAGGCTCATGGATAGGTTTGACAGGAGGGATTTTGATATCCACTTCATGGATCTAGCCCAATTGAGACAAACTGGCATAGCAAAGGTGTTCATCACGGGGTTTCAGCAAGTAGTCATGGTAGTGACAAACATATTAGAGAATAGGCTCATCATGTTATTCACAGAGGGACTCATCGAGCCTTTGAGAGGATGGATGAAGGAATATAGGCCTCCCACCTTGTAGAATTCCATCCTTCGCACTTGATATTTGGTAGACTCAGTGCCAAAGACTAAAACCTTTTCCAAACCCTTCATACCCTAGAAGGATCGAGACAGGAAACCATTCCAGAGAGAATGGAAGGGCAAGGAGAGGTTGGATGATGAGATTAGGTGAGAGCTTATGAGGAAGAAGCTTTTCTTCAACTACAGAGACCCTTGGGTCCCAGGCCATATGTGCATGGGAAAGGGGGAGATTCATTATATTGAGGTGGAAGCAAACAATGTGTACAGTGAGGAGTAGCAGGACAATGGATCAACTAGCTCAGAGGAGGAGTCAACACAGGAAGAGAAACAACCTCCCTGTAGACCATCGACACTAGCAAGAGCCCATCCTCCAGTAGTCCCACAACCACCTGAGCGGGCTAACAGGAGGAAACCAACAAAGGGAGGAGTCATAGAGATCCTTTCTGGTGTTCCCAAGTATGATACCCTCCAGATTAGAGGGACTATTCAGGGGCAATGAGAAATCACCCTAATAGATGGTGGGGCCACCAAAAACTTCATCGACGCTTCACTAGTATCGAGACGAGCACTTCAGACAAAGGAGTTTGAGGGGTTTGATGTTGCAGTATCAAATGGCCACATATTGGAGTGTCTAGACAGAGTCCCAGACTTGGATGTAAAGTTAGACAACTACACAGTGAGAGACACATTTTATTTGGTTGACCTATCTGACATAGATGTGGTGTTGGGAGTCCAGTGGATGATTACCTTGGGAAAAATCACCACCAATTACCAAACCTTGGAGATGGGATTCAGAGTCCATGAAGGGAAGAAGGTTGTTCTAAGAGGTATGTCAACAAGAGCACCGATGACAGTTTCATCCAAGAGGATGGAGAGGATATTCAGACATGGGGAGGCAACATATGTTGTCGAGTGTTTAATCACTATGAAAAAGGATTCAGAGGGTCAACAACAATATCATACAGAGATGAAGAATTTGTTGGGACGACATCAATAGGTTTTTGATTCAATTCCACCAAGAAGATCACCTGACAGGGGGTTTGAGAACACCATTGAGTTGGAAGAGGGGGCCAAACCGATGATCACCCCCCGCTATCATCATCCTAGGAGGTTCAAGGATGATATAAAGAAGGAAATCAAGGAATTTCTAGCGATGGGACACATCAGTCTGAGCAACAACCCATTCGCTTCTTTAGTTGTCTTAGTTCTGAAGAAGGATGGCACCATGAGGATGTGCATTGATTACCGAGCCTTGAACAAGAAAACCATCAAGAATAGGTATCATATCCCATGCATTGACGAGTTGATGGATGAACTGCATGGGGTAGTTTTCTTCTCAAAGATTGATCTATCCTCTGGGTATCACCAGATCAACATTAGAAAGAAAGACATAGAGAAGACAACATTTTGATGTCACTTTAGAC
This sequence comes from Picea engelmannii, assembly GCA_009831015.1. Classification (NCBI taxonomy): domain Eukaryota; kingdom Viridiplantae; phylum Streptophyta; class Pinopsida; order Pinales; family Pinaceae; genus Picea; species Picea engelmannii. The sequence continues at coordinate 24,109 of ML798247.1, read as the reverse complement.
ATTTGGAGTTCTTGGTTATGCCATTTGGGCTAACCAATGCACCTGCTATGTTCCAGTCTTGCATGAAGCACATGTTCAGGGATCGGTTGAGGAAATCAATCTTGTTTTTCTTTGACGAAATCTTGTTCTACAGCAAGACATGGAAGGATCATATGAGGCACTTGGATGACGTATTGATCATCATGAAGGCACAATCATTATATGACAAAGAGTCCAAGTGTGAGTTCAGTATGACAAAGATTCTTTACTTAGGCTATATCATCAGTGCACAGGAGGTATAGGTGCACCAGGAATAGATCTGAGCCATTCCTAGAACCTAACAGAGTTGAGGATTTTCTTTGGGCTATGTAGTTATTACAGGCAGTTCATCCAGGGTTTTTCTTAGATTGGAGCACCATTGGCGGATCTTACCAAGCATGGGGATTTCATCTAGACTGAGGAATCATAGAAAGAATTTGATCACATGAAGGAAGTCATGAGTACTTTTCCATTGTTGGCACTACCAGACTTCACCTATCATTTGTACTAGAGTGTGATGCGTCCGGTGAAGGTATCGGGGCAGTTTTGATCCAGGGAGGACACCCCATTGTTTTCGAGAGTAGGAATCCCAGTCATCCCAAGATGTTGTACTCCATTTATGACAAGGATATGTTGGAAATCATGCATGCCTTGACCAAATTAAGACAATATTTGGTGGGAAGCAAATTCGTGGTCAAGACAGATCACAACATCTTGAAGTATTTCCTTGAGCAGAATGACCTCAGTGAGCGCCAACATAAATGGGTGACGAAGGTATAGGAATTTGAATTTTACATAGAGTATGTCAAGGGGAAGAAGAACATTGTGGCTTATGCACTATCGAAGAGACCTACGGCCTGTTCTTTGATAGAGATTTCAGCAGATTGGAAATCCCACTTGTTACTGTAATATTCCAAGAACAAGTTCACTTGTGAGGTGATGGATGGACATATATAGGATGACAGGTATAGGTTCATTGATGATGTAATATTATACAAGGACAGAGTCTACTTGGTGCGATATTCGGGGTTCAATAAGAAGATCCTCACAACAGTTCATGATTCACCACTAGGAAGCCATCAAGGGTTTTTGAAAACCTACAGATAGATGAGAGAGAGGTTCTCATGGAAGGGTATCAAATAGGAAGTTATGAGACACGTCAGTGAGTGTGTCACTTGTCAACAGAACAAGTTAGAGCATGCTCTTCTAGCATGGCTACTTCAACCACTCCCCATACCAGAGTAGAAATGGGAGAGTATATCGATGGACTTCATCACAGGCCTACCCAAGGTCTAGGGTAAGGACTGTATCGATGTAGTGGTCAACAGATTGACCAATTTTTCTCACTTCTATGCCATACTGAAATAGTACAACACAGTTCAGGTAGTTGAGCTATTCTTCAGGGAGGTCTTCAGACTTCATGGGTTGCCGAGGAACATCGTCAGTGACCAGGACAGTCAGTTCATGGGGACATTCTGGAGAGAGTTGTTTCAGTTGGTGGGGACAAAGATGACACCCAACACCAACTATCACCCTCAGACAGATGGGAAGATCAAGATTTTAAACAAGTGGGTTGAAGGATATTTGAGTAACTATGTAGGTGGACAATAAATAACATGGGTAAAGTGGCTACATCTAGGAGAGCATTGCTACAACACCACTTTCCACATGTCCATTGGTATGACACCCTTCTGAGCACTGTACGGATATGATGCTAACACTTTGGTAGACTTGGTTTTTGGGGAGAGCAGATCTCCCAAGGCCAAAGATTAGATCATAGAGAGTTAGGAGATTCTCAATTTGTTGAAAGAGAACCTGCAGACAACACAAAACCAACAGAATATGAGTGCGAATAGGCACAGGATAGAGCACAGCTTTAAGGTTGGGGATTTGTTTTTCTTGAGATTCCAACCTTACAAATAGTCATCTTTGAAGAAGAGTGGGGCCGAGAAGCTCAAGCCCCAATTTTATGGACCTTACAGGATCATGCGTTGATTAGGCGAGGTTTCTTATGAGTTAAATATTCCAGAAGGGAGGAAGATTCATAACGTGTTCCACGTATCTTGACTCAAAAAGGAAATGGGACAATTCATTAGCACATCATAGGATCTTCCCCCATTGGATGAGGAGTTATAGTTGGATTTGGTTCCAGAGGAGGTTTTGGAGTTTCGAGAGCAGAAACTAAGGAGAAGAGTCATCAGAGAGTGTTTGATCAGATGGAGAGGTCTTCTAGTAAACGACACTAATTGGGAGAGCGAGCAGGTGTTGCAACACCCTAGACTGGTATTGCTTGAGGACAAGTAATTTCGGGAAGGGAGTATTGTAATGTCCCTTTCCAAATAGGAGCTCCATAGAGGAGGCTTAATGGTCTAAACCATCTCGTTAGTCTATAGCTAGGGCCAAAAAGGGGTAAATATGGTTACTAGAGGTCACTCCAGTCAAAGGTGTTATGTTCAAAAAGTTACATTGAGCGAAAAATGGTTAAAAGTGCTTTTAAGTCATTATATGCTAAAAATAGAACATATGAGCTAAAATTAGAAGTCAACAGGGAATTAGGGTTTTAGCAATGAATTAGGATTTTGGAAATCTATAAGAAAAGTGTCAGCAACCTAATTCATTATTATGCAGATTATGAATTGTCATTGAGGAGAGAGGCGCATCTCATAAGAGATAGTTTAGTGGATTCCGAGAGGAAGACACCAGTTGGTTGATTTCGGTGTTGAGAGACACATCCTGGTCATCGGGAAGATCACACAGGTCTTCCATCATTCTTCAATAGTAGTTACGCAGGGTCTGATATTTCCCTCCAACCCATTTGAGAGGAAGGCAAGGCACATCTTTTTCCTGGTTCCTCACCATATTCTGACTGAGGAATCATCTAGGGTGCATTTTTTAGACTTGGAAGTGTGACACTTTTGGTGAATACATTCAGGGTTCCCAAGAAAGAATGAGGCCATATTCATGGAAACCCTTCTGACCCATTTCCCACTAGACCAAGGCAGTCATTTTGAGACACATCTCAGCGAATTCCGACGATAGAATCACTAGGGCGTATTTTGCGAGTGTGAGAGTGGTGCATTCCCCCAGAGGGATTCATCCGGGGTCCAAACCCATCAACAGAGGGGTCCAACAATTACTAGGACTGAGAAATAGAGTAGGGCACACCATTTGGGACAGTTTCTAGGCCATTTTGAGAGGTATAGTCACCAGGGTGAACTTTCCAGACTTCTGGCAGTTACCGTATGAGATATTATAGTTTCAGCTCATCCATTGATCTTGCATTCATCATCTATTATCGGGTATTATCATTTATTTTTCTTATTGTATTCCAGCTAATATCCTTTTGTCTTTTGATCTAGCTGAGTGATTCATTTTTTTTAGCTGCATTTGGCCTTTGTACTCCACAAAGATATCCTAATATAAGCTTCGCAGTCGTTTGTCACATTTGTTATTTGTATGATCATTTATATGTTGTAAACGATTAATCCTACACACACATTAACAACATTTCCTAGACTAGCCAAGTCATGAACATTACCAACATGAAGGTGAAGTATGAGGTTTGGGCTTAGTGTCTTGGTTGGGTACTTAGCTGGAGTGTGCGACGGAGAGACACAGAGGTCAAGCAAGGAAATGTAGGTGATGGGAGAAGGTTGTGATAGTTAGGATCATGTTGTGACAAGGATCCTTGGGTATATGAGCAAGTAGGAAAGTCAAGATGTTATTTAGTCAAATTATTGTATATCTGTGTATTGAGCTTCGAGCTCCTCTTTGTAAAGAATTGCAGCAACATTTGTATAATAGACTTATATGGATTTTGTCAAGTGGTTGTAGCTCAATTGGTTGGGGTGGGGAGTTATCTCCTCCCCATCCAAGATCGAGTCTCATCTATGTGACACACTACTCTTTGTGAACCGAATATTCTCGAAATACTTGACCCTCCTATGTTCTCTGGATTTCCGGGGAGATTATTGTGGACATAGCGAGCTTCGCATCATGAACCACAATGGGAAAAAAATAGACTTATATGGATTGTAGGCACACCTTGTTCCACCCAATCGTACTTATGTCCCTTGTGTATGAATCGTTGCATTTTCTTGGTTGCATAATTGGCTAAGTGTAATAACTATGTAATTGTTGTCTAAGTGTAAAGAACACAAGACTATGTAACAAAGTGCATGGCTAGGTGGGTGTCTTGGTGATAGAGTTAAGTTTTGAGGCTTGACTCACCAAGTAGCTCAAGCATAGATATGGGGAAAACTTGAGTGAAGAGTCATAGTTTGGGCGAAGTAAGTTTGGTTTGGTCAAACTGTCGAAACAAAATTTTCTCTTGTTGCACAACCTGAGGTGTCGAGAGAGTTAGGTGAGTTGGACGACCAAGTCGATTGTAGGTGCATGTAAGATGGTATCAGAGAAAAATTTGAAGACAGTTTGGTGAGATATTCACCACTATCACATTCATGATAGATGGTATTAGAGCCCATTTTTCTTGTGAGGACAAATTGGTGAGATATTCACCATTGTCACCTTTGTGAAAGATGGTATTAGAGTAAATTTGGTGAACAGTTCGATGCATGGGATTGGTTCATCATAGAGACAAATTTGGTCACATACTTTTGTGAACAGTTAGTATCAAGGTTGTGGCAAAAGTTGGTGTTGATTGAGAGGTTGGGTTACGAATGAAGTTGCAACTTGTGGAAAATCCCGGGAACATACCTTTTGCATACCGAGAGAAGAGTTCATGGGTGAACCAAAGCACTTGGACAAGGAAAAGGTCAAAAAAACTCAAACATCTATAGCTCTATAATAACCATACTATAACATCTCCCAGCATACTACTGAACAATGCTACTTTGAAAATCCACTGCATAGATTCTATAGTAAACACTAGACTTCAAAGTATCACTTGAAGTAATATGTTCAACATCAAACTGAGTTGATTCACACTAAATTTCTCATTTTAACACAAATTTAAGTAGCATAAGTAATACAAACAATTGTGCATGAGTACATTGATCACACAACACTATTGTGTGCACAACCATCCTAGTGTCACATGCCAATTCTTATTTCCTTGTGCTCAGAGTAGATTTCCCTATATGCATACATGAGTTCCATCCTCTTGTACACACTGGGTACTTTCCTGCACACCCATCCATTCAAATCTTGCCTCAGAGACTCATGAACAATATCAAAGGATAACTTAATAGGAAAAATTATCAATACCCATCATACTCAGGCACAACTAAAATAATGACTATCAGCACCACACTTACATGTACAAGCAACATTAGAAAGAATAACAACAATTACTCATATGTGACAACATACAAGAATTGACCCATGTCAAACATGGATAAACAAGCACACAGTAAATGAGACAAGAACATAAAGAACACTTATATTTATAAAAGTAATCAACTATTCTCAAAACTCAGACATTCCTCCCATCCATGGACTATGTTTCTCATATACTTTCAGCAAGAGGTCACCCCGAGATAGAACCTAAATCCACCAGGGAAAAAATGGTTCCTAGTGATAGGCTCAAGTCTGATACTCAAAAAAAATTCTCAGTCCAAGGTGGAACTACTTCAACTAGCCTGTAGTCTCCCATTCCCATCGCACTTGTCACACCCAAGGAAGTGTTCCCCTTCTCTACTCAACAATCCCTCGATTTCCCCACTTCCCATCTAGGGTTCCAACAACAGGCCAGATAGGAAGTCTCTGAGTCTTGCATCTAATGTTGAACTCACTAGGGAACAATTCCAAGAAAAAATCTCACCTAGAGAGTATGGTCACAGGCTTGACAACCTGCCTCTTCAAAAAAAAATATGTCATCAAGAGAGATTTCTCATAGGCCTGACAACTCACCTCTTCAACAAAAAATACTTTTCCTAGAGAGACCACTCATGGGCCTGACAACCCGCCTCTTCAACAACAAACTATGGTTATAATACAAAAAAACTTACAAGATCTTCTATATAGATAAGGTAATAGTTGGATTTTCTTGACCCTCTGACCCCTTCTTCCTATGATAAAATGAATAACCATCCCCCAAA
>ML798246.1:168472-184956 GCA_009831015.1 Picea engelmannii | reverse complement strand
TTCTCGGTCTATGAAATGACCTTACTGCATTGCTTAGCAGAGATTAAAGAAATAGCAGTAGGCGATGCCACCTCTGGGACCCTATACAATTGTCTACCCAAAGTAATAATAACATTGTGTGGTCTAGATTCATACACAACATGACACTTCCACAAATATGATTGTCCTAAAAGAACATCACAAACTTCAAGGGGAGAAATATCACATAGTACCTCATCTTTGAGAGGCTTGATGCCATAGGGCAGACGACATTGTTGGTTGACACAAATATCTCTTCCTTGATGAAGCTAGCCGATGGTGTAGGGATGTGGGTGCGGTGTCGTTGGAAGGTCCAGCCACTTGACGACCTCTGCTGAAATCAGGTTCTTCTGACTATCTCTATTGACAATGAAATGAATCGGAGCCCCCTTGACCCACATATGCTAGTGAAATAGGCACTCCCCTTCCTATGGTTATTCTAGTTTGCTTTGCCTGACTGTGGTGGTAGTGACCATGGCACTGGGTTCAATATAGATAATCTGCTTCCCTCCTTCATGATTTGACTCGAAATCATAATCGGCCTTTGACTCAGAAGTCTTTAGCTTGACCATGAGGGACTGCTTGGAGCAACATTCATTGGTTTTGTGCCAAGGAATTTTATGGTACTCAAACCATTTTCCCATGTCTTTCTTCGTTTTTTCGTTGCCTTTCTTGTGTTGCATCTTGGATGGATTGTCCTAAGGGCAGCCATATTGACTTGGTCCTTTGTTGTGTGGGTTCAGGCTTCCTTTTCCCTACTTCAACTGTGAGGGGTTTGCAGATCCAAACTCTCGTCATTTATGCTTAAATTTTTGCTTGATATTGACAACGTATATATAAGTCATGCCCAACAAGGCAATGTATAGGAACTCCATTTCTGTTTGAATGTATCAATGAAAACAGTCGCGGTATTTGAGCACAAGATGACGCTTAGAATATTTGATACCCAATTTGGTGTGTAGGGTATGGAAAATATTGGTGAAGTCTAGCATTTTCTGGTCCCTTTCTTGACGTAGGGTGGTCCATCTAGTGTACTGGTCCTCATACTGGTCCTCGTAGATTCCAACAGGGTAGTACTTTTCTTTAATGGCGTCTCGGAAGGAATCCCATGTAGGGGCCACCACAAAAATTGCAGATTCCTCCACGGCCCTTTGCTCAGAGTAAGTATCCCACCAATCTTTCACATGGGGAACGACCTTGAGGAGTGAAAAAGTGATCTTTTCCCTATCGGAAAAATTGTGGACCGAACAATATCCTTCGAGAAGATTCAACCATTTATCTACAACATCTACATCTATCAATCCTTCAAATAATGGAATATCAAAATTTACCCGTACCTTGAAGGGGGTTGCATGGTCGCTTGGTGAAGATGCTTCTCCCGTGGGCAGTCGTCGAAGGATCTACACGAAGTTGTCCATCATTTCGTTCCTTTGTCATGTGAGGGCTTCCTCAAGCAACATTTTAATAGGATATCTTGATCCATCATATTTATTTTCATCTCCCATGGGTTGTTGTCGAGCTCAGTGCAACCGATCTGGTAATGGCTCGATAGGTTCGAGTTCCAACTTCTTGTACCCAAATCTTATTGGGGACATGCACGAAGAAAAATAAATGAAGAGAAGACCGATTTGATACCACTGATCAAGATTTAGGAGTGGAATGAATTGATTAACAGACTGGATACAATAAACATAGAGATAGGAAGAATAACACAAATATCCAGTGAACAATATCTTCTATTAAATAAAGAAATAGGTTGAAATTGTAAAACTACAAAAATGAAACTTGCTCGATTGGTGGTAGCTATCTCTGAGAAGAGATGTTGCTGCTACGCGCATCCGTCTGAGAAGAATAGATTACAATGAGGTTCCATAGTCCCTTTTCATATTACTCATAAATGCCAAAACCCTAGACATCCAAAAACCTAACCCTAGAAGGTGAAACGCCAAAAGTCATGTGGGCCCTATGGGTAAGTTGGTGTAATTTGGTACCTCAACTTCCTAGGGTCATAACTTTTGCATACGAATTTTGTTTTAGGCGTGTGATAGCCCATTGGAAATATATTTCAGAGAGATACACATTCCACCATTAGACTCCAACTCTGCTTACAGTCTGATTGTGGCGAGCCAAAAAAACAATGTTTAGGGCCCCAAAACAACCCTGAAAGTACAACAAGATGTGTTGACATGAAAACATACAAAATAAGCCAGTTGGATTAGGTGAGAGACCACCCGTATCCACCTAGAGAATGTGTGAGGCTTCAAACATCCCAAGAAATGTAGAACTCACAGTTATAAAGTAGTACAGAAAGACATGATGAACAAAAAGGGACATGAGGAGCTAGTTGGAATAGGTGGGTGGCCACCAATATCCACCTAGATCAAGACCATTTCTAGACTTGTATTTTCTTAGATCTATAGAAACCTTCCATGCTCAGATTGGCATCTTGTACCCTTTCCATTGACTTAGTAGCTTACCTTTACTAGACTTAGATTAGATTTTCCTTACTTGGCTTAGCTTCTTATCCATCCTTGATTGACTACTTAGCTTACCTTGCCTTTGTTTCCTCTGATGTTGGTGGTTACATTGTTTCTTACTTAACATAATCTACTGTAACTACTGAATTTCGATCAGGCTGTGTTGCTTATGCCTATGGTGCCTCTATCCCTTGCTACTGATGCTTGGTCATTAAAGCTTGGTGGAAGGGTTGAATCAAAGTCAAGTAGGTGTTATATCGTTGTTGATGACTCTATTATCTCTGTCTTAGATATTGTTGTTGTTTCAGATACTATATAAGATTATGTTGGTGGTGCTACTGATGTTGGGTCTTGCTCTCGAACTGTAAATAGGAAGGTTATGGAGCCCTTGAAATCCCTAGCAAGCCCTATACAAGATTTTTGAGACCTTTTAGCCAAATGGTTATGTGGCATGCCTAATCATTAATGCCTCTTGATTCTTCACTAAAAATTGAAAGACTCAATCACGGATTTTCAATGCTTATATATTTTTATTAAAATACTTCCAATGCGTTTGTATTTCGACGACGTATTCCTCTGACTTCTGATGCTTTTCCAACAGTAGAAACCGTCACAACTATGGAAAATTCATCGATGCATAGTTTAAGGTGTCTGTATTATGACGCTTTCTTTCAATGCATTCGTCTGACTTCCGACGCTTCTCCAACGGTAGAAACCATTGCCACTATGGAAAATTCGTCAATGCATAGTTGCAGGCATATGTATTATGATGACTTCTTCCATTGTCATTTAAGATCTAAAATTATGTTGGGTCATCTCTATTGCGACGAAGTAAGATGACATGTAAATGTATGTCAGAGGTGAATTGTAATTCGGTTTTGAGAATACAAAAGTAGGAAAATCATGCCCGAACAAAGAGTCAACCTGAGTTGTAATGAGTCAGAATGAATTGTAATTAGGTTTTGAGAATAAGCAAGTAGGCGTTTGAGCCCTATATTCCATGTATAAATATGTAATGAGTCGGGTAGAATAGGGGTTGGTTGCAACTGAAGTGGTTGTTGTTGTTGAAAGAATAGAATAAGGATGAGAGATAGTCCATGTTTGAAGGTTTAGGGAGAGTTGCAGAGAGAGGCTTGCACTGCATAGTGGCTAGGAAAGATGGAGAGAAAGATATCATGATATATTTGTTGTAAGTGCAGTGCACAAGCCTAGAATGGTTATAGAGAACATAATAAAGAAGCTAGTTGTTGTGGATGTAGCCTAAAGTTGGGTGAACCACGTTAATTATTGTGTTTTCTTGTGTTTTTATGTGATTGTTCATGAACGCCTCTTTATGGATGTTAGACTAGATATGTGTACTACCCAATCATTGTGCAGTAGTTATGAATGTTACTGTGAATGGTTTATGTTGCAATTTGCAGTATAATAGTACTACATAATTGAATTCACCAAGTAATCAAGGAATAACATACACATGATAATGAACACATAGTATATAAGTAAGAATGAATAAGACGATCACCTCCCATCCCCTCACTACTACAAAAACTTGGTTCTTGCATCCCCAATAGATTCCTCGGGTGAGACTTCACTTGCTTGTAGGTGATACTGAAAGGGTCATTGTCTGAAGGGTTTTTTATTAGATAACTTGAACCTAGGGTCTTACAATCGCGTGCCAACAACCTCTCATTGAGATAATTTTGTAATCCCTTTGTAAAGTAGAATTAGCCCCTTATTGGGAGAAGATTTCAGCCCTTTGTAAAGGAGAACCAACCCCTTATTAGGAGAATAATTCAACCCTTTTTGTAAAAGGAGAATCCCTCTTTGAAGGAGAAATGATGAAGTGGTTCATTGATTGCCCAAGCACGGAGACATAGCTAGAATTTGGTGAACTTCGTTAACAATTTGGTTTGCATATTGTTTTTATGTGCTTGATTTTTTTAATTTCAGTTTTAAATGTTGAATTGTATTGCCAATTTTCACGATAAGAATGAAAAATTGAGAAATCTAATAAGTATCTAGAATGGAGAAAAACTGAGTCAGTTTTAAATCACCCTTTTTCGGATCAGATCATGACTAAAAGTACAACCCCTAGGTTAAGAATAATTATCCCCAAGTTGATCTCAAAAAACCAAGGAGGATTTATGCAAAACCAACAAATAGTGGATAACATTGTTTTGGTCCAAGAAGCCATCCATTCAAGCAAGGTGAACAAGGATAAAGGAATGACAATAAATATTGATATGGATAATGTATTCAATAGGGTGAGGCATTCATTTTTATTTGAAATAATGTATAAGTTTAGATTATGCTCTTCCTTTATCCATTGGATCTCATCTTGCACCAATGCCCCATGGATAACTCCCTTGGTAAATGATATGCCAACCTCTTTCTTTCTAGGGAACCAAGGATTGAAGCAGTGCAACCCCCTTTCCCCCTATTATACATTATCATGGAAGATTCACTAAGAAGGAAGCTTGAGTCCTAAAGGATCTTAGGGAATAACCTTCCAGGCATCAAAATTGTTAGGGGTGTCAAGAGTTTGAACCACTCCCAATTTGTGGATGAAACTTTACTTATGGGTGGAGTGTCTACAATAATTGCTATTAGATTCAAGAAAGTGTTGGAACTCTTCACCCAAGTTTCAAGAGTGGAAATCAACCATCATAAGAGTCAAGTGTTGGGTTGGAACACTAGCTACTAGGTGATGTGTGCCATCTCTAGAATTCTTCAATTTCCTTACTATGGTAGTTTATTTTATTTTAAATATTTAGGAATGCATTTAGATATTGGTATCATTTCTCCTCACTTTTGGATAAGTATAACTGAAAAGATCAAAGACAATCTCAGTCAATAGGGTGCACACTGGTGAAAATCTTTTGGAAGAGTTATCTTGATCAAATCAGTCTTGTCTGCACTTCATGTATACCAATGTTTGGCTATGCTAGCCCCAGTTGGCATCATGCAACAAATTGGCAAGGGGACTAGGAAGTTCTCGTGATAAGGAGGGAAAACTAACACTAAGAAGTTCCACTTGGTCAACTGGAAAATTGTAAACATGTCAAAAGATAGAGGGGTTTGGGATTAAAGACCCCGCCCTTATGAATCTGGATACGAGAGCCAAGATTCTCTGGGAACTAATAATAAACAACGTTTATTGGTGGGAAAAAATCATCTAGAGAAAATATTTCAGAAGGTGTAGGAAGAGACGTATTGACACAATGGAGGATAACCAAAGAGGATTTGAAATCTGGAGGTTATTGAGAGATGCTACACTAATTATTCACTCTAAATGCACATGGATCCTAGGTGATGGTAAAGAAATTTAGATTTGGAATGATAGCATCATGGGGAACATGCCTCTCATCAACAATCCCAAACTTCTTCCACTTAAGGCTTGAATGGATGCTCATAACTTAATCTATTTGCATGACATTTCTCAGTGGTCAAATTGGATAGGTTATTGGAAAAGTTGGCTTCCTTTGGACGCTCTTACGATGCTTCGTCCCTTGGTTCCTTTTCTCCTCTTAAAGCTAAGTGAATGTGCCCTCTAGGATCTCAATTCTAAGGATCTAAGGGAGTGGGGAGAATCATAATTCACAGTAAAAAAGGGCTATTGTCATCAATTATTATCCTTTCCTCTCCCTTAATGAGATCCAATCTTGTCACATATTTGGCACAATGATGGTCTACCTAAGGTCAACAACTTTTGCTAGACCATAGTGCATGGTAAATTTCTCCATCAGAAAATTTACAAAGAAGAGGCATTTAAGGGTCATCCATATTTGCTTTGTGTCAGAGGGATGGAGAATTGGTTCATCATCTTTTCTTTGGTTACTACTATTCAAGAGATATATGGCGATTTGTATTTTCCAGACTATGTCATCAAGTGAGATGGATGCTATCTTGGAGGGACATGTTTCCATCCGAGAGTAAATCTTACAGAGGTACCTCTAGAAATAAGCCCATATTCAAAAGGTTGTGGAATTCCCTTCCAAAATACATATGTTGGAAGATTTGGCTGGCTAGAAATATGATGATCTTTAATCAAAATCCAGTTAATCAAAACCTAATGGCAACCAAGGAAAAAGAGATCCTTGCAAAACATATCAGCACTAGAATTAAACCTCCTCTTGATTCACATATTATGGACAAGGACGAGGAGGAATGGTACAAGTGATTTCAAAAACTCAATGCAACCCTTTAACTCTCTAAGTCTCTTGAACCAGAGTCAAAGATTTGATTCCACAATGGAAAATCCACTTGGAACCTCATGACTTTATAGTCACAAGAAAGATGTGCTACACAATTTTATTTTTAAGACTCTTTTGCTCCTGTAAAGGAGAATTTTGATTGTCTAAATTAAATAGTCACACCAACATAACATAGAGTAGTTGGTTAAGGGTATTTCTTGACAAAGTACAATAGAGATCATGCAAGTGCTCAATGGTCTATGGACGGTCGTTTGTGGGTGGGCTATGTGAGGACCTTCAATCCCATTGATCATGTGTCTCACTTGGATGGATGAAAGCAGATAATAGAATTTCTAGCCCTTCTAATGGTACAATGTTATTTCTTAATATCCCTTAGAACTTTGCACGAACTTTGTAGTCCAATAATTTAAAATTAAATAATAATACATACCTTCTTAAGATTATGCACACTATAATCAATGAATCGAAAGACAAGTTTATACTTATTTAATCACTTATACGCATTGCACGGATACACACGACACCCGTTATTTTCACCATCGAAGTGAATCTTCATTGTATATTGTTTCATTTTTAAATTATTTGATATAAGTTAGATATCATATCATAGTATTTGGTTTTATTTCATTTTATGTATATGAATTTAAGGTTAAATGTTATTACAAAGTATATATACGATGTTAAAAGAGGTAGTTTCAATGATAATTATAAGAGACATTGATTTTTTTCTAGGTATAAGTTAGCTTTTGACATGAGAGTAAGACCTAAAACTACTTTAATCGACTAAGAGCTCATTTCCTTAAATGTAAGGAAACAAGGACTCAAGACCCGACATTAGAGTAAGACCTAAAACCACTTTGATTGACTAAAAGCCCATCTTCCTTAAATGTAAGGAAACAAGGACTCAAAACCCAAAAACGTCTTGTAGAAATGAAATTTTGTTTTTTATAAGTCACCAACAAATCATTTATTTAAATGATGAATCAACATGCATTTGTGATAATAACTATCCTTACTCTTAACTAAATTATTATAGATTTGTTCACATAAAAATTTACAAAGATAAAAAATTTACTAAACAAGGAGATTCATAATCTCCTGGTTCTATAAAGAACAATCTTTGAAGATAATTGAGAATAAACACACATTTAGATGGCGTGTAAGCAAGGCGGTTGAAAATAAATCAACCATTTTTTAGTATAGAAAGAGACAAACAACGAAATTGTTGACAAAGCTCATATATGATGGACACATAACGTGGTCTCTCCACTATGCATCTCCATCTAGATGAACCAAACAACCACCTATTACTAATCCAAGTCCTTCTCAACCCAACTGAACACCTCAACACCCACCACACCGTCACCATGTAGCTAGAAAATGGCAATGCCACGTAAGGAAGGTGATTAGACATATCGAGCTCCTCACTCCTTGCAAGGGACCCCTTTTGCTTAAACGTGGACCCTTTTGTCCCTTTCCAACTATCAGCTTAACATCTCCATTAAATGCAACTCACTATACCACATGTGATTGCAAAGTTTACAATAATTAGCAGAACAAGCGGCTCGGAATACTACATAAGGAACAGAACCAACCGAAGCCGATGAGAACACTACGAGGCCAAGAAGAGCACTCGATATCGGTCTTCGTTTCAGGTCGGGGGTTCTAGTCCCGTGGTGCGCTTCAAAGCAGAAAAAACAGACGCTCTGTGTTCAGAAAGGCTTTGGCAATGGCTGTGACCGCAGAGAGCGCTGTATTTGCAGATGAAGAAGGAGGCAGGCATGTCGTTTGGGAGAAGGAAAGATAAATTTCAATAACAACACCAACGGTAACAGAGAGCAGAAGAAGGCTTAAGAAGCCAAGGACTTTAAGAGGACGGTGACATGGCGACGACAAGCGCCTCGTCCGAGACGCCCCCCGGCCCCGACGTCCCCAAGATCGCGAGTTCGAATCCTGTCCAGGGCTGTTGTGAGGTCAAATTCGCAGCCTGCGAGTGCTGCGGGCTGACAGAGGAGTGCACGCCGACTTATATAGCGCGCGTGCGGGAACGGTTCTATGGGCGATGGGTGTGCGGGCTGTGCGGCGAAGCTGTGAACGACGAGCTCTGCAGATCGGATCGGCTTATTGGGATGGAAGAGGCCCTGGAGGCCCATATGACCTTCTACATGCAGTTAAGGGCTGACCCCGTTGTGCGTCTCGTTGGGAGCATGAGGCAGCTGCTAAGGAAGATCCTCGATTCTTCCTCCTCGCCCAGAGGAAGCCTCAGATCGAATCCCACAAACCCCCGTGTAGTCAAGGAGGATGTTGCGCATGCTACCGTGGCTCGTTTACAGGCCCAAAAATATGAGTAACAACGTTATTCTGGGCGTTGTTATCGTCTTTAAATTACTGAAAGCAGAGGGCACCGATGTTTAGGCATAGTTATACTATAGAAGTGAAGTTGCTCTTCTAATTATTCGGGGGTTGGAATAAACAGCTTCCTATGCAAATAGTGTAATGAATCTGTGAATCCATTCATGATCATGCTGCACATTAATGCCTGTGAATGCATCAACTGTGGTAGGATGATTAATCTGCGTATCATATTTGTGTATAGATGATTCGTAGGGTGAGAGAATCCGGTTGAAAGTCTCAATCTCCTTACAGCTTCGCCCGCACACACGTTATACACAATCTGCAGATTTGAGTGGTTAAGTTTGTATAATCTGAGTGTTCTAGGGTTTTTTAGCATGCTGAATCCATTTATGCATTCAGAAATACAATTTAAATAACAGAAAATAACGATTTTATCCAAATTTACATTAAACGAATATCTTTACTTCCATCTCGAGAATTATAAACTAGCACAGCCACTCAAAACCGTGGCTGATGAACGCAGAAAGGCGCTGACAGAAAATGAAACGCACAGCCAGAAAATGAAAAGCACAACCAGAAAATGAGCGTCTACAGCCAAGCCAACGTGCTAAATCCAAAGTTTAATCATTTAAACGTGGCAATCATATAGTGCTACAGTAATTTCTTAATATGATTAGGTAAATGTTAAAAGGTAAACAACTTAATGGATGCATTCAAAAATATAAGGAAGTTATGAAGAGGAAATCACATTCATTGATTTGGGAGGACGACTAAGAATATGCCAGCATATTCAATTGTTAGTCATCAGACTAGCACAGCCGCTAACTCGCGGCTGAGAACGCCGAAATGTAGTGGCTGATAACGCGTGCCCCCAATATTATACTGAGAACGTGCCCCCAATATTATACTGAGAATGCGTGCTTCTAATATAAAACGTTTGTGGTAATCTGTGTGTGGTAATATGAAACGTTTGATAAATGCAAGAAAGTTATGAACAATAAATCTGATCCATTGATTTTGGAGGACTACTAATAATATGCCAGCATCTTCAATACATAGCCATCAGATTAAGGTTTAAGGTTAAATAAGGTTAAAAGATCATTAATTGTGCCCATTGTCAATAAGTGTGCGTAATTAGAATTTTAAATTAAAAGGTGATTAATTGTGTTCATGTCAATAGATGTATGTCTTTCAACCTAATTATAGAGAAACTTAATAAAAACTTTGACCTTTTACAAATAACTACACTACTATCTATATGTGTCTGGTGTTCTGTGTGTTTGGATTATAGTGTTATTCCCTTGTTGGGTGTCTTCCATGGGGTGTTTTCCTTCGGGTGTAATCTTTTGTGGATTTGTGCCGCTGGTGTTGGTCTGTCTCCCCCGGTTCGTGGGCCTGGTGTTGGTCTGTCTTCCCTGGTATTATGGTTATGTGTTTTGGTATTATGGTTATGTGTTTTGATGATGCTTATCAGATTTTGGAAAAAAAAAAACACTCAAAAGAAAGAACGTTTAGCAAATGCCTTTTAAAACTGCTCATCACTTCGTTGTAATTTATTCTATCAAGAGGAGTGTTGTAAGGGGCATTCAAAGGGTTGCTGTGAGGGGCATATAAACGGTTCCATTTTGAACGAGGTTAATATTTTAGTGAATTTTTTTTTATCTTTTTCATTAATTTTTTTTAAATGTGATAATGTGTGAAGATTTTTTTAAAGAAAGTTTAACTTTTTTCTATTTGTTTTTTCAAATAATCAAAATCCTTAATAACATAATTTTATAATCAATTTATATTATAATATAAAATTATGGTTTTTTAAGAAATTATCTTTTTATATAAAAGTAGTATTGTAAACATTTTTGTTTTAAAAAAAAAATAAAACTAACTAGAAATTATTATATATATATATATATATATATATATATATATATATATATAGTTAATTTTGTATAATTTAAGTGAATCGTCAAAAAAGAAAAAAAAATCATAAATAATGATAATAGTTAATGAATTAAAACCAATAAATATAAACATAATGTTATTTAACCCCCAAAAAAATATTAATATTATAAATAGCTTGGATTTTACATGTATTTCCTCACATATATTTGTTAATGTTAATGTGTAACATTGGTATAATGCACAAATGCTAACTATATTGTTATCCTAATTGTTATATTGGTGTTATCCTAATTGTTATATTGGTGTTATAATGGTTGTGTATGGTGTTCACAATATAATATCCCTACATAGATATCTTAGTTGTTATATTGGTGTTATAATGATAGTGTATGGCCTTGGTAATATAATAGTTGTTATATTGGTGTTATAGTGATTATGTATGGTGTTCACAATATAATATTCATATATAAATATCTTAGTTATTATATTGGTGTTACAGTGATAGTGTATGGTTTTCAGAATATTATAATTGTTATATTGGTGTTATAGTGATTATGTATGGTGTTCACAATATAATATCCATACATAGATATTCTAGTTGGTATATTGGTTGGTATATTGGTGTTATAGTGATCCTGTATGATCTACACTTCAAAAAAAAAAAGAGATTAACGTAGTAGAAACAGTGAGCAAGGATGCTCACATAATCACTCACTATTAATGAACAAACAATTACATTTATAGCTCTAAGGCTCAACAAGAAGATTAGATCCAACTCCTTAATTTGTGTATCTCAAACCACTCACATGCTAAAGTTGAAGTACAACAAACTAGGAACAATGCAGTAACAACTTTATAATTTGACAACATTCTAGATGTCTTCATTTAGACATTATTCCAACATTCCCCCTTAATGGAGAAATGGATTTTCTAAAGTATAACATACACAAGCGACATGCATGTTGGTCTATGTCTTAGCTAGGCTTACAAACATTACAGAGGACAATTTAAACATAATCTTGGTCTATGTCTCAGCTAGGCTTACAAACATTAGAGAGGACAATTCAAACATAATCTTAAAATTTGTTTCAACTCCTTGTATGAGTGAGTTTTTTTCTTCCTCCATTTCCAGATTCTGAAATCTCTATGCATTTTCAATTTAAGCCTTCCTCTTTTGGTGAAAATTCCACGTTTCATCTTCTTATCCTTCATCTTCTTGTTGGTGTTTGTCATCAATCTGAAAATTATTTCAGATTGTTCATGCTTGTCCTCTTCAATTTTTTCTTCGAAAAACTGTTTTTATGTGAATTGTTGCCACATACCATTCTCTGTTGTTTTCTCTTCACCATTGAGATTTTGATCACCAATTTGCTGCAACATAAGTTCATAATAGAACTTGATTTCTTCAAGGCTCAACTTCATAAAAAATTCTTCAATTTCAACATTTTCTTCTCCAATATCCATTCTGTTTTCATCATAAATTGACTCAATTTTTGTATCTGTAATGCAATCTTCTTCTTCTTCAATGATGATGCAGTCTTCATCATAATCTCTAGTTTGTTTAACCATTTTTTAATGAATTTAATCTCTTCATCATAATCTATTGTTTGTGTGCATTTATCACAATATGAATTTTCAAATCACTGCTCAATAAATTTTAATTCTTCATCAACATTATCTAGCACTTTGACTGAGGCCTTCTTCTTCATCAGATTCTTTAACAATCAAGACTGTTGGATCTTGTTGTTTAACTTCGACTTGGATTATTGTTCCAAGTACGGTTCCCTTTCCATTTTAATTGCCCAAAGCTTAAGATTTTTACATGAGAAAATGGGAAGACCGACATTAATCTTCTCAATATTTCACATCTTCATGTTCTTCATTGATCTAGTTCAAATCTCCATTCTGATCTTCAAGTATAGGTTCTTCAGCTAAAAGCACATACTTATATGCAAAATATAGTGACTCTTCTTGCTGATTTTTTCTCCTCATCTGTTTCAGCTCTCTCTGGAGCAGTTTAATTCTCCTTTGCTGACACATTACAACTTCAAAAACATGGTTTTCAGATACATCATGCTCACAATTGACTTCACATAGTAGACACACGGTGGATATCAGTAGCATCAACACAAATATTTTGTTGCAGAATAATTTCATACGGGCTTTCTCCAATGTCAGCTTAAGAAGACAACGACACCTCAAACAGATAGTGATCTCACTACTCAGATCAAAACTCTTCAACTCTCACTCAATATCTACGCACAAGATAACACAATTTATCAGTTACACAATAGACTTGTTGCACACAGCCTGCAATACTCATTTATGAAGGCTTTATAACATCGGCTCCTCTCTTCACAGACCTTGTCTTTGAGAGAGTGAACCTTTCACACAACTTATAATCTCTAACCAGCATCGAGGGTCAAGCAACCCAACAAATCAGAGGAATGAGAGGTTGTTGATGTCTCTCTGAAGCAACAAAATCTTTTACTCCACGCGGATCAAGAAACTGCTGCATTCTTCACGTCTGGTTCACATATAGGATCGTACAGGAATCTTCACGCTGAGCGGCGACATCATTACTTCTCTCTTCACGCAGTTTTTTTCTATTCTGCAGCAATCTTGTGGGGGCAGGAATGAGAGCGGCTTCAATCCTTCTCTTCAAACGACGACTTCTGTAGCTCTTTCTCTGAGCTCTGATACCAACTTAAAAAAACAGAGATTAACGCAGTAGAAACACTGAGCAAGGATGCTCACTATTAATGAACAAACAATTACATTTAATAGCTTTAAGGCTCAACAACAATTAGACCCAAATCTTTAATATGTGAATCCCAACTCACATAATTTGTAGATTTCAAACCACTCACATGTTAAAGTTGAACTTTCTGTACAACAAACTAGAAACAATGCAGTAATAACTTTCTAATTTGACAACATTCTAGATGTATTCATTTAAACATTATTTCAACATTGACAATATAATAGTGATAGTGTATGGTGTTGAATATATATATATATATATATATTATACCGTACTACTTTATTACACTAATTTGAAGGTCACATAAACTATATTTATTAAATCACTAGGAACAAATATGTTGTGATACTAATTTTTCTTAATTTAAGTCTTAGTTATGTAAAGATATTTTGAATTGGTGTGTTTGTAATTAGGAAACCATTTGCAAGTAAAATTGGAAATTTTGTAAAGTAAGATAATCTTTCAATCTTTTCCAGCCATAGTTTTGGAGATGGAGATAAGTGTTTATAGTGTGGTTTAAATATGTTATGATTTGTTATGATTTGAAATTTTATGATCACATGGGTTTGATTGATTTGTCCAAAATTTAATCAAAAATTCATAAGAATTGTTGGAATTGCAAATATCAGTAGTTGAGATTGCACATTCCAAATCTAATAAAGGTTTTTCAATGTGCTAAATTCATTTATACATTCAAAAATGCAATTTCATTAATGAAAAATTAAAATTACATAATTAGATTCTAGTAATGATTGTCCAAAAAATCCAAATCTTAAAATGTTTAAACTTCTTCTTCATTGTTTATAACTATATGTGATCTTTTTTTATAAAACTTGCCTCACAATTACATCATATATATGTTATATGTAATATATGTTATTGAAAAAAATTATCAAGTTTCACTCTTATACAACATTAAATAACAACTGTATTTTAAAATGTTTCCATCAACCTTTTAATCTAAAATTTTAATCTTATGGCTAACAATTGAAGATGCTGGCATATTCTTAGTCGTCCTCCCAAATCAATGAATGTGATTTACTCTTCATAACTTGTATTTTTGAATGCATCAGTTAACCTGTTTACTTTTTAACATTTACCTAATCATATTAATAAATTACTGTAGCACTATATGATTGCCACGTTTAAATGATTAACCTTTGGGATTACCACGTTTGGATTTGCTCAGCTGTAGGCGCATTTCATTTTCTGAGCGTTTCATTTCTGACTTTCCTCAACTATCATCGTGTTTCATTTCCATTTTCTGGCTGTGGGCACGTTTCATTTTCCAGTTGTTCGAGCATTTCATATTGGATCGTCAAATTCCAGTTGTCTGCGCATTTCATCATTCCAGTTGCGGGAGGAAGCTTTGGCATCGCCTTTCGGCGTTCATCAACCACGGTTTTGA
Source organism: Picea engelmannii (assembly GCA_009831015.1). Classification (NCBI taxonomy): domain Eukaryota; kingdom Viridiplantae; phylum Streptophyta; class Pinopsida; order Pinales; family Pinaceae; genus Picea; species Picea engelmannii. Next base: position 169,821 of record ML798246.1, on the reverse strand, counting down.
GTGGCTATGCTAGTTTTAATAAAAAATTTGTTCCGAGAAATGCTTTTTATTATGTATATAATGCGCATGTTAAATTAAAAAATAATTAATATAAAAATATATTATGCGAGCTGAATTATATATATATATATATAATTCAGAAAAAAATAAATACATTATTAAATAAATTCATATTAAACTCTACAACTTAGTATTAAATACATGGCGTCTATCTCCATATGTTAATATAATATAATATTTTGCAAAATTAAAAATAAAGTAATAGTAATAATGGTTGAATTTCATTTGTATTTTTCCTTGTTATTTCTCTTTTCTATTTCTATTCAATTAATTTGTAATGTTAAAAATTAAATAGAAAAAAACAACTATTTTGGAAAATACAAAAATAAAAATAAAAAATTGAATCATTATAATAAAATAAATCAATGAAGATCCATCTTAATTTCTATTTATCAAGTATTGAGAGGGATCGAATCCCTTTACATGCAAACTATTTTTAGAGTGCAAAACTTAAAGAAACTTTTCACCTCAAGGGATTTGATCCCTCTTCCTTCTTGGTGTTTGATAAATCCAAAGTTAATATGGATCAATGCAAGTTTTAAAATCCACTATCAACTTATCAAACCACTTCTTAAACACATTATCATAGGAGTGGTGAAATTTTCACGATGGTGCATTTGTATTAAACCTTTTGATCATGTAATACCATATTTTTGATCCTCAGTTCAATGTTATGTATGTATATGATGAATGGCTATAAGCCAACAAATATAATTTGTAACTGAACATTAAATGTTGGTAAAATACATCATTGACTATAGAAGAGAAGGACAAAAAGAATGGGGGACTATGACTCTATAAGAGGGTAAAGGAAAGAGGTTTAAGTAGGCTAAGGAAAAAGACCTTAGCAAGTGATTTAACTGAAAGTCATTGTGCCACATTATATATGTCCCTTAATTATTAATTAATCTTTTTTTATTAAGCCATGAGGTGGAGTGGGGGGTAGTGGGTTAACACATGAAGGAGGTACGTGGGTCTCTGTAAGGATACATGGTTGCTTCATGCCATGCAATTTAAGATTTACCTTTTTTCCCATGCAAGTGAATTACGATGATGTTGAAGGAATTGGAAGAGAGCTTGAATGTTGGGTGTTGTTCGAATTATTAGAGAGCTAAACTGTCATAAGTTTGAATTACTTTGTGAACTACCTGTTAGCGATATTTCTTGCTTAGGGGGGTTTAGATATCAAAGAATGGGTTAAAACCCACTTGTCCAAAGTTTCGGGCGATGATGCGCCCAAGGTAAGCAGTAAGCAAGACCGTGCGGTCCGGATTTGCGCGCCCAGATCA
>ML798246.1:151339-161582 GCA_009831015.1 Picea engelmannii | reverse complement strand
ACAAAACATTGTAGGAAATATGGTCACATTGATGGCGGATCGAATGAATATCGTCCCATGGTAATTAGCTATATATTCATTATCTTTTTTTATTTTTTCAATTTTATATAAAATTATATATATGTATATATATTGTTTGAATATTTGTTATAGTATACACTAATTTTGCATGATTGTTTGTAATTATAAAGTTAGAGTTGCCTTGTAACTTTCCACATAATATTGCACCAAGTATTAGTAGAAATGATGTTGTACAAGATGAGGAACATTATCATGACCAAGCAAATGAGGATCTCATGGAAGAAGATGATGGGACAAATCAAGTTAATGATCCCATGGAAGCAGATGATGGGACAAATCAAATGATCCAAGATTTTTTTTCGCAGTCGGATGAGGATGGGGAAAATGCTGGTATTTATGATGAACCTCTATTAGAAAAGGCCAATAAACGACTTTATGAAGGATCAAGAGCAAATCTTTTCTCTGCTACATTGTTGCTGGTGAACTTAAAGGTTATGAATAATTTGTCGAACACTTGTATGACACAGATACTAAGGTATGTAATATGTTTCATCTCATACTGTACATAAATGTTGATTTTTTTATATTTGTTTTTAGTGTTAAATGAGAATGATGCATTTTTTACGATTAATATTCTTACATTAACTAGTTGTTTGTTATGTTGTAGATTGTTAGGTGAATTTTTGTTACCATCGTCAAATATTTTACCTCTGCAGATGATTGGAAAAAGTTGGATTGGAAGGCAAAGAGCAAAATCCAACTATGTCTCTCCAATTCAGTATTACTGAATGTGTCAGAGGAAGATACAACCAAGGATTTATGGGAAAAGTTGGGGAATTTGTACCAGTCTAAGTCCCTAGTAAATAAACTATTCCTGAGAAAGAAGTTGTATAAACTGAGGATGAGAGATGGAGACTCAGTGGCAGAGCATTTGAACGCCTTCAATACTATGGTAAGTCAGTTAGTATCTATTGAGATTAAAATTTTAGTTGAAGATAAATGTATCAGTTTGTTGTGTTCTTTACTAGACTCGTGGGATAGTCTAGTTGTGGCCATAGGTAGTAATACAACTTCCTTGAATTTTGAAGAAGTCGTCTCATCCTTGTTGTCGGAGGAGATGACATGGAATAATATGGAAGGACATAGCATAGACGCATTATTTGCAAGAGGAAGTTCCCATGAAAGATCTAATTTCTCAAGTGGGAGATCTAAGTCTAAGGGTAGATCTAAATCTCTCAGAAAGTTTGTAAGGGTATGTTGGAGATGTGGAAAAGAAGGGAACTACAAGAAGCAGTGTAGATCCAAAGTTGAGAAAAAGAAGGGATATGAAGAATCTTCTTCTACAAAAGAAAAGACCTCCAAGGAAGAAGGAGGGGATGTGTACTTGGCCTCTTCAAGCACACATGTAGATCATGAGGCATGGTTGGTTGAATCTGGTGCATCCTTTCATATGACTCCCCACAGGGAGTGGTTCTGCAAATATGAAAGGTATGATGGAGGTAATGTTTTCTTAGGTAATGATTCAACAACCAGAATCATAGGAAGAGGAAGAGTCAAGTTGAGGATCATAAATGGAAGGATTAGAACACTGCTTGGTGCTCTGCACATCTCAGGTTTGGCCAGAAATTTGATTTATGTAAGAAAAATGGACAATGTCGGGGTAAAAACAATATTTGAAAAGGAAACCTATAGGATGGTTCGAGGAGAAATGGTGATGATGAGGGGAGTTCGGTTTGGAACTCTGTATAAGATGCAATGAAGAACTATTAGTGATGGGTGTAATAGTTTCATTGTTCCTGATATTGGAGTTGAAGAAGAAAGAACTCCCACAGTCTCTGGAGAAAAGGTTATGTTGTGGCATCAAAGACTAGGGCATATCGGAGAGAAGGGTCTTCGAATACTACACGGTAAAGGTATGGTTGAAGGTATGTCTAACTGTTCTTTGAATTTTGATTTCTATGAACATTGTCTATATGGGAAGCAAAATCGGGTAAGATTCCCCTCTAGTGCAACGAGGACAGAAGGAATTTTACAGCTAGTTCACAGTGATGTTTTTGGACCTGTGTCGGTCCCATCATTGGGAAAATCTGTGTACTATGTCTCATTTATAGATGACTTCTCGAGGAAGACTTGGATATATTTCCTCAGGAAGAAATCTAAAGTCTTTGACAGGTTTAAAGAGTTTAAGGCTCTTGTTGAGAATCAAACAGAGATAAAAATTAAGGTGTTCAGGACAGATAATGGCAGAGAGTTATGTAGAAATGAATTTGAAGAATTCTGTAAGAAGTGTGGTATAGCAAGGCAAAAGACTACTCCATATACACCTCAGCAGAATGGAGTTGCGGAAAGGATCAACATGACGTTGATGGAAAAAGCAAGGTCCATGCTCAGTGGTGTCGGGTTAGGGAAATAATTCTGGGCAGAGGAAATGGGTACTACATGTTACCTGGTCAACAGATCACCCTCATCATCGTTGGATGACAAGACTCCACAAGAGGTATGGACTAGTAAGGAACCTTCTCTCACACATCTCAAGGTTTTTGGCTGCGATGCATATGTTCATGTTCCAAAGGAAAACATGAGTAAGTTGGATAAGAAAGATGAAAAGTGTATCTTTATTGGATATAAAGATGGTCTCAAAGGTTATAATCTTTGGAACCCAGAAACTAAGAAGGTAGTGTATAGCCGAGATGTGGTATTTATACAAATGAAGGATGTTATTAAAAAGGAAGTCCTACCAAGTAAGGAAGAACCAGAGAAGATAGAGTTTGATTTAAAGGATGATGAATCAAACTCTACAGAAGAACATGAATCAGAAGAAGAATATCCTCATACTCCAGTATTGAGGAGATCAGATCGAGAAAGAAGACTACCAAAAATATATAGTTCATCTGATTTCCATTCAAAATTTTCTTTGTCAATTATTGATGATGATCCTAGAACTGTCAGGGAAGCAGTGGATTCAGAGGATGGAAATCTCTAGAAAAGGGCCATGGATGAAGAAATGGCATCTTTGGATAAGAATGAGGCTTGGGATCTAGTGGAGTTTCCAATTGAAAGAAAGCCCATTGGCAACAAATGGGTATTTAAAAAGAAGCTAAATGCAGAAGGAAAAGTGGAGAAATACAAATCTTGGTTAGTAGAAAAGGGTTATTCCCAGGTTGAGGGAATTGATTTTGGTGAGATTTTTTCTCCTGTTGCCAAGTTAACCTCCATAAGATTTTTGTTATCTGTTGTTGTTGCATTTAATTTTTAAATACAACAAATGGATGTGAAGACAACATTCCTACATGGGGATCTGGAAGAAGAAATCCATATGAAGCAACCAAAAGGTTATGCCGTGAAGGGAAAGAAGGAGCTGGTATGCAAGCTAAAAAAGTCCTTGTATGGTTTAAAACAATCACCAAGGATGTGGTATCAAAATTTTGATACTTATATGTTGGGACTTGGCTTCAAAAGAAGCAAAGAGGATCACTGTGTGTATTTTATATTAATTGGTGATCATTTGACTTATTTGGTCTTGTATGTGGATGACATGTTGCTGATAGGAAACAACAAGGAGATTATTCAGGATGTGAAAACTCAGTTGTCCTCTAAATTTCACATGAAGGATCTTGGTGCTTCAAATTTCATTTTGGGCATGGAAATTAAAAGAGATTGGAAAAGGAGGAAACTCTGGTTAAATCAAAGAAAATATGTCGAGACAATATTGTAGAGGTTTAATATGCAGGAATCTAAACCGATCAAGGTTCCTATTCCTGTTGGTGTAAAGTTATTCGTGGATCAGTGTCCTAAGACACATGAAGAGGAGGAGGACATGTCTCATGTTCCATATGCGAGTGCAATTGGCATATTGATGTATGCAATGGTCTGTACTAGACCAAACATTGCACTTGTAGTGGGAGTGTTGAGCAAGTATATGTCAAAACCAGGGAAGGAGCATTAGACAACAGTAAAAAGGGTTTTCAGGTATTTGTGTGGCATTGCTAGCTATGGATTGTGCTACGAAGGAAGATCGGGATTGGACAGAGTGGTGGATATACATGGATTTGTGGATGCAGACTGGGATGGAGATCTACAAGTGGGTATGTATTTACCCTGTTTGGAGGAGCAATAAGTTGGATGACAAAAAGACAAGTTGTAGTGGCACTTTCAATTACAGAGGCTGAATACATGACAACCACTCATGCAAGTAAGGAAGCAGTATGGTTACAAATATTGTGTTCAGGTATTGGGTTGGTACAACAAGATGTAAGAATATATTGTGATAGTCAGAGTGCAATTTTTCTAGCAAAGAACCCAACTAATCATTCAAAGACAAAGCATATTGATATTCAATATCACTTTGTGAGAGACATGGTTGAAGAAAAGAAAGTATTTCTGATGAAGATGGACACTTTAAAGAATGTTGCAGATTCATTAACAAAATCTGTGAGTGCTGTGAAGTTCTCTTGGTGTAGATGATCCATGGGTATTGCTTCCCTGGATTGTTGACTATGTAACCCCCTGTATGCAAAGAAAACAACAAGTGGGAGAATGTTGGGTATGTGTTACATTCTTTGCACAAGTACCTCATTTTTTTCTGCCTCAGGACCGCATTATATTTATGTGGTTTTTTGACACATTGTTTCTTTGCCGATGGTTTTCTATTTCCGGTTAAGGAATTAGGGTTTGGACTAATCCAGGTCATTGGGTTAGGGTTTTGGATGCCGCTGGATCCTATATGTATTTTGTATTGTAAACATTGTAACATGATGAATAATATATAATATGTTGGTTTTCCCAGTTTGGGTTTCCAAGGGAAAAATCTCTGTGTAATGTTTGTATTTGCCATTATATCTTTTCTGTTCTTTTTTTGAATATTTGTTTGTAGTAGATATTGTACAAGTTTATAATTTACATAATTCTACTTTGAATTAAGGGGAGAGAAATGGGTCTAAGTAATTGCAGTTGTGCACAGGTGGGTTCTGCTCAAGGAACTTCCCTTTGTTCCTCCATAATGACATTGCTCCTCTGGGTCCTTAGTGTGTGCATATTTCTGGCAATTTGGCCTATGGCTACATCCTTCTTTCTGCCCCTTTAGGAAATTCTGGAACACGTCAACAAGAGAATTCCGCTGCCAAAAAGGAATTGCAGGTAAGGCATGTTGGTCATCTTGGTTGGTTGTATTGGGCTCTCACTCCAGGGCCTCTCCTTTTGGTCAGGGCCTCGTGTCTTGGCGATTCAATGAGTTTCCCTCCTTTGCTTCAAAGTCTCCCTCATTGTACAAGGTTATTCCCGGTCCAAATGTCCTATGGAAAAGATAAGGCTTTGGTGTCCTCTCAAGAACAAGCATAAAATATGGATGACCTATGGCACTCCTTACAACAACTTCAAATTCCATTCCAAGGCTTGTCTACGCAGGTAACTTACATTTTGGAAATTCTCATATAACACAGGTCAACCATGAGACAACAACATGACGAAGTACACACAATCCGATCACAAGTGGAAGAGTTGTAGGCCCAAAATGAACTGGATCCCATGGTAATGGATACATTTACAACATCTAGTGGCTCCTCCCCTTCAGTGGAAATTCCTCTTCTAGACTTGAATATCCTAGCTCGAGACATGGGCAAAGAAGAGATGGATCCTCCTGCTCGACCCAAGCCTAGTACTTAATGTTTTTTAAATATGTTTGCGTTCTGGGCATCTTTTTCAGAGTATACACAGTCAAATTTTGTAATGTAAACACTCCTATAACAAAACAAACTTATATTAGGATAGATAGGATTAGTTTAATGTTGGATAAGCAATTTTTTCCTCACCTTTAGGCACATTTTGGATCACTTTGTAACTCTCTGTGTGCTTTAGCCACAAACATTTTTTATTAATATAAAATGCACCAATTATTGTTCTCTATATATTAAAATATTTTTAATAATAATAATATATCATAATCATGTAATCAAATATATAATAAACAATATAAATTATGGGACAAATGACATCTATGGTATGGTTAAGGAGGAAACCCATGTTTTTAACATTTAAGTCCACTCAAGTTGTACATTAACCATTAGGCCCACATGTTCTTCACCATTATTATTATTATTATTAAACATGATAACACTATATTGTTAATATATAATATAATCCTCCCCTAGATGGGGTGCCATGTCGAATAGGCAGGACAAGTGGCAACAAGTCGGGCGGCGCCATAAATAATGGCCACTGGCTCCCATCTCCTCACCATTAAATATGGGAGGGCGTCGACGCAGCCATAACCAGTGGATGAGTCCCCTCAAGCGCGTGAAGAGAACGACACAGCAGAGCATTAAGAACTCAGCCTTAATGGCTAGCGCTGTCACAATCACCCTCACCCTTATTAGCTGCCTGGATGGTCATGCGATGCATTTGCAAATTTGACTTGCGGAGTGCTGGAGCAGGAACAACCTTCCCGTCAATATCTCGGCCATAGCTCGGATCCTCCACATGCCAAGAGAACGAGGACGACCTCACAGAGGCACGGCGTGGTATGCCTACGACTCTCGCAGGAAGCGGTAGAAGAAATTTGAACAAGCGTTGGCTCTAGCATTTGCTCGAAAAACCAGGAAACATGGGCGACCTAGAACGCCTCCCATGGCGTACGTGGAGGATATTGCTCCGGATGAACCTATCCAGGATTATCCAAAACATCTCCTTTTCACCGTCCTGGACAATTGGAATCCCCCCACTGTTTTCGGGAACGAGCCCAAGCTTCCAGCTCCAGGAACCTCATGCAGTCTCAGGGAAGACGAACCGATAAAGGATTTCACAATTTGCTACGTCAAGGAAGAATTGTCGGATAGTGCAGACGAGAAGGCTAACCCAACAAGCAGAGCACCTCTAGGGGCAACGACACAACATAATAGCCATCCAGCACGCCAACTTAGCAAAGCAAATGCAGATACGGAGGGGACTTATGCTCAAGGGACACCTCTTCTCTCCATTGTTCAGAAGGAATGGGAGGACCAGCCTCCACACATCAATCCGGGCTATCTCGAACTACTCTTCGAAATGCGAAGCATGGTGGACGACCATATCTTCAGAGCCATTCAAATTGGCCATTGCCTTGACATGATGTACACAACACACTCCAGAGCATCCCCACGTTGACAGTGCCCTACGTGCGCGCAAGCCTATGCGATTCCAGCCGGATGGTGAAAGGAGGGTGACGCTGACAAGACGACTGGTTAAAAGGTCCTGTGAATGTTCATAATTAGCAATTTTTTCTTGTTTCAAACTAGAACTTTAGATCATAGCAATGCTATCTGTAGGATGTTAGAGACTGGACTGAATTTATTGTGGTTGTGCGTCCTGGTTTCCTCCGGGCAGGACGGCAGCCTAGTAAACTTTTGTTTGTTTGAAAACAGATGGCATCGTAAGGCCAACTGTCTCGGTTTCCTTTTTGTAGGTGAGATAGTTAGCATTACAACAAGACTCTGTAAACATGCAATCGTAATATAAACAGGATCCTCTTTTTTTACTTATATATATATTATTGTTTAAGCTTTTTGAAGATAAATAATATAATAGTATAAATATTATTATTTAAGCTTTTTAAGATAAACTATTTATAAAATTTTAAAATATACAAATATTAGTTGTGTTTTTATTATGAAGTAATTATTATTTTAATCATTTATGATAACAATTATTTAATCTATTAAACTTGATAGTAATAATTAACAAATTAATCATGTATCAAATTTTTAATATATGATACATAATATTTAAAGATATCTTTAGGTGAAATTGAAATATATAAACATATTATTAATGTGGTTGTCACTAATTAATAGAAACTAAAATTAAAATGGTTTCAAACAAATTTGATCTTCTATAATTGTTATCCTCATCATCCAACAAACAATAAAATTATAAGACTAGCAATATACAACCTGTTAAACAACATTGAATAAGTCAGACTGTATATACAACCTACAGTACAATAATCTATATAAAAAAATATAAATAAAGGTGTATATACTATTTACAGTAACATTCAATGCTGCCGAGCAAGCTGACGAAATTATAATCTATATAACAAAATATGATATCTATAATTAATAACCCTTGCATAGAATTTAATGCATTCATGGGCATTAAAACTTTTAGAGCGACATGCCCATTCGCAGGCTAAGTGAGAAGTTCCATCATAATGATTGTTGTAAAGTTTGCCTATGCTTACGTTTACATGTGATATGGTGACAATGTTTGTTCAGTGTTATGTGAAATGTCGTTGTCAACGAGATCCATTATTTGATTGAAAATCAATCTAGGTGCCTTCCTTACACGCCATCTAAATGTGTCTATTCTCAACTACTCTTGTTTTTTCTTCCATCATGAAGTTATAATGAACATTCATTGTACATTGGGAGATTATGAATGTTTTGATTTTTCCTAAAGTTGCCATGTATTCCACAATCAAAATCAAATCGTTGTAACTTGTAAGTGATTATTATAGTGTCAGATTATGTAATATTATAATCCAAAATAATTGAACAAATAAGTAATATATTGTAAAAACTAAGGGTGTCATCCTTATCTATTTGTGATATTCGTATTCCACAATCAAAATCGAATCGTTGTAACTTGTAAGTGATTATTATAGTGTCAGATTATGTAATATTATAATCCAAAATAATTTAACAAATAAGTAATATATTGTAAAAACTAAGGGTGTCATCCTTATCTATTTTTGATATTCAAGGGAAGGGGATTAAATGAGCATAAATAATTAAAATTATAAAAAATGAATGAAGTTGCTTAAAGATGTAAGCACTTACGTTGTAGCACAATGTAATGAGTATTAGTCGTTGGTGTGTTGCTAGCTTGGGACTTACTCAATTATTGAGTAGCTAAAGTCATCTCAAAGGTGTATGAATTGAAAAAATTATAATTTTTATTAATTGAAAAATAAAATTACATTTTTTTTTGGTGTCCAAGATACAAAATGTGAGAATATATTAATTTTTCTATTTTTTTTTCTTTTAACCTCTTTCCACCGTGTAAAAAAAGATACAAATATATCAATAAAGATTCAATGAACAACTTAGTTTTTCAAAGAGGAAATTTTGGTATCTATGTCTTCAAAGTTAACTCTTAAAGGGGTAATGGATTTCCCTATTGGCACTTACTATTATTGATGATCCTCATTTATCATCATTTTCTAGAAAGTTCCATCTTTTTTATTTTGTTTTTGTCCCTTTTTTCCTAAGAGTGTGAACACAATCTTGGGGATATGTAGCTTGTAGATGGTTTGGGAGATAATATATATGACAACAAAATGTTGTTCTCTCATAATCTAAGTCTTAATTATATTGAAAATTTCTCCATTTGAGAAACATTATGTACAAATGATCCTTACTAAGGTCCATCTCAACACAAATGTGAGTGTATGTACATAATCCCGCTAGAGCTCTCTCAAACTTTGATTTGAAGTGTCCAAAGAATTCTCATTATCCTCAAAAACTTGTAAATGCAAAAAATGTAATACCAAATTAGGAAGATGAATCCAAACTAGCATTCTAGTAATTGACGTAGAGTTAGGATCAAAATTTGGAAACCAAGGAGTTATGAGAAGCCTTGCCTATCCCACGGGGGATTCACCCTCTTGACCAATATCTTATCACGCTCATTCATAAAGGGGTTTTTAAATTGTGAAAAAGAAGATCAATATATTGTAGGTATTAGGGGGGGATGCAAGGTATCATGAGATTTATAGGTGTTGGTTGTGGAGCCCGATTATCTTCATGATTTAGAGGTCTTTTACTTTCAGCGGTGTTTATACCCCATGAAGTATTTACACCCCAGAAGTATGTACACTCTTCCACGCGGGGGAGTGCAAAGGGGGGCTACCCCCTCTATGGGGTCCGGGAGGAATATCCCCCCGGCTGGGGGGTTTGGGGGCAAGCGGCCCCCCAACAGGGGTTCGGGGGCGAAGCCCCCGAAGCAAAAATTGCCTTGTAAAAGTATATTGTAATTTCATTGTAACTCTGGACCGTTCATTATAAGGTCGCAGATCTAACGATCGAGATTATGTTAGGGTTTTTTTCCCTAGAAGACAACCCTCTTTTATGAGGGAAATGTATTGCGGCTATGTATGTTGGCGAGTATTGTATTCTGAGAGAGGAGACTGTGAGAGAAAGAAGAGGAAGTTACAACGGGTTTTGTTGTAGGTTGTATCCCTTCATTTTGC
>ML798246.1:120546-140534 GCA_009831015.1 Picea engelmannii | reverse complement strand
AGAAATTTTGATACCTTGGAGTAAGTGGGCTTCTTTGTGATGTAGTCCATCTGGGTTCATGATCTATTCTTCTGTAGTTTCCTTCATACTGATTGAAGCTTCTTTGATTCCTGAAGGTAGGAGGTCTTCTTGGATATTCATGTCTTTTGTAATCATTCATTCTTTCTGGTATCCCGGTCCACTTCTCATCAACTGTCTGTGTAGCTCGTTCTTCAACCTTCTTGTTGGTATTTGCATCTTCTTTGTATGAAGTTTCACCCATGCATCCAAGATGTGTTAAGTCTTTTGGCACTTGAGAGTTTCTTAAGATCTTCCTCAATGAGACAACGTCTTGTTCAAGTTTCTCACAATCTTGTTCTTTCTTCTTCATTTGGACATTCTTTACTTCTCCTATTCTTCTTTCTTCTTCGAGTAGAGTTTTCAAGGAAATGGTTTCTTCTCTTAGTTTCTCAAAGTCTTCTAATTGTTTCTTCAAGATTACAACTGTATTTTCACAACTACCCAATTCACTTCTTAGTTTTATTTGCATGTCTTTGAGCTTGCTATTTTCAATCTCAACATGCTTCAATTTTTTAAGATTCTCATCTTCTTATTGAATAATTTTTTCTTCATGATTTTCTTCTTCTTCATTGGAATTCTCTTCTTTAGTGTCATTTCTTTCAATCCTTGGATGAGGACATTCAAATTCAACATGACCTACTCCTTCACAATTAAAGCAAAAGAACTGACCTCTTTGAAATTTGAGATGTTGTAATTTGCTTCAACTTCTTCTTCTTCTTCTTCTTCTTCTTCTTCTTCTGCGTCTTTCCTTACATAAAGGTCTTGTAGCTTGTCCCAAATCTCTTTTCATGATGCACATGATCCCTCCTTGGATTTCACTAAATCTGTCAATCCATCCAGGGTGGTATCTATTGCCAATTTGTTATTCATTTTTGCTTCCTTTTGAGCTGCAGTCTTTGGTTTCTTCAAAGTATTGTATCCTGAAGCAACTGAGAACCAAACATCTTCCCCAAGAGCTTTCAAGTAAGTTTCCATTCTGTTACTCCAATATTCAAAATTGCTTCCATCAAATGGTGGAATCCCATTTGGAATTTTGTCTTCCATTTCTTCTTAGGATTTTCCTTCCAGTGGTTAAACTGTACTGAAGGTAACCCGCTCTGATACCATTTTTGATATTGAGAGGGGGGTGAATTAGTATCAAGTACAATTTAAAAACTTTTTCAACTTATACTTAAACCATTCAACTATATCCAATGAGCAATGAACAATAGTATAAGAGTTACACCAATACACTACAATACACCATACACAATATATGAGAAATAATCAATAGTTATTGTTCAAGGGAAGTAATGACTTCCAAAGGTAGCTACAACTTCCAAATGCAAAGGGAGGGATAAACCTCCAAGAGGAAGATACGATCCTCCAATATCAAGAGAGATTTGAACTCTCCATCCTTGCCCCTTCCTTCCACCCAAGAATATATGAGAGATAATAAAACTTTACATTAAATCATCACCATCAACCAATCATCACATAGAACTTGATAATGCTTCCTGAGACTTCTTCAATTTCTGCAACTCTTCAATTCTTGGAGTACTCTGCTCCTGTATATAAAATTACTCAATGTATTCTCTGAAACTCCTCCAATTTTCACTCCTTGAATCCTCCCCAAAAAGAAGTTATAGAAAGAATGGTAGACTTTATTCAATTCTGGTCTATTCAGGAGACCGAACTTGTACAGAATGCCCCGCCCTCAATATTTAACATACTATTCTGAAACTTGCACACAAGAAACTAAAGTCTGTACTATTTCCAATGAAATTTGTCCCACGTCATTTGAATTCTTAATGAAGAAGTTATGACTATTTTACCCGGAACACCTGTTTATTGACTAGCTTCAGGACTGGTCACAAACCCTATCTTCCACAGAGTGTATCTCCATAATTATAGTGAATCAAGATCTGAACTTTTTACCAGAGGTACCTTGATATGTCTTCTCAATACCATAGTGATTTCACGATCTGAATCGTTTTGGAAAAAAAGTTATAGCAAAAATGGTAAGATGCCCTGAACATAACATACCTTAGAACACATCACCAAAAGACTTCATCCTCCCTTGAAATCCGGCCTTCTTTACTTCTTATTTCCTCTGAAATTCAACTTGTATCAAAATGAATGTATAATGATGTTTATTTATGCCATTTATGTCACTTCATTTTAACATTAGGGCCGACCTGACACTTTCTTATTTTGTAATTCTTTTCTTTAATTATCTTTAGGGCCTACATGTACTTCCTTCTTCAATTCACTTTGTCATATTCAAAAACTCATTTCTCCTCAACCATGAGAATCCATGTGACGTGCCAGATACCACCAGAAACAACATGATGTATACTATCCATTCATGGGTGTTGTATATGCATGTGCATTGTCCTTCATGTCCAAATACCTTTATCAATCTTGTGGTCCAAAACCCATGACTAGGGTTGACATCAATGAAAACAACCAATATTCCAACAAAAAAGATGAAATTCTCATGAATAGTGGAAGAATTATGTGCCGAATTCTCAAGAATTGAAAAACTTTGTTTTAAAGGAAATGCATAATGTTCCTTATGCGGGAAATCCAAGTTACCAGAAATATATTGCAGCTATCAAGAGCCAATTTTATTGGCCAAGGATGAAGAAAGATATTGCAGTTTTTACTGCCAAATGTTTGGAATGTCAAAAATTCAAGGTTGAGCATAGACACCCAGCTGGTCTGCTACAACCATTACCCATTCCTGAGTGCAAGTGGGAAGTAGTAACAATGGATTTCATTACCAAGCTGCCCAGAACAACCAAGAATCATGATTCCATAATGGTGGTGGTGGACAAGCTTACTAAATCTTCCCACTTTATTCCAGTAAAGCTCATGCACAAGCCAAGAAGCATTTTTTATATTTATATAAGGGAAATTTCTCGACTGCATGGTATACCCAAGACCATTGTGATAGACAGAAACCCAAAATTTACCTCAAAGTTTTGGAAAGGATTTGGGACAAATCTGAATTTTAGCACAACATATCATCCATAATCAGATGAGAAAACAAAGAGAGTAAATCAAGTGATTCAAGATATGTTAAGGATGTATGTGATGCATAAACCATCCAAATCGGAGGATTACTTGCACTTGGTGGAATTTCCTTATCAAAATGGGTATCAAGCATCCCTAAAGATGAGCCCATTTGAAGCCCTATATGACAGAAGTGCAACACACCAGTATGTTGGGACAACCTAGAAGACAAAGAAGTGGTTGGGCCAGAACTACTCAGGGAAATGGAAGAGAAAATGTTAAAAATAAAGAAGAATTTATAGGCTGCCGAGGATAGACAGAAAATCTATGCTGATAGAAAAAAAACCCATAGAGAATTTAAAGTGGGTGACCATCTGTTCCTAAAAGTAAAGGCCAGGAGAAGTTCCCTGAAATTGGGAAATTGTTCAAATATCATAGCTCGTTATTGTGGGTCGCTTGAAATCCTAGAAAGAACTGGACCTGTAGCATACATGCTTGCATTACCTGCATCATTTAATATTCACAATGTATTCCATGTATCATTGCTTAAAAAGTATGTACCTGATACTAATCATGTCATTGATTGGAATGTGATTAAGGTGGAGTAGGAAGGAGACTTTCAAGTGCATCATGTGTGCATATTGGACCAGAAGATCAAGAAGCTCTGGAATCTAGCCATAGGGCTAGTAAAGGTCCAATGGACCTGGTACAGTCCTGAGGATGCGACTTGGGAGAATGAAGAGACTATACGGGAAAAGTATCCACATATTTTTGACAACTATTAAAGTTTTAATTGTACGTGTATGTATATTGCACTAAGGAAAATGCATAATTAAGGGGGAAAGGAATGTAATACCCCTAGGCCGAACCCCAGTTCTACATAAAAATGTAAATGTTTTATAGGCTGGTGATCCAGGTTGTTATAGGTTAGAAGGCTTATGTGATTATTAGGCTGGGGAGCCTGGATGCTAAAGGCTAGTGAGCCTATTTTTGTAATATGTAAACACTCATATTATTAATGGAAACACACCGTTGCATGCAGACCGATCTACAAATGAGTATGGGGGGACAAAATACACTAGAAAGGGGAAATAGGGGCTAAGATTCTAGGAAGGGGCTAAGTTAGGGGGCTTAATCCCATTGGAATATTATAATATTATTCCTTAAATCTAAAGTAATGGATATATGCATGTATATCCTAAGTCTTGAAGGTAGCTGGGACCAGGGAGTCCCTTGGAGTGCCAACTATCCTAAAAGACACATGGATATATATATAATGCAAAGGGGGATGATTCTTCAGAGGGGGTGAGTCATCATGAGTATTGACGATAGTTGCACAGAAGTAGCGGTGGTTCGTACTCGATGGTACTAGATTGGGACAAAGAACCTGCACTTGTATTGTTAGCGTGGGGGTTGGATTGAAGAAGCGATTTTCAGGCTATGTTATGAAAGAAGCGGGTTGTCAAGCCCGTGAGTAGTTCTCTTGGTGAGAGACTACTCAGGGTTGTGCCTTTGTGCGCTGGGAAATAGCTACAGGGCTCTAAGAATTCCTATCTGACCTGTTGTTGAATCCCCAAAAGGGAAGTGGGGAAACCAAGGGACTATTGAGAAGATAAGGGGTACACTTCCTAGGGTGGGACAAGCATGTGGGGAAAGAGAGACTATAGGCTAGATGCAGCAGTTGGCACCTTGGGCGGAACACTTATGTTGCTTATCAGACCTTAGACTAGCTTAATTTTCCCTTTTCCTTGGCAGAATTTAGCCCTATCTCGGGGGTGACCCATTGCTGAAAGTCATGAGAAGTGCAGTCTAAGGCTGGGAGGAATGTGGAAGGTATGCATGCAGTTGGTGTCTATTTTCTTGAGATAAGTGTCTTTCATATGTTTATTTCCATTTTTGGGTGTGTGTGCATTTATGGGTTTTCTATCCTAGAATATCTAATGTTAAATTCTATATGAACTGTTATTGTTGCATCATGTTGTCATTATTTTACATTGAACTTTGTTAACAAGCATAACTGATTATTTAATTAATGGTATCATAATTCTTATTTCCGCATGGAATGTTCAAGCCCAAGACTGAATACATTGCCTTTTGGTATCAGAGTTGATAATAAAAGTTTTTAAGTGGCAGAGCCCAGCATGATGGTTGGGGATGTTACATATTTCTTGTTTTCTATTCCTCTATAGGTAGGGGAATTTGGTCTTCGACATTGATTTCACTAGTAGAAAAGATGTAGAGGTTGGGAAAAAATGGTAATTTATGGGTACTATAACTTTTATTTCAAACCATATAATTGAGCATGCACGGAGCCAATGGGAACATAATACATAAAAGAATAGGCTTGAAGGATTATATTATGAATACGTACTTCTAAATCCTCTAGAAATTGAGAAGAAAAGGAGCATGTAACCTTATTTTGAAAAAAATTATGAATATGGGTAGCTTCTGAAATGAATGAAAAATAAATTCTCTACATATTCAAGGATGAAATGTATTTAAAAAGTGTAATTGTATGAACAATTTTTCAAATATAATTCCAAATCAAAGACACTTAGAGGATAGAATTCAAGATAGTTGAATTAACAAGACTTGGTTTTGGTTGGGGCAAGAAAACTGTCATCCTGGATGATGCACAAGACCCTTATGAATTTGAAAGAGATGCAATAGGTGAAAATATATTAAGCCCTAGACAAAGCCCCATGTTATGTATAAAACCATATATGAAGCCCCTTATTGAATTATTACATTTCTTCTGTTATATTTTTCTATAGGCTAGAACCCTTTCATCACACCATTTCAATATAGTTGTACCCTTTGTCTCCTATATATATACCAAGGAGACCTAGTCTTAAGATTATCTTATCTCATATCATAATGTATTCTAAATTGGATATACTATAAAATGAAGTTTCTCCCTCAAAGTGGACTATATTCACTGACTTTTTTTCATTTTTAAGGCATTGGATCATAACATTTGGTATCAGAGCATCGATCCTAGGTTTTTTTTTCTCTACTAAAGTCATCTTAGCATTTTCTCTATAACTTTTTAAAGTCAAGATTCAAATAGTTAAACTTAGAGGTTATTTAGAAGACATATCAAGGTATCTTTGGTAAAAGTTTTAGCTTATGAGTCATTATACTTTCATAGATATAGATTATGGAAGATATGGTTTTTTACTCATTTTGAGTTCAGCTTTAAAATAGTCATCTTGGGATTTTCATTGTAACATTTTTATGGGAGGTTTTAGATAGTTAAATTTTGCACAGAATGAGGAGACATATCCTAGTAAATTTTTCGGGATATTTATTTGTCTTTTAATAAACCTTGTTACATTTATCTATCAGTATGGGGCGTAGACTTGTGTGTTGTAAACATAGTATATGCAGGTAAAAGGGTGAAGTATACCTACCAAAAGTATCAATACAAAAAGTAAAAATGCATTCAAACCACACAAGAATCAATTCAAGGAAGCCAAGTATAAATTCCAGACACTTTACCTTGCATTCACAGATCTATATCAAGATTTGCAATGACACTGAATACTATGTCAAGATGCTTGATCTGCGCACATATATGTCTCTAATAGAATCTTGTTCGATCAATTAACACTCAATATCTTGGTGTACGAACAAATAAAAAAATACTTTGAAACATAAATCAAATCTATCTTGAACAATTATTAGTTCAATAGTTTGGGTCTCATTGATATGTATTGGAGGCAGGCCAAAGAGAAAAAGCAAGGTGTTTTTGGGGAAAGAAAGCATGCATGAGAAAAGCGATGGATGGAAGGAAGCACAACACGCGCACATGCAAGGAAGGAAAAAACTATAAGGAAGAACAACACACATGCATGGGAGGAAGACCTAACGACAGTAGGGTTAGGGTTTTGGTAATGCATTGCAAACAGATAAGGAGCCAGAAGCATATAAATAACAATACATAGGTATCATAGGAAGTTGGATTTTGTATTGTTCAGTTCGCTTCGAAGTATTATTATGTTATTGTAGTTATGCATGCGTTGATGTGATTGTAATGTTTTGCTGTAAAACCTATTCTTTATAAGTTGTTGAGCTAGAAAGGACAAGGGAGGGTAGATCTTGAGGGTTAGATCACAGGCTGTGGAGCATGGTGCGATCTAGTCTACCTCATCTAAGATCTCACCTGACTAAGAAGATTTGTAAGCACGCGGTGTTGTAGATGCGAACATAATATAATAAAAGAGATAAGAGCCAAATCTTTGTGGACGTAGCCCCAAGAGGGGGTGAACCATGGTAACATCTGGGTTATGTGATGAATGTTTGCATATCTTATTTTCTGAAGAAAATATTATTATGTTGAATGAATGAGTTATTCTATTGCTTGTCTAAGTGATTTTGCGATATTAATGGAATAAGCCTATGGATTTACTGCATAAGTCATGAATAATAGTATGTTGCCTTGACTAGTCATAATAATGGTTCAATATTTAGCTAGATTATCTCACACTCAATCCTAGGCTGTAAACACCTGAGTATTATAACCACCCATTAAAGTTATCTTAGGTGAGACTGTGTAATGCATTTTGTGTGTTGTGTTGCCTTCTAGTTTACCAGGAGGGTTGATAGTTTTAGAGGCTTTGTTGGAAACCCGAACAGACATAAACCCTAGGTCAATAAACGTAGACAGTATAGGAGAGAAGTAACCAACAAATGGTTATGTTTCCGTTGGTAGGAATAGGAGAGGATTGAGTAGAGGAGATAACTCAAAGATCTGTCGAGAGCGAATCAAGAAAAGGTTAGGGAAGAGACCGATGAGCCATTAGGAGGGAATGTTGAGGCTGTGGAATCCCACAAAAGAAGAGATCGAAACTTGGCTAAGAACTAAGGAGCTAGAGTTTTAAAAAAAATACAATAGAAACCCTAGACTAACACCTTGAAAATACCTTGAGAAATACGTGTTTACTGATTTACACAAAGTCTTTTTCTGTGATTTTCTGAATCTATTACAGGAGTGGATACTAAGGTTGAAAGATAACCACACAACAAACCAAATTCGACAGATAGAGTGGACCCCAGTACAGATTGAGTAGCTTCATCAGGTGAACAACAAGTTCAAATGTGCAATAGACTTTTGGATTGATAATATTGTGGTAGGTTTTATCATGGAGTTTGCAGTAGATACAGTGAAGTCATACAGCACAACAGAGCAAGAGTTTCTACGGGGACCTCAAGGAAGGTACATTCGATCACTCTATACTTCGATTAAGATATTTCTATATAACAAAGGTGTAATGAAAATGGAGTCAGACAGCTAAACTTCCCTGCATGCATGGGGGAAGGGGGGAAGCACTGACAGAAAGAGGATAAATGGAAGGAGGAAAGTATAAGGGAAAGAAGGAGGAGCCCTTAGACCCAATCATGATGGATGATGACCAGATCAAGCAGATCATGGCGACAGTTGGAAAGACACGTAGCGGAGTACCCTACCAATACAAGGTGAACACCAAGAAGAGAGACGTATTCGTGAGGGAAGGCTTGGCGAGTGATGAGGAAGAGGTAGAGGATCTTCGGGCTGCGGATAATATTGAGGAAATCCTACACACAACATATGAGAGGATGAAGAGAGGTCCAAGAGTGGGAAGAGAAGGAAGAAAACCTATCCATATTAATGTCAATGTGGAACCCATAAACCCATGTGCAACTAACACACCAAAGAGAACACCACTGTTTAGACAACCGAAGTTCAGAAGCAGTCAAACAATAGGAAGTACATCCACACAAGGAACAACAACTGGAGGAGCCAGTTTAGGTAGCACTACTCAAGAATCTACACCACACGGGGGTAGTAGTTTAACATTCAAAATGGAAGGACACGATCCCACCATCAAGTTACCCGAATTTTGAGGAGAAGTAGTAGAAGACCCTAAGAAACATTTGTTCATTTGTGAAAAGATATGGGAAGCAAAGAATATTACTAATGAAGATACCAAACTTGCGCAGCTAGTTATTACACTAAGAGACTATGCACTAGACTGGTACATGAGTTTAGAAACAAGCAGTGCCCCTGGGATGACAAGGACACTGACATACATTAAGAAGTTACTGATAAATGAGTTCCAGAAGATGAGCTCAAAGGATTAGTACATGAATGAGATGATCGAAATAAGACAGAAACCAGGAGAGTCTATATGGGAGATTGATCATAGATTCAAGCGATTGAAGATAAAGTTAAAGTATCTCATGTCCGAGATGCAACATAGACACTTATTTGTCAATTCACTGTTACCACACTTAAAATACCCTTTGTGACAATAGAAGTTCCAAATGCAGGAAGAATCTCTGCAGGCAACCTTACAGCTGGAAGAAAATCAGTATCAACAAACAAACCCATCTATTGAAGAATTGAAGGAGGACTTGAAGAACTTAACATTTTAGTTGAGCCAGAATAAGAATAAGGATAAATGAGAAGTCATTTGGTGTATGACATGCAGGATGGAAGGACACCACAAGAGCGAATTCCCAACATTTGTGTAATATATGGCAACAGGAATGCCAAATCCGCTACCAACAGGAGGACTATGGTGCAAAATCTGCAAGAAATCTGTAAGAAACCGGGTCACGACCCTTATCACTGCATGATGATGCAGAAATACTAGACAATCCCAAAGAGCTCATATTGCACCTTTTGCAAGTCTGTGGGCCATGATGAAAAATATTGTAGAACTATGGAGTTGATGCGAGAAAGGACATCTGACGCATATAGAGTGTAGGCAGAAATGATGTATGGGCAAGATGCACCACAATTTAATCAAGGTCCAGCTCCATACAACACTGCACAACAACAATATAATACTACGCAACAACCATATAATAACACGCAACCACAGTACAACACGACACAACCTCAGTACAATACTGCGCAGTATAATAAGACACCTCAATATAATGCACCGAGAGGAGATCAAGTAGGCTACAGAGGTGGAGGACAAGCAAGAGGAGGTTTCATATGAGGTAGAGGACTAGTGGTGTGTCACAATTTTCAACAACTGGGACATTACGCAAGGGAATGTCCACTTCCACCAACAATCTGTATGTACTGTCGCTCATCAGACCATGATACATAAGAATGCTTGACACTACTAGTAAAGATCCAGGAAAAGAGGAACCAAAACAACCAGAATGTTCAGTGGATTTTCGTCAAAGCAAGGGATGAAGGACAAAACATTAATATAGTTACTCGCAGAGGAGCTAAAACATGGCATGACAATGTTCGACAAGTGCTAGCACAAAATCAATGGGTGAAAAAGAACTTCAAACCAAGGAAGCAGTTTGACGCACAGAAGGAAAAGGAGATATTTAAGAAAGCCCGACAAGAATTTCAGAAGGAAGATATTGCAACGACTTCAACTGCACAACCAAGCAAGGAAGCACCCAAATACGAAATGCCTCTGCTATTGGATAATACCAGTGAAATACATTCCATGGGCCAAAGTACAATCAAAGGATTTTTGCAACCATGTGTAAAGGTATTAAGTGATCCATCATCTGTGAAAATATTGCAAAACATAATAGAAAAATGTAGCCTCGAGACGGAAGAAACGCTAGAACCAAAAACTGGCAATCACCTACATACAAGGAGAAGAACCAGTAGGGAATTCAGACTGAATGCCAACATCAGAGATTTCAATATGGGAGACATTATACTGGATCTAGGATCTGAAGTCAGTGTACTACCAAAGAAGACATGGCAATGCATGGGAGAACCCACATTAGGATATTCACATGTTCAATTGAAACTGGAAAACCAACACAAGGTCCTACCAATCGAAAGACTAAAAGGAGTGACAGTAGACATAGATGGAGTGCGCACTAAAGCATATTTTGAAGTCATTGAAATAGTGGATGACACAACACCTTGCCCAACATTGCTTGGTCTACATTGGGCATTTGACAACTAGGCCATAATCAACTTAAAGACCAGAAAAATGACATTTGAGTCAGGAGAATATAGGGTCGTCGTGCCATTGGACCCATCAGAAGGGGAGAGGTTCGTAGAACCTACTTGTTTGGACCTAGAGGAAATTGTCCAGTTGTACAAAATAACTATGCACGATGATGATTACATAAACCCAACTGCAAACGGGATACTCAGTTGGCGAAGAATCACTTCCTGTGCAAAAAATTTAGATATCGGTTTAGAGAACTGGAAACAAAGCCTACACAAAGTGTCCATGAGGTGATGTGCAAGAATAGACTGCGTGGTAATATGGGTAGGCACAGAAATCAGTGAACCACCTTGTTTCCACAGAGTAAACGATTTGGAGACATTCTTAGCACAGTATGAAGATGAAGTCTTAGAGAACCAGGGACTGTTAGCACTTGATATAGCACTCAAGGCCACACCTATAAGATGGTGGGGCACACACAAAGTGACCATCATAGAATGGTACCAATGTAAGCGATTACTGCGCATAAGGTTCAACGCAAAATAGAAAAAAAACAAACAACAGAAGTATGATGGACAAGGGGCTCCAACGAAACACTTGGAGACGTGTAGAACGCTGTGGAAATTGACACCCCCAGAGGAATGGCCTCATCACTTCATACACACCCTAGAGGGAATACCATCAAATTGGTATACAAACCAGGAATTACACAAAGGAACTATGACCTGGATGACATTGCAACAAAATTTTACAGTCACTTTCTCATTCGAGCATTAGAACCCCAACATAGATGTCGCTCTGAAACATATAAGAGGAGTGATATTCATCAAAGAGCCAGAAGTTGAAATGATCACAGAAGAACAACAAAAGAACAAACAAACAGTTAAAGAACTTTTGTCATGTTACCATGTGCAAGAGGAAGCACTGAATGAAGACGGCCCGCGCAATATTCAGATTGAAGAAGAAGAAGGAGAAAGAGAAGTGGAAGGTCCACCTATAGAATCAGAAGTTATTTCCGCTCCAATAAAAGTAAATAAAGTCAATATTGGGATAGTTGAGCAACCCAAAATGGAAAGCATTGGAGACTACTGGGATGAGAAAACAGTGGAAAGCATAACAGAGTTACTGCACGAGTACAGTGACCTATTTCCCACAAAAATTATAGAGTTGAAGGGCATAGCCGAAGAGCTAGGAGAAATGAAGATACCACTCAGAGTGGAAGCGAGACCAATCAGACAACGACCTTACATATTGAACCCAATATATAAGCATAAAGTCAAAGTTGAGATCGACAGGATGCTTGAAGCCGACATAATAGAATGAGTTGAAGAATCAAAATGGATAAGCCCGATGGTAGTTCATGTTAAGAAACAAGGAGGGATTAGGATATACATCGAATTGAGGAAGTTGAATGATGCATGCCTACATGAACTATTCCCTACACCATTCACGGACAAAGTGTTAGAGAACGTAGGAGGAAATGAAGCTTAATCATTTACTGATGGATTCTCAGGCTACCATCAGATCAATATAGATACAAGACTACGTTTGCGACATAATGGGGATCTTTCCGATACACAATCATGTCATTTGGACTGAAGAATGCACCAACAATATTTTCCAGAGTAGTCATTGTTGTGTTTAATGAATTCATCCACCAGTTTCTCGAAGTATACCTGGATGATTAGAAAGTCTACAGTTTGTTGAAAGACCATGTAGAAGTCTTAAGGCTAATGTTAGAAAGATGTAGACAGTGCCAGATATCACTGAACATAAAGAAATGCATATTCGGAACACCGTTTGGGATACTATTGGGCCACATAGTATGTAAACAGGGTTTATTAGTAGATCCTGTAAAGATTGCAGTAATTGTTAACTTACCACCACCAAAAACAGTCCATCAGCTAAGAGCGACATTGGGACATATGGGATACTATGGGAAATTTATCAAAGGATATGTGCAGATTACTGCACCAATGGAAAAGTTGTTAAGAAAGGACACAAAGTTCCAGTGGAATGATGAGTGTCAACATAGTATGGACACTCCGAAGGAAAAGATAGTTACAACGAGGATATTGGTATTTTCAGACTGGGAGAAGACATTCCATGTGCATGTAGATGCATCAACCATAGCACTTGGAGCTATCTTGGCACAACCAAGAGTGGGAGACTTGGATCACACGATAGAATTTGTGAGTAGAAAGCTATCTGAATCTGAACAAAACTATAACACGAAATAAAGAGAAGACCTAGATATGGTCTATGCACTGCATAAATTCAGACATTACTTATTGGGGAAACACTTTAAGATGTTCATAGATCACTCAGCCCTAAAATACTTAGTCAACAAGCCAGTGTTGGGGGGGAGAATCTTTCCTTGGTTACTACTATTTATAGAATTTGACTTCGAAGTAATAGTCAAACCAGGAAAATTGAATGTAGGACCTAACCACCTATCAAGAGTCACCAATGGAGAAGAACCTACAAACTAGGAGGACAACTTTTTGGATGCATAGTTATTCTCAGTACATATTGCTGATGAACACTTTGCATATTATATCATTCAGTACTTGAGCACAGGTACTGCACCGCATGAATATAGCATTGTGCAGAAGAAAAACCTAGTAGTCTGTGTTGTTGAATATCAATTGATTGCATGACACTTATACAAAATGGGTGCAGATAGCATCTTGCGAAGATATTTTTTAGAACACGAAAGACCAAGAATTTTAGAAGAAGCCCATGAAGGAATAACAGGAGGGAATTATGTTGTAAAAGCTATTGCGCAAAAGGTATTGTGCGCAGGACTATGGTGGCCAATGATTCACAGAGACTTGAAGGAGTACTGTCAAAGATGTGACATCTGTCAAAGGGTAGGAAAACCCAACAGAAGGGATGAGATGTCACTACGACCACAAGTAACATTGTAGGCATTTGATAAGTGGGCAATCGACTTCGTGGGACCAGTCAACCCACCAACAAAAAGAACAGGAGCTAGGTACATTATCACCGTGACAAAGTACCTAACAAGATGGGTGGAGGCCGCACCAGTGAAGGATTGTAGCACAAAAACAACAACACACTTTTTATTTGAACAAGTCATTACTTGATTTGGGTGTCCAAAATTTTTGATGAGAAACCAAGGCACAGACTTCATAAACAACACCATCAATGCGATGACTGAAGAGTTTCAAGTCCATCACTAGAAGATCACACCATATCACCCACAAGCGAATGGCACAGTGGAAGCATTCAACAAAATTCTGGAGAATGCACTGACAAAGATCTGTAACATCAACAGGGACGACTGGGACCTCAAAGTACCAGCAGTATTATGGGCATATAGGAATACGTGAAAACATTTGACAAGGTACATGCGATGACTGAAGAGTTTCAAGTCCATCACTAGAAGATCACACCATATCACCCACAAGCGAATGGCACAGTGGAAGCATTCAACAAAATTCTGGAGAATGCACTGACAAAGATCTGTAACATCAACAGGGACGACTGGGACCTCAAAGTACCAGCAGTATTATGGGCATACAGGAATACGTGAAAACATTTGACAAGGTACATGCGATTTAAACTGGTCTATGGCCAAGAAGAAGTAGTACCATTAGAATTTTTAGTACCAAGCGTGTGCGTAGCAACAATTACACAAATGATAGAATGAGGCGCAGTACATGAGAGAATAAATCATTTAATGACCATGGAGGAAGAACAGATCCTAGCAGGATTCCACCAACAAGTTCAAAAAGTAAGAGATAAATCTTGGCACAATAGACACATCAAGAAGAAAAAGTTCAAGGAAGGAGACCTAGTACTGATGTATGACAACAAATCGTTTCATCACTCGGGAAAGCTCGAAATGCATTGGCTAGGATAGTACGAAGTAAAATCTGTCATAGATGGAGGAGTTGTACAGTTAAGAGACTTATCAGGTGCATAACTCAGAGAGATGATTAATGGGAGACGACTGAAGATCTATAAGGATAGTCGACCAACCACTGCGCAGTAAAATAATATATATATATATATATATATATATATTGAAAGAGAACCAAAAGGAGATAGGAAGGACACACACACTTAAGCAAGGAGAAGGACAATGGTCACATACAAAGGGAAACAAGCGGGAAAAGGAAACTCGGCAAAAGCAGTACGACAAGACGACGTTAGGAAGAATTGAAGGCCGGAAAGGACCGATGGGACATCACATTAATCACGAAAACTAGAGTTAGAAAAGCAGGAGTAATGACAAGTAAGAAACCATTGGAGATGCATTGAACCGGTAATTAAGGTGCATTAAACCCATAATCAAGGAAGCGTCCTCAACAAGCTTCATGGGAAATCCATACAACACACAGACACGGGAGCCAATAGTCTATTCACGAAAATAGAACAGACAGAGAACAACAGAGGCTAAAGAGCACAGTTTGAATTCACAGAGACTGTTTGAATCCAGCAGACATTTGACATTCATCGCCATGGCACCGCCCAAGCAAGTAGAAGCGAGCCAGACTACCAGAAAAACCAGAGTTCAGACCAGGTCACGAGGACAAGCTAAAGAAGGTGAGCAACAGTCGTCGAAGATTGTTGATATTGATGAAATCCCATCTCCAGACACAACACCAGTGAAACCTACACCCATACTGGAAGAAATCCAATAGCTAGCACCGGAGGGCACGAATACAGATATACCAGTGGAAATACAGGAGCCACAGAACCAGGAAACAAAAACACTAAAGGAGTTGCAATCGAAAAATGCTGAAGCAGCTCCTAGATTTAATGGAATGATGCTAATTCGGGAGTCAGAAGTTGAGCGAGACGAGTTGCAAATGACCATATCAGACCACCCAGCACAAGGGATGGTCGAAGATGCCTCAGATTGGCCGAAATTGTATACAGAGGAACTTCGAGCCAGCCACCATCGACGAAGAAAGACAAGATACTGATACCTAGGTCACCTCGCAAGAAACCAACAACAAAAATCGTTCTACCATGCATACCAGAGGGGGTACAGGTAGGAACAAACCTGTTGGGATATATAGGGAAACTCAAATACTCTGACCATGATGTAGAAAACGAAGACAAGTTCTCAAAACTTGCGAAGAGGGTATTCTTACAGACTACAGGCATAAATAAGGTTGGGGAACCGGTCGATCATCCACTCCAATGGGAAACTGGGTTGGAGAAAACAAGAATTTTAGGTCTGTTGGACCTACCACATTTTGGCAGAGGTCAACACACAACCGCATGCGTCAAAAATCTGTTATCAGTTACGCATGGAGGGGACATATGGTTGGATAAGCTCGTCTTAATAGATGTTGAGATTATCGCGAAGATAACAGGGTTACCAATTTGGGGTATGGATCTCGCACAGTTTGTGGATGACAAAGCTAGGGAGAAAACACTAGCCGAAGAGATGAAGAAGAAGTATGGTACTGACATATGGACAAGAGGGATCATCATCAAGAGGATCAACAATGCCGCAACACAACTGGGAGAGAAAATAATGGCCTGTAAAATGCTAAGAAAATGTCATAGGGAGGAAGTCCCAACTGGAGTTTTCGTAGTTGCAGCTCAATGTGAAGAAGGCACCACAGTGAGTTTGGCACCGTACCTCTTGAACTTGTTCCTGGATGACTGCAAGGATGCACAAGACCTAGGAACAGAGTTTCACTACTCATGGTTGATCACATTGATAACTTTCGTGGGATGGAAAGAGCCAAGGTATGTAGTTTTTTTGTACCAGACCCAAACCGAATCAGGTAGCGAGATATTTGTTGCTTAGAGCGAGGCCCAAGGATAGGAACAAAAAGGTGAACGGGGCCATGTTTGAAGGATACCTATGTGACCTGCAAGAAGCCATATCCAAGATGTGGAGAATAACACCAGAGGCCATCACGCGATATGGGAACATTTCCAACTTCAAGGCCACACGACATACAATGTGGATACAGGCACAGAAGGATCTTGCTAAGCAGTGGCTACAGATGCACTATTGTATCATAGAGGGTGACATCGACATGGTCATCAGTGAATGGGACAATGAATGGAGGATTCCATCCATCACCTAGGATATGTCGGAAGGAACAACAAAAGAAGAGGCAGGGTAGGAAGAAACCTAGCCAAAAGAAATCCAAGTGCCCAAGAGATGAAGAACAGGCCAGTGCAAGACAACATAGACAAATGAAGGGCCAACAAAGACAGGGACCCAGAAGGGGAAAAAGGAGAATACGCAGCCGGCCAACATAAACAGGCTGAGGGAGTGCAAGAGACCACAACAAGTCCCAACCCATAGGACGTAGGGGAAAACAAGAGGCCAACCACGTAGTCAGGAGGTGCACTCAAGAAATCAAAGTCCCAACAAACACTTCCAGAGTATACGATCATGGACGATGATGGGGAGATGATAGCCTAAATGGTCCAAGACTGTCTATCCGAGGAATTTGGCCATGTTGCGCACCACAGGGATAGAATTCAAGAGAAATTTGTAGACATGCAGAAGCTTCTCAAGAAAATCGGGGAAGGGAAGCCAACAAGCAGCAGGGGAATCGAATCATCAACACCACAAACATAAGGAAGAGTGCAAGAAGAAGAACAATATTTAGCCCAGGAAAAACTGCAGCCACATGTAACATTCCAAATCACCCCTAGTATGTTGCACATGGAAAAAATTGTGCGGAAGACACCCTTGAAGGACTTAAGCCAAATCCAACTAGTGTTGACGAGGATACCAGTCAGGGCACTACATAAGTTGCAGGTTAGTGTGAACCATGAGGTACAGTCTCGATCACACAAGGACTTAACCGAATTGAAGTAGGTAAGAAAGAAACTTGGCGTGCTAGAAATAGTCTATGAGCAGGCTAAATCTAAGACCCGGGAGGAAATGGAGCGCATAAAAGGATTGGAGCAAAAAGTGACAGGAACTTATGAGAAGATTCCACAGGCCACGTAGAGAGAGGAAATCACAACAACATAAAATATTGACCGGATTGCGCAGGCAATTGATCAATATCAGAAGGATATAGAGAATCTTTGGGAACAACTCACACCGACCACTCCACCAACAATTAAGGAGCAAAGGAAGAAGGAAGAAACAACACAGTTGCAGGAGATAGAGAAGTAGGTCAGCACAACAGCTGACTTGTTTGATAAAGTAGCGTAGTTTTGGACTAGCTTAGAGAAGGATCAACAGGTCCAACAGTGGGACAAGGAAGAAGAAAGGTTCAATGCAATGATCCAAGAGCTCAAGCAGAAGTAGAAGACAATACCAATCACAAAACATGTCAAAGGGATGCAGGACATGAAGAGATTGCAGGCCGAGCTAATTACTGTGCAAACTCATAAACAAGAGTGACAGGCTCAAATGGAACCATTGGAAGAAGGGGTAGCAGAAGTGTTGGCACAAGCAAAGGAATCCAAGGCACACATAGAACAAACCCATGAAGAGTGTGTGGGATTGATTAGCGGCGACATTACGGTCCAAACAGTGGACACACTCAAGCAGAAGACTGCACAGGTGCAGACACAGGCAGCAGAGCTGAAGGAAAAGTTCCAGGTGATCACCAAGGAGATTGAGGGAGCACACAAAGGTTTGGTGGCTCAAGACGAGCCACATGTCAATGTTGGGGGCCTGTTGGAGGCAGGCCAAAGTAGAAAAGCAAGGTGATTTTGGGGAAAGAAAACATGCATGAGAAAAGAGACAATTGGAGGGAAGCACATCACGCGCGCATGGAAGGAAGAACAACACACACTCATGGGAGGAAGACCTAACGACAGTAGGGTTAGGGTTTTGGTAATGCATTGTAAATGGCTAAGGAGCTAGAAGGATATAAATAGTGATATGTAGGTATCATAGGAGGTTGGATTTTGTATTTTTTGGTTCACTTCGGAGTATTATTATGTTATTGTAGTTACGCATGAGTTGATGTGATATGTAATGTTTTGTTGTAAGACCTATTCTATATAAGCTGTTGAGCTAGAAAGGACGAGGGAGGGTAGATATTGAGGGTTAGATCACAGGCTATGGATCCTAGTGCGATCTAGTCTGCCTCATCTAAGATCTCACCCGACTGAGAATATTTGTAAGTGTGCGACATTGTAGATGCGAACATAATATAATAAAATAGCCAAGAGCCAAATCTTTGTGGATGTAGCCCCAAGAGGGGGTGAACCACGGTAACATCTGGGTTATGTGATGAATGTTTGCATATCTTATTGTCTGAAGCAATTATTATTGTGTTTAATGAATGAGTTATTCTATTGCTTGTTTAAGTGCTTTTGCGATATTAAGGGAATACGCCTATGGATTTACTGCATAAGTCATGAATTACAATATGTTTCCTTGACTAGTCATAATAATGGTTCAATATTTAGATGGCTTATCTCACACTCAATCCTAGGCTGTAAACACTTGATTATTACAACCACCCATTAAAGTTATCTCAGGTGAGGCTGCGCAACACATTCTGTGTGTTGCATTGCCTTCTAGTTTACCAGGAGGGTCAATAGTTTTAGAGGCTTTGTTGGAAACCCAAACAGACAAGAACCCGGGGTCAATAAACTCATATAGTATAGGAGAGAAGTAACCAACAATAAGTGTGTGTTGAAATCTTTCACTTGGAAACCAAGTGTTCCTTCACTCAAAGAAATGATTGACTCAACAAACCAGTGAATTTTAATTACTGTAAATTAACTTAACAAATTATTAATGCAAATACAAAGTACCATCCAAGCTAATGTTCAAATCAGTCAGCAAAGCATTAGTCCAACTCTTGCAATATGCTATTGATCTAACCTTGAAATTATTATCTAGAAAGGTAAGAAGTAAAATTTGTAAATTGAACTAAAAAACATAGACCTAATGATAAATATTCACCCTTGCATTCATGGTTCAAGTGTAACAAGTATTGTGGTAGCACTACACATTGCATCCAGATGACTTATATTCATGTAAATATGACTCAAGCAAGATCTTGTTATTTTTTGAATATT
>ML798246.1:107170-120269 GCA_009831015.1 Picea engelmannii | reverse complement strand
AACAGTATATCATCAATGTATCATTGATGAATGCATCCAATATATATATTATAAGCATTTAAACATAAGAAACATCACATCAACAACACATCAAGAAAATAATACACCAGTACATCACATCCGATGAAGATCTGGACAAGACATTTGATGGAGAATAAGTGCTCATATCTACCCTTCCATTTGATGATGCCATCTAGGCCTTTGTTCCTCTCGCACATCAAGAAGAGAACATGATGAGTTGTAATCCTTTTGAATATCTTTATGACACTTTGTTCTGTAACTTTGGAAGTGAAGAGGTGTTAGAGGAACCCTTGGATGTGACAGATCATTGTAAAAAATGGCACACAAAGCACCATGCATTAAGAATCAAGCCTCATGTAATGAAGAGGTGATGGAGGAGCATTCCCATGAAGAGAAAAAAGAATCATGATGAAACACAACATGTTGAGGCATCATTATATTTTCTCCCATCTTATGTAGTTGAGGTTTTCTAGCAGTGAGCTCCTCCCATTCATGAAGTTCAAGAAGCAATCAACCTCAATGATGAATTTGAGGAGTCTATTAAAGACATCCATGCTTCTACTCATCCCCATGAAGACAACAATATGGTCACTTTTGTTGATGGTCTTGTGAGAGAACCTTTACATATGGTTGATGAGCATATATACACTTTTATACAGACTAGTGGATGCATGTGGGATTTTGGTCATCTCATTTTTGATAGAGACCCCATTTACGACATTGAGGGTATCCCTCAAGAAAAAGGGTTTACGTTGTCATCTTCAGAGGAATAATTTTCATGCATATATAATTCATATGTTTGAGAGCCTGATGATGACATTCTTATAGATTTATTCGAGGAATCTCAGCCACTTTCATCCTCAGTATTTGATGAATACCAGGATGTGGCTACCTTAGAGTGATCAGAGGCTCATTCTTCAAAGAGGAAGTATTTTCATCTTGGATATTTTCATGAAGATTTCCAGGTGAAGAGGGAGTGTTTTTCTAGACCTAAACCCGTCCCTTACCTCTTTCCCTCTTCTCCAAGAAACCATGCAATATTATTTCGATCTCTCATTTCCTCTTAGTCCTTGACAAGCAATGAGTCATTGTGCGCATATGAAGATGAGCCTTCATATACATATAGTATCCCCCTTTAGAGATGGATTGATCAAGCATGTGGCTATCACTTTAGGCAGGATTCCTTGCATGATCAGAGTGGAGGCTATTCTTTCCAGCAGGATTTCCTCCCTCCCACCCATCTCCATGAGTTTCATTTCATAATTGATTATATATCTATTTATGCTCATGATCATTATGTGCTTGAATTATCTTTGTTGTTTTACATAATCAAGAACAGGGGGAGATACTTTGATGGGATGATCAACTGGTTGTAATGGTTGTATGACTTCACTTGACATCACCCATCACCTGATCTGCAGGGACCCAAGGCCCCAGGTAAGTAGGTAGGTCATATTTATTTCCTTCATTTGCATATTTATTTCTCATATTAGTTTAGATGCATTTCATTTTCATTTTCATTTTTCTCTACTTGCATATTGATTTCATGCTTAGTTTATAAATTAAAAAAAAAATGTCAAAAATTTTATTTTCTAGATCAACTTTTATTTTGGATTTTTTATGTATATGGATGAAGGGTGATAGCACCATCCTAGATGATATGATGATTTTTTCTGAGTTTTTGTAGGAACAATTCTACCAGGAGATATTGTGGTTCTCATGCACTCTACGGAAAGCACATTTCCCCAAGTAGGATCCAAATGTTATCCTCATTTTATGGGATAACTGAGGAGATTATGTCTTGAGGCCCTCAGGTTGCAGATATGGAGTTTCAAGAGACTTCATGACCAAAAATTTCCACTTGCACAGATGGAGACCCTTCTCACCACCATAGAGGTCATGATTTTCAGATGGAATCCACCACACTCGCTAGCTTCCGAGAGGCACTGGGCCTTGCTCCATGAGGTACAAGTCAGGTATTATGGTGAGTGTCATTTCAATACTTGAGGCATTTGAGTATGTTGTATCTTAGACTGCTTTAGGTTTCATGACGTATGCTTAGAAATTATGCCTTTTTCTCTGTTTCACCTTGGCAGTTGACATTGTTCCCTAGTAAGTGGTTTTCCTCGGGAATGGGTTTACTACTATGAACTCCCTTGAAGATCCATCATACCTCTCTCAACCATACTTACCACTTTTCATAACTTAAACCCACCATTTCCTTATCTCTATGGATTTTAGGGTGTATTGACCCGAGAAGGGGTTGTCCCCCATTATATGGGGAGAAGGGGATGAAGGCCCAGAGGGATTTTTGTTGGGTAAAAGATAAAATCCTATATAAATATTCCATATGATTCACCCAGGGATTCCCCAAGAAAGCAATGAAACACTTATCTGTAAGAAAAGAGGGACCCACAAGAATAAACGATAGAATGATTAGGGTATTAGTTGAAGGATAGGAGGTCTCATCATGAGCCAACCTATCATGATCATGGGTATCTAGTGGTATGACATTACCATCATCTCGTCACCAAGCTAGGGTAATGGATCTCATTTTCATGGTTGAGAGAAAGAGGGTCTCATCACGAGCC
Source organism: Picea engelmannii (assembly GCA_009831015.1). Lineage (NCBI taxonomy): Eukaryota > Viridiplantae > Streptophyta > Pinopsida > Pinales > Pinaceae > Picea > Picea engelmannii. The sequence continues at coordinate 117,657 of ML798246.1, read as the reverse complement.
AATATTTTCATTTCCACAAGGTATTTTTGAGTGACATTATCATTATCTCGACACCATGCCAGGACAATGGCCTTCGACCCATCCTTAAAACATGAAAGAAACAAAGAATTGAAAAACAATGGGCTTGGAAAAATTGCATTGCAAATGAAGGTGCCACACACCCTCTAGAAAGGAACCCATGAATGAGACTCATATTAAAATTCTACTTTCCCTCTAGAACATTGACCTTTATGGGCCTCACTCTTTCCATTTCAATTTTCATACCCCATTCCCCCTAGGGTCACCCGGATCTCCTCCCAAGAGTGACCTAGTCACCCTTTAAGAACAAAACCTATATCGAGGTGGCATTGGGTATAGTGTCCCTTAAGTTGTCACCACTTGGTGGTTGGGTCGAGATTTCCCCAACCTAAAACTTGTGTGATAAAATTTTCGCATCGTTTCTGGGGAGGATTTTGAATCCTATTCATGCCTTAACGACACTTTGGCAAGATTCCCTCCCAAAGCCTCTATCCATTAGCTTTCCTGGATACTCCATTGAAGAATGTTCCCTTTTCCATCCTTGATAAGTTTCCCTTGAAGCTTGTCTGGAGACTTCACTTTCCACAAACCCACCTTTCCCTCTTTCCCCCTTTTCCTCCTTCGGTGAGACTTGATCTCACCTGGCGACTCCGTTGAGGAGTACTTTTGATCAATGGAATTATGGCACCATGGGATAAACCCTCATCCAGAACTTATTATGACTCGAAGATGGTATTTTTATAGATGGAAAAGGAAAAGGATGCTAATCAATTTGCTAAGGAAATGATGAATCATATAAGAGAGTTATTTCATGCTCTTGATGATGAAGAGGTGCTTGAAGAACAGATATATGAATAAATTTACCAACAATATTCTGATGAATATCCAGAAAAGACATTTGATGAAAAATAAACACTCATATATAACCTTCCATTTGATGAAGGCATCCATGCCTTTGTTCCTCCCACACATCAAGAAGAGAACATGATGAGTTGTAATCCTTTTGAAGATCTTGATGACACTTTGTTCTGTGACTTTGGAAGTGAAGATGTGTTAGAGAAACCCTTGGATGCGACAAATCTTTCTGAAAAAGGGCACACAAAGCACCCTGCATTAAGAATCAAACCTTGTGTAATTAAGAGGCGATGGAGGAGCATGCCCATGAAGAGAAAAATGAATCCTGATGAAGCGCAACATGTTGGGACATTATTATATTTTCTCTTGGATGATGTAGTTGAGGTTTACCAACCATAATATCCTCTTTTCCATGAAGTTCAAGAAGAAACTAGCCTCAATGATGAATTTGAGGAGCTTGTTGAAGATGTCCATGCTTCTACTCCTCCTGCACACGAAGACAAAGAGATGGTTAGTTTTGTTGATGGTCTTGTGAGAGAACATTTACATATGGTTGATGAGCATATAGACACTTTCATATAGACTAGAATATGCATGTGGGAATTTGGTCATCTCATTTTTTATAGAGACCCCATTTATGGCATTGAGGGTAGCCCTTTGGAAAAGGGTTTGAGTTGTCATCTTCAAAGGACTACATGTCATGCATATATAATTCATATGTTTGGGAGATTGATGATGACATGCTTACAGATTTATTCGAGGACTCGCAACCACTTTCTTCCTCGGTATTTGAGGAATACTAGAACGTGGACACCTCATAGCGATCAGAGGATTATTTTTCAAAGAGGAAGTATTTTCATCTTGGATATTTTCATGAATATTTGTAGGTGAAGAGGGATTTTTTTTATACACCTAAACTTGTCCCTTACCTCTTTCCCTCTTCCCCAAGAAACCATGCAATATTATTTCGATCTCTCATTTCCTCTCAGTCCTCGACAAGCAGTGAGTCTTTGTGCATAGATGAAGATGAGTCTTCATCTTCATATAGTATCCCCCTTTCTATATTGATTGATCAAGCTTGTGGCTATCACTTTAGGAAGGATTCCTTGCATGATGAGAGTGGCGGCTATTCTTTCCAGCAAGATTTCCTCCCTCCCACCCATATCCATGAGTTTCATTTCATTTCATGATTATATATCTATTTATTCTCATGATCATTATGTGCTTGACTTATCTTTGTTATTTTACATAATAAAGCACAGGGGGATATACTGTGATGGGATGATCAACTGGTTCCACTGGTTGTATGAAATCACCTAATATCACCCATCATCTGATCTTTAGGGCCCCAAGGCCCCATGTGAGTAGATAGGTCATATTGATTTCCTACATTTGCATATTGATTTATCATATTAGCTTAGATGAATTTCATTTTCATTTTTCTCTACTTTCATATTGATTTCATGCATAGTAAATAAATTTAAAAAAAAATGTCAAAATTTTGCTTTTCTAGATTAGCTTTTATTTTGGATTTTTTATGTATATGGATGAAGGGTGATATCACCAACCTACATGCTCTCATACTTTTGTCTAAGTTTTGGCCGACATATTTCTACCAGGAGATATTGTGGTTCTCATGTACTCTATGATGAGAACATGTCCCCAAGTAGGAGCCAGATGTTATACCCATTTTGTGGGATAACTGGGGAAATTATTCCTCGAGTCCCTCAGGTTGCAGATATGGAGTGTTGAGAGAATTCACGACCAACAATTTCTACTTGCATAGATGGAGACCCTTCTCACCACCACATAGGTCAGTATTTTCAGATGTCATCCACCACACCCATTAGCTTCCAAGAGGCACTGGGTCTTTCTCCATGAGGTACAAGTCAGGTATTATGGTGAGTTTCATTTCAATACTTGAGGAATTTGAGTATGTTGTATCTTAGATTGCTTTATATTTCATGAAATATGCTTGGACATTATGCATTTTCCTTGTTTCACCTTGGTGGTTGACATTGTTCCCTAGTAAGTGGTCTTCCTCGGGAATGGGTTTACTACTAGGAACTTCCTTGAAGAGCCATCGTATTGGTCTCGACCACACTTACCACTTTTCATCAGTTAAACCCCTCATTTCCTTATCTATCGAGATTTTAGGGTTTATTGACCCAAGAAGGGTTTATCCCTCATTCTATGGGGAGAAGGGATGAAGGATCAGAGGGATTGGTGTTGGGTAAAAGATAAAATACTATATATAAACCTTCCAAATGCTTCACCTAGGGATTCCCCAAGAAAGAAATGAAACACTTATCTGTAAGAAAAGGGGGACCCACAAGAATAAATGATAGAATGATTAGGGGGTTAGTTGGAGGATAGGAGGTCTCATCATGATTCAGTCTATCATGATCATGGGTATCTAGTGGTATTCCATTACCATCATCTGATCACCAATCAAGTTAATGGATCTCAATTGCATGACTGAGAGAAATGGGGTCTCATCATGAGTCAACCTTTACATTTCCACAAGGTACTTGTGAGTGACACTGTCATTATCTCGACACCATGCCAATACAATGGACTTTAAATCGTCCTTAAAACATGAAAGAAACAAATAATGGAAAAATGATGGGCTTGAAAAATTCCATTGCAAATTAAGGTGCCACGCACCCTCTACAAAGGCACCCATGAATGAGACACTACAACCCCTTGTATGTCATGAACCCCATGCCCATTTAGCCTTGATCCTTAACCATTTCATCCAATTTACATGGATTATAGAGGGATCACTTGGGAAACACTCCTTGACCTATGAAATATCTACCCATTAGGACACCTTGTCAACCCACCCATATCCAATATTGGCTAGTCATATAATGTCTTTCATCACTTACTTGTTTGACAAGGTAATCTTTGATGCAAATGCTTGAGTGTATAATTTTTTTATTTGATTTACTCATCATGATATTTTGACTTGAGATCCTTGGAGGGTGTGCTTAATTGTCTTTTTAAGACCTAGTTGGTGGATAGTTTTGGAGGAACAAGTCTAGCTTAGGCTTCCATGGGGCTTGAAGCCCACGGGTTGGATGCCAAGGGATCACATGCTAGATGAGAAATATGAACCTTTGGAGGCTTAGAAGATGACTTGAGAGATAATACCTAGCCCTCACATGCCAAACATATTTCCTAGAAGAGTAAAAACATCATCTTTTGGAGGCTTGATTTCATGCTTGAGGGGATTGAGGTGGTGTTGGCTACACATGGCACATTGTGAAGGAAGAAACCATTGGATCATGAATAAGAAGGTTGGATTGCAGACACATGGCCTTTGGAGGCCCATACCTACCATCTCCAACTCAATGTTTAGCCTAAAAGTTCCAAAACATTCCTCCTAATGGGATGACATCACTCTTAGGGTTTTCATTTGTGCAAAAAGTGAATTTAAAGATGAATTGTTTAATATTATTTGTGTAAAGGGGAAATATTAGGGTTGTTGACCCCTAATATTGTGGTTTACCCTACAATTATGTGGACACATTGTGTTAGTGATATTTTGTATAAATAGAGATCATAAGATCTCATTTTAAATCATAACTCTCCCATTTGTAGAGGTCTTTGGTTGAAATTTTTGCTAGACTTGGAGGATTATCTCTCTTTTTCATCCTGTTATGGTTTATTCTTACTATTAATGGTGAAAAGTGATGTGTTATGCTTGAATATGCTTTCTTATGCATGTGGATGGACTTAACTTGGAAGATTAGGGTTTGATCTAGATTTTTTGTGGAATTGGTAAGGGGAAATATGAATTTATTATCTTTTGTCTCACTTTTTCCATAATAATTGTTGGTTAGAACCCTTGGAGGAGTATAAGGGCATACACCCTCCCCAAGGTTTGTTTACTTGTTTAAGAAAGGTAAATTTTCACAAGGTGTCTTGGAGAACTATAGGAGTGTACACCCTCCAAGGTCACCTTGGTTTGTTTTGGAAAACCTAGGAAGTAAAAGGGCTTACACCTCTAGCACTTTGTGGAACAAAAATTTTAATCCAAGTTTCGCTTCTCAAGGTCAAATATTTTTCAAGGTTATGCCAAGATAATTACAAGGGTGTACACCCTTTTTGAATCTCCTAGATTGACTTAGCTACACTTGGGAATTACAAGGGCGTACACCCCACAGTGATTATCCAAGCTATCTCTTTCATTGACCCCATAAACCCAATAGTAAGGCACTAGTCAATTTTCAAGTTTGCATTGGAGATATAAAATATTTGCATTGGTAAATGTGACAATTTCTCTTTTTGATGTTCTCTCACTTGGATTGTATACTTGATGTTATGAGCATCCTTTCCTCCTTGAGGCATTCTCTTTCTCCAAAAAATTATATATTTAGCAGTAACCCTAACCTAAATCCATTAGGGCTGCACTAACGCTAGCCTACTAACCCTAAATACCTCCTAAACTAACCCTAGACTAGGCCTAAAAATATGCCCTAACCTTCTACAAACCTAGGTGCACTTATTGAGCTAACTAAGAGTTAATTTAATTGGATACATTTTATGCAATAAGTATTGGTTTGGTACATCCATAAGGATGCTAATTTCACTGTAGAAACCCTAACCTAAGTCACTCATAACTTGTGTTTTCACCGTCAAAATTTGCTAAGAATTTGCCAATTTATTCTACTTGCTTTAATACAATTTTTGAGTGGTTTCTTTTCAAGTTTTAGTGGCTAAATTCACTGTTGTCACAACAAATTTTCTACATCCATAAGGCTTCAAAACAATTATGCATACATCTTTTATGACAACCATAATTCATTGCTAAAGTCTCATGCTATAGATCGTGAAATTCTCTAGTGATTATCTACTTTGTTTCAAGCATATTTCATTTGACTTTGAGAAATCGTTCTAGCAGCTTTAGTACTTGTTTTACTGCTAATATATATTGTCGTTCAGTGCTGAAAATTAGGGACAAAAATCCTAGCTTTCTGATCCAACTAACATATTATATTGCAAAGTGGTTTTCCTTATGTCTTGAGAAGGTACCAACTTCTTAGAAATTCACCCAAGGATTTGGCAACCTCAAAATCATTTAAGACTCATATTAATCTTCCACTTTCTGTCTAAAATATTGACCTTTAGGGGCCTCACTCTTTTCATTTCCATTTTCATACCCCATTTACCCTAGGCTCACTAGGATCGCCTCCCTAGAGTGAGCTACTCACCCTTGAAGTGAGAGACCTATATCGAGGTGACATTGGGTATAGTGTCCCTTAAGTTGTCACTACTTGGTGGTTGGGTCGGGATTTTCCCAACCTACAACTTGTGTGATAAAAAACCTCAATCATGTGCCAAACCAAGAACCAAGATATTCCTCAAAAATTATTATAACAACATTAGCAATACATTCATCCAATCATGTACCTCAAACCATGTGTCTCAACCATATACCATATCACTCATGATATGTCTCAATCATGCCATACATCATAGAAAAATCGATATGTACCCCTTAAAACATGCATATAAACATACCTATAACTCTGTAACATACCTGGTGTATGTGATTACATATTTGCAGACCTTCCTCAACTTTAACAACAAGAGAATAACATCTTCATCACACTTTACCTTAGTCTCACAGAACTAGTTTTTGGATTAGTCACAAACCCTAACTTTCAACAAGCATAACTAGGTACCTATCATGAATAAAGATTTGAAAATTGTACAAAATATTCTTCAATATATTCTCTACAATTTGACCACGTTTCACTACTTGGAACCTCCTAGAAAAGTATTTATAGCAAAAATGGCATACCTTGATGAATTTTAGCTTATTCTAGGGAGCAAACTTGTAGAGCATGCCACACGTGTAATATTTGATATTTGGATCTGAAAATCGCAAAAAACATACTAAAACCTATACTCTATCCAATGAATTTTGTTTCACTTAATTTTAATATAATGTGAAGACGTTATGACCTTTTTACCCAGAATACCTATTTGAGACTAATTCCAGGACTAGCCAAAACCCCTATCGTTCATAGAGTGTATCGCCAAAAATACATTGAACCAAAAGATGAAATTTCTACCACATGTAACTTGATATGTCATCTCAATATCCTCTAGGTTTAACTATCTAAATCATTATATAAATAAAGTCATAGAAAAAATGGTAAGATGACCTGTAAATAACATACCTTAGAACACATCCTCACAAGACTTCATCCTGCCTTGCAATTTCGACCTTATTTACTTCATATTCCCTTTGAAAAACTCATCAGATATCCTTGGTTACCTCATATAAGAATCAATGAATCATTTAGATAGATTTTCAATGAACTTGTGTGTATTTATAATGTACTTATGAGAGACTTCTTGAGGTGTATTTATACTTTTTCTAGGTAACCTCTTTCCTTAACTTTGGGACCACTTTCCTTAACTTTAGGAACTCTTTCCTTAACTTTAGGGATTCTTGAACTTTCTTGTTATAACCAATTTACCATTTCATTAAATACTTGTATCCAACTAGGGGCTTCTTGACCACTCTTCGGGGCTTCCAACTTTACAAGGCCATATCTCCCTAACCGTGAGGAACTACATCACATTCCATATATCATTGGAGATGACATTAGGATTACTATCCATATATGAGGTTCATGCCTGCATTTACACTATCATTTATATCCATAATCCTCATTCAACATCAGGTACCATACCACATCGTCGGTTCTACCATAATATGCTACCAGACTTCTTCAAGGGTTGACATCACTCTCTAAGGGTTGACATCAATCTCCAATATCACTCTCCAAGGGTTGACATCAATGAAAACCAATTGTACAAGACAAATATCCAACAATGTCCTCCTTTTTCATTGATGGAAACACCAACATTGATGGCAACACTTATACATGCCAACAATCATTCTCAATCTCCCCCTATGACCATCGCTTCTCATCGATGTTTCTCACTCTCCCCCTTTGGCATCAATGGCAATGTGTATCTCTCATTGGGGATGATCCCCCTATCTACATGTCTTTGTTCTTTCTTTTCAAAAATCTCTCTATGCCTTTGTTCTTTCTCTCCCTATTTGACCAAAGTTTAACTCCCCCTTTTGATATGTATCCTTTTGAAATTGTACCTTCTCTAACCAATCATGGGAAAAAGAATAACTCCCTCTGTGGGTATGTCTCCCTCTATCTACATGCTAATGATATTCCTTTTTGGATCTCTTCCTGTGATGACTTTAATTTTCTGCCAGATGTTGTGTAGATCAATGTAGGGATAGTTGTAAATTGTTTCCTTCTTTTCCAGTGTTGTTCATTGTCCATTGGCACTTCCTCATGTAATTGACTGACACATATAAAAAGAATTCAAAGTTAAATCATTCAAATATTCCCTTATCATAATCATCCAACTGTCTCTGATTTGATCACTAAATCAGTCTCTGAACCAATTTTGAAATCTCTAAATCAATCTCTGAAGTAATCTCTGAACTGATCTGTGAATATCTTTATCAATATCTGACCATATATCACAAACTGTCCATAACTCTGCTACTCAATTGTTCACAATATTGACCCATATGTCATTGTACAAAGACTACACTGAATCGAATATGTCTACTGATATGATCTATCTACTCATCAAACTACGCATGTTTGGAACAATATATACTGAAGATATCTCTGCCTAAATATGATCATAAACTTCTTCCCGTGTAATTTCCAACTAACACATGTGTAGGAATATTTCTTTCTCAGTTGATCAATATGTCATTTTTTACTTCTTCTCTCCGACTGCTTTGAATCTATCTCCTCAAACCCTGTAAGTTGCACAAAGGATGGATCCTTGATTTGTCTCAACTGTTGCATAGACTCCCCATGTTCAACAGTTATATTTGTTGGGAATCTCCAAGCTGGATGAATCAAAAGAATACCTTCTATGATGCATATTCATATTTCTCTTCGTCTATGGACTGATCATCTCTCTAAACTCGGACTGATTCCTTTCTACCCATGGATTGATATCGCACTACAATTCCTGAAAGTACAATCTCTTGAACCTGTTCTTCTTTTCTTTCTGGTACTACTTCAATTTTTGCGATCTCTGGGACCTGGTCTTTATTCACCTGTTCTTTTTCTTTTCTTTTCCATACTTTCTTATATCTTACTAATGTGTTTTATTTTATGGAATTATTGATCATTCTTCTACAATCATGAGACATGTGCCCATATTTATGGCATTTGTAACATTGAATGTTATGTGGGGAAACATAATAATTTCTTACTTGAACATTTTGTTCATAAGCCCTGCAATCTGAAACCTTAAGTCCAAAGTTAGTACAATAAAAGAAATCACCATAAAAAAAAATTGCATACTTGGGAGTGAATGATCGTTTTTGTTGTGTAGTCCTTCTAAATTCCTTCCTTGGTTGATCATGATCTTCTCTTCTGTGGATCCCTTCATTATGGTTTAAGATTCATTTCTTTCTAAATGTGGTAGGTCTTATTGAATACACATTTCTAATATACTCATTCATCTTTGATTCTTGCTGACCATGATTCCTTCCTTTGAGTACTTCTGCATAACTCTTACTCTTTTATTCATTCTTTTTTTTGGCAACCTAGAATGTTTCTCTTCATTCTCTTCCACTGATGTGGATGGTTATGTCTCTTCAACATTCTTGTTGAGCTTGACAATTTTACTTCTCAATGTGACAACTTCTTCTTCAAGCTTCTCAACCTATTCTTCTTTCTTCATCATATGAATCTTCATGACTTCTTTTGTTCACTTTTCTTCTTCAAGTTGGATCTTCAATGTGATTATTTAATCTTCAAGTTCTCTTTATTGTTGACCGAATTCTTCTTCATGATTATTTTCCGTTTCAATCTTAGGATTGTCTTCTATTTCATTAGGATTTTCTGTCTCATCACTTTTAATCTTCAAATAAAGGAATTCAATTTCAAGATGTCCTACTTCTTCACAATTAAAGAAAAAATCCATACTTTGGTTCACTTCGCACTCTTCTTATTCTGAATCTGTTTGACACGATGAGAAACTTACCTCTTGTTCTGTACCTTCTTCTTCTTTAGAAATATCTGACTCTGTGATGGGAGAAGAATATATATTTTTCAGCTTATCCCAGATTTCTTTAGCTGATGAACATTTTCCTAATTTTTCCTTTACTGAATCAGGTAATCCTTCCAAGATAAAATCCATTTCTATTTTGTTTTTTTTTCCAATTCCTTTTTGGTTGTAGTCTTTGAAGGTTTCTTTGTAACAATTGAGTGAAAAATATCATACCCTTGTGCCTATAAAAATACCTTAATCCTACAACTCCACAATTCATACTTCAAACCCTTCTGACCATTGAACATTGGTGCTCCACTCATATTGTATTTCATGATCTACGTTCAAGTGGTTAAACTCATTCCTTGAAGGAACCAACTTTGATACCAATTGTTGGAATATTGAGAGTGGGGGTGAATCATTATGATCACTTTATACCACTTTTAACCACAATATATATTCTTTCACTTTAACAATAATGTTCAACAGTATATCATCAATGTTTCAACTATGAATGCATCCAATATATATATATATATATATAT
>ML798246.1:77047-87739 GCA_009831015.1 Picea engelmannii | reverse complement strand
GAGCTATCACACGCCTAAAACGGAGATCGTATGCAAAAGTTACGACCCCGGGAAGTTGATGCACCAACTTACCCAAACGGGGCCCACATGACTTTTGGCGCTTCATCTCCTAGGGTTAGGTTTTTGGATATCTAGGACTTTTGACATTCCCGATTATTGTAAAAAGGCCTCCAGAGCCTCATTGTAACCATCTTCTTGTGAATGCGAGTAGTCGTCACATCTCTTCTCAGAGATAAGCTGCCACCATTCGAGCGAGTCTTTCACTCTGTATTTTTACAGTCTCTGTACATTTCTTTGATTAATAGAAATCGTGTATTACTATATATCTGTGTTTATGGTTGCATCTCTGATACATTTATGTTATATTGTTGAATATCTGCAATATCTCTGTGCATTTCTTTATTATATCTCCGCTCTCATTTCGTGCCTAAAATAATCTGGATCAGAAATATGAATCCATAGACAAAAATAAATAATTCAGAGCTCAGAGAGATAATGAATCTACCAATGAAGATGATGATGAATACACATCAGAGAAGGAATTGTTCTAAGCCATCCAACTTAGAGACTCCCAAGTAATATGAATATTAGACAAGGGGAGTCTATGTGATAGATGTGACAGACCAAAGAACCATCCTTCGAGAAGCTTGCAGAGTTTGAGAAGACAGTTTCAGAGCAATCAATTAGCAGAAGTATAGTTTGATAGATTAATCAAGACTTCATGATAGTATAGTGATAAATGGGTTAACATTATGGACAGTTGCACAAGTAGAGTCTTGGACAGTATGGACATAGATGGATTCGTAAGAACACTTAGCAGGTTTGGACAGATGTATGATAGTGGGCGAGAGCATGGATTCATAGATTGGTTTAGAGAGTGGTTCAGAGACAAAGGAACATTATCATAATGGATGATAATTACATAGGAAATGGCTCGAACAATGCTATAGGATTCCAAATTGACAGATATTTTTTGGACACATGTAGTGCATACATCAGTTCACATTCAAAACAGAGTAATTCTCAGAAACAACAATGACAAAACTTCCTACGAACTATGGAAAGGAAGCACAAACAACAACCTCTACATCAAGGTAACTCAAGATAATATTTTATTAATTGAAATTTATGTTGATGATATTTTTTTGGAAGTACTAATGACAGGTTAAGCAAGAAATTTGCAAAGGATATGCAGAATGAATTTGAAATGTCATTACTTGGAGGACTATCCTTATTTTTGGGTCTTCATATATGTCAAAAAAACCAAGGAATTTTTATTTCTCAAACTAAGTATATCAGAGAAATGCTAAAGAGGTTCGGAATGGAATATCGCAAAAAAATTACCACTCCTATGAAAACCAGTTACAAGTTGAGAAAATATTATGATTCAAAGTCTATAGACCAGAGGAAATACAAGTCAATGATTGGTAGCTTACTATATGCGACAACATCCACACCAGATGTAATGCAGGCAATTGGACAGGTGGCATGATTTCATGCAGCACCAAAGGAATCACATGTATTAGCAGTGAAGAGGATTTTCAGATATCTCAAAGGAGCAAAAGAGTTTGGATTATGGTAACCAAAAGGAAAGTATGTATCACTTATTGCCTACACAGATGCAGATTGGGCAGGTTGCATTGATGACCGATGAAGCACCAGTGGAGCAACATTCTACTTGGGTGAGTGTTTAGTATCTTGGCTAAGCAAGAAAAAATCAACAATATCCTTATCTATAGTCGAGGGAGATTATATTGTAGCATCATCATGTTGTACCTAGGTTCTATGGATGAAAAAAACTTTGACAGATATACAGGTTAGGTATGATGAGCCCATTCCAATATATTGTGATAATACAAGCACCATCAGTATCTCAAAAAACTAGGTGATGCACTCCAAAACGAAGCACATTCCAATCAAGTATCACTTTCTACATGAATAGGTTGCAGATGAGAACATCGAAGTTGAATATGTGGGAACAAAAGAACAAGTGGCATACATATTTACAAAACCTCTTCCACGGGAAGCCCTTGAATATCTTCACTAGATACTAGGAGTAATTTCTAGTCCAAAATGAATGCTTTTGAATGCTTATATTATATGTCTTAGATGTACATGAGGAAGCACCATAAATAGGAAAAAGGGGGAGAGATTTATCAAATGCAAAGGTAAATGCTTAGAGAGAGAGAATAGAGGCATGTTTCCAAGGGGAGGGATTGTCACAAGGGAAGAATGAGTGATATGAGTTCAGAGTGATACCCTTTTTCAAAGGGGGAGATATTATTCATATGAAGGGAAAGAGAGTAATCAGACAATTATAAACACAAAGAAAAATAAAAGGCACGTAGACAGGGGGAGGACGCCTAAGGAGAGTTCAGACAGGGGGAGCAGCCCCAAAGGGAGATACCCTTTACCATTGATGTCAAAGGGGGAATGATAGAAACATTGATGAAGAGTATAAGCATGAATGTTATCATGACTAATTGTTGCCATGAATGTTGGTGTTGCCATCAATGCCAAAGGGGGAGATTGTCAGATAGTTGGCTTAGGTTGATAGATAGTTGGTATGGATTGTTGGTTTTCATTGATGTCAACCATTGGAGAGTGGTATTTTAGATTGATGTCAACCCTTAGTGATTGATGTCAACCTTTGGAGAAATTCTGGTAGCAAATTCTGGAAGCACAAAGGTTTGGGTAATGGACCCAAGGTTGTTTCATTTATAATGGTATGATTTTTAATGTATTTGAAGGTAAGACTATTCTATATGTATATTATATGTAATTCTATTTTTGGTGGTATGTGGAACGTCACATAACATCTCACGGTTAGAGAGTTATGGCCATGAGAAGTTGGAGAACCAAGGTTTGGATAATGGACCCAAGTTTGTTTGATGGATAATGGTATGAGTTTTGATATATTTTTAGGCAATACTATTATATATGGATATTACATGTCATTCCATTTTTGGTGGTATGTGTAACATCACATAACTCCTCACAGTTTGAGAGTTATGGCCTTGCGAAGTTGGAGGACCCTCATATGTCATATAGAAGCCCCAAAAGGTCAAAGTAGTCAAAGTGGTTTAAGAGATTTTAGAAGGTAAATAATAAAGTGAAGTGATGAGTGTAGTATAATTCAAAGTGAATACAAAATAAATTATTTAAATAATAAATTTAATGGATAAATTAGAAGTGGGTTAACCCTAAAATAAGGAAAGTGGGCAAAGTGACCTAGAAGATGTTTTTAAGGAAGCTACTTGGAGAGTATAAATAAGAGGCAAGGCTCTCTCATTTTAGATCAAACTTGATCATATTGAATATATAGGTGTCTAAGGTAACCAAAGGATATTTGAGATGAATTTCTAAGGGAAGGTGAAGAAAAGAAGGCCGGAATTCAAGGAAGGATAAATTCTTTTGATGATGCTTTCTAAGGTATGTTATTTACAAGTCATCTCACAATATTCACAATAATGTTTTTTCTAGAATGATTCAGACCATGAAATTTATATTACATTGAGGAAACATATCTAAGTATATGTTTTAAAAATTTCATCTTTTGGGTCGTTGTATTTTTGGAGTTACACTCCATGGAAAATAGGGTTTGTGGCTAGTCCTGAAACTAGTCTAAAACAAGTGTTTCGGGTAAAAATGTCATAACTTCTTCATAACAGATCCAAATTAAGTACGAACAAATGTGTTGGCTAGAGTAAAGTATTTTATATTCTTTGTAATAGTTTCAGATCTATTCAACAAATATTACATGTGGGGCAGGCTCTACAAGGTCACTCTCTAGAATAAGCCAGAATTCAACAAGGTATACCATTTTTGCTATAACTCATTTTCTGAGAGGTCCCAACTAGTGAAACCTAGATGAATTGCATAAAACACATTGAATAACATTTCATATTAGTTTTGGATCTTTATTCATGACATGTACAAAGTTGTGATTATTTCAAGTTAGGGTTGTTGACTAATCCAAAACTAGTCATGTGAGACTAAAGAAAAGTTTGATGAAAATGCTAGTCTCTTGTTATTAAAGTTAAGGAAGGTTTGAAGGTATGTGATCATATACACCAGGTCTATTACAGAGTTACAAATCAGATTTTCATGATGAAATTGATGAGGGCATTTTTTTGAGGTACATGCTGGGTACATGGTTGAGATAAGTAGTTGATGAGTTGGCACATACATGAGGTGTATAGTTAATGATGTTGGTACATATTGATGAGTAGTTGATAAATGATTGGTGCATACTTTGTACATGGTTGGAGGCACTTTTTAGTAGTATTTTTGACACATGGTTTATGGATGATGTAGCATAGTTGTATTATTAGAAGCACATATTGATCTTGGTGATGATTATGAGTTGTTGTGTTATGCTTGGTTGATGCACATCTTTGAGAGTTGTCTTGGTGATTGATATTGGTGAGAATATTTGATTTGGTTGATAAGATTGATGAGACAGGTTGTTTTGATAGGTTGTTTGGACAAGTTGTTGTGACAGGTTATTTGTACAGGTTTGGTGCATGGTTGATGCACTTGTTCATGGTATAGGTTGAGGTATAGGTTGGTGCATGGTTGTTACACTTGTTTATGGTAGAGGTTGATTACAGGTTGTTTGGTACAGGTTGATGCATGGTTGATGCATTTGTTTATGGTACAAGTTGATTACAGTTTGAGGTACAGGTTGATGCATGGTTCAGGTTATTGGTATGAGTTATTTGGTGCAGGTTGATTGGTACAAGTTTACAGCAGTATATCTCACAGTGATAGTCTGACAGTGGTTCCATAATTCTACTTATACATCAGGGCAGTTGGATGGGGCAAGGACAGGTGGTTGTAGCCACCTTCCAGTTGTAGATGGAGAACATAGGGGGTTGTAGCCTCCTTCTGGTTGTAGCCAGATAATTGGGGAGTTGGAGCTTCCCTCAGGTTGTAGCCTGAGAAACTAGGGGGTTGTAGCCTCCTTCCAGTTGCAGCTAGAAAACAAAGGAAGTTGGTGCTTCTAATGAATGTAATTCTTCAAGACATATAAGAAAAAGCATTCTATGGTTTTCTCCCTCTTTGGGTTTCCATGTAAAACACTAGTGTATGGTGTATGTGTACGATTGTTCATTTTTTCATTACCTATTTACTATGCAGTTATTGGATGATAATGATACATTGATATAAAACTTAGACTATATGGTTAAAAATGATTAAATTGCTCTATTACTGATTCAACCCCCCTCTCAGTAATCCAACAAAGGTTACAATCCCCTTTCCTTGCCCCATCCTTCTGCCATGAAATATAAGTGTAGACCAACTATCACTACCACAATCACTATCACTGTCATTGTCATTATCATTTCCATTTCCATTGTCACATCAATCTATGACCTGCCAACCTGTCACTGTATTCAACCTGTCAATGTCACCGATACTCAACCGGATCCTCTCACATGGATCATGCACCAAGGACACCTCTCAACTAGATGTCCAACATCACCAACACATGAATCTACCATGCATACACCAAGATCACCAACATACCATCAAGTACCAACCTGTACCATGCATCAACCTGTGCCACAACTTGTAATATCAACCATGTACCATAATAAGTGCATCAACCATGCACCAAACTTGCATAATCAACACCTGTACCAAACCATGTGTCATCCACGTGCATCAACCATGTACAACAACCATCAACACTTGTACCATACCATGTGCCAACCATGCACAAAACCTCCATGAATATGCCAATATCACCAAGATGTGCCTCAAGCGCTATGCCAACATCAAGTATCCAACATGCACCTCAATCATGTGCCAAAACAAAATCCAAGCTATGCCTCAACAATTATTATACCAAAATCATAAATACATGCATCCAATTATGTACCTCAACCATACACCATATCACTCAGGATATGTCTCAATCATGCCATACACCATAACATAATCAACATGTAAACCTCAAAACATGCATATAAGAATACTTGTAACTCTGTAACAGCCCTAGTGTATTTGATCATAGACTTTCATACCTTCCTCAAATTCAAAAACAAGAGAATACCATCTTCATCAAACTTTACCTTAGTCTCACGGGACTAGTTTTTGGATTAGTCACAAACCCTAACTTTAAACAAGCATAACTTTGTACCTGTAATGAATAAAGGTATAAAAATTGTACACAATATTATTTAACATATTCTCTGCAATTCCTGTAGGTTTCACTACTTGGAACCTTCCAGAAAAGGAGTTATAGCAAAAATGGAATACCTTTCTGAATTCTAGCTTATTCTAGAGAGCGGACCTGTAGAGCATTCCACGCGTGTAATATTTAATATCAGGATCTAAAAATCACACAAAAAATACCAAAAAGTTTAATCTATCAAATTAAGTTTGTCTCACTGAAGTTGGATCTTCTATGAACACATTATGACCTTTTTACCTGGAATACCTATTTGAGACTAGTTCGAGGACTAGCCAAAAACCGTATCTTCCACATACTGTATATCCAAAAATACAACGACCTAGAAGCTAAAATTTATATCACATGTACCTTGATTTGTCTTCTCAATATCCTCTAGGTTTCACTATATGAGTCATTCTAGAAATAAATTTATAGTGAAAATGGTAATATGACCTGTAAATAACATACCTTAGAACACATCGTCATAAGACTTCATCCTCCCTTGAAATTTCGACCTTGTTTACTTCATATTCCCTCTGAAAAACACCTCATATATCTTTGGTTACCTCATATAAGAATCACTTTATAAATTAGATAGATATTCAATGAACTTGTGTGTTTTTTTAATGTACTTATGAGTGACTTCTTGAGGTGTATTTATAATTTTTCTAAGTAACCTCTTTCCTTAAATTTGGGACCACTTTCCTTAACTTTAGGACCTCTTTCCTTAACTTTAGGGATTCTTGAAATTTCTTTTTACAACCAATTTACCATTTCATTAAATACTTGTAATCAACTAGGGATTCTTGACCAGTCTTTGGGGCTTCCAACTTTACAAGGCCATATCTCCCTAATCATGAGGAACCACGCAACATTCCACATATCACCGGAAACGAAATGAAGAGTACTATACATATATGAGGGTCATGCCTACATTAAATATTTCCTTTATATACATAATCCTCATTCAACTTCAAGTACCAAAACCACACCGTCGGGGCTACCAAAATATGCTACCATACTTCTTTTGTTCGACAACACAGGTATTCCAACAGAGGATGGACACCTTCAGTAACCAGTCACATAATTAGATCAAATATAAACACACCGATGTTTTCACATGATAAAACCCCTATGGGGAAACATCCACGGCCCCAGCCAACGCGGCCACTTAGAGAAGTTTATTAATGCAAAGAAAAAGATTACAGAGAGATTTTACAAGAGAGTTTCTCACAATTGATCATCAACAAATCACCCTCCGTGCTCTTTAAATAGAGATCATGGACCAATTGGGTGTTAATCCGCTGATCAATGGCCATTAAGATCGAGGATAGTATGAATCGTCAGATCACTCTATGTTGGGAACATATCGTGACCGTTGGATTTCCTAACTACAAATGCATACTAATACATACTAAAGAAACACACTAGAAAACACACTTTTACCTAACGACACAATAGGCCAAGTAGATCTTAACTAACTCCTAAGTGTCTAAATATCCTAACATCCCCCCTTAAGAAAAACTTGGGATAGGATTGAAATATTTACAATAGTGACACAATAGGAGAAGGAAGGAGGAATTAGAGCCTATCCCCCCTTAATGACAACTTCTTGAACTCCTAACATAGATCGAAGTTTGGAAAACTTCACTTTTGTAAGAGACTGTGAAAATGTCTACAACTTGATCTTCTGTAGGGAAAAATAGCACTTCAATAACTTGATCATGAATGAGTTTTCTGATGAAGTGCATGTGTATCTCGATGTGCTTATTGCGTTGATGTTGAACTGGGTCTTTGGCGACCTTGATGAAACTTTAATTGTCACACCAAAGGCTAGTCAAATGCTGGTGCTGAAATCCAAACTCTGAAAGGATCTGTCAAAGCCACAGGGCTTCCTGACTTGCATTTACCACTGCTCGGTACTTTGCTTCTACTGAAGAAAGTGTAATAGCCTATTGTTTCTTACATGCCCAAGTGACAGGTCTTGAACCAAGGCTGAAAACATAACTTACAGTAGACTTCCGATCATCAGGGTCACCGACCCAATCTGAATCAGTCAAACTAACCAATAAAAGAGTCCCCCTTGAACTGTAATGTATACCGAACTGAACTGTACCACAAACATAGTGAAGTATCCTTTTAGCTGCTTTCCAATGGCTTTCATGGGGTGTTTTCATATAGCGAGCAACACGAACAACAACAAAGGAAAGATCAGGATGGGTATGAGTCAAGTATAAGAGGCTACCAACTAACTGACGGTATAGGGTGGCATCAACTTCAGGAGAAGTACAGGTGGAAGAAATATTGACTCCAGACTGGAAGGGAGAAGGGGTTGGTTTACAATCGTCCATGTGAAAGTGACGAAGAAGGTCACAAGCATACTTAGTCTGGGAAAGAAAAATTCCTTCATTGGTTTGCAAAACTTGGAGGCCAAGGAAATAGTGCAAAAATGCTAAGTCTGTCATTTCAAATTTCTTCTTAAGGCTAGTTTTCACATGGTTTAAAAGTTTTGAGTCACTACTAGTAAGGATAAGGTCATCAACATAAAGGAAAAGAATTATGAGATGGCTTCCTACTTTCTTGGTATAGACATTAGGATCAAAATGAAATCTACAGAATCAAGTGACAATAAGAAAGATATCCATTTTGGCATACCAAGCTCGGGGAGCTTTCTTGAGACCATAAAGATATTTCTTGAGGCGACAAACAAGGCTAGAGTCATTCTGGACATAGCTAGGAGGTTGTTCCATGTAGATTTCTTCTTGCAAATCTCCATGCAAGAAGGCGGATTTAAAATCCATCTGATGGACCTCCCATTTATGTGAGGCAGGAAGGGCAAGAACAAGGCGAATGGAATTCATTTTTGCTACAGGGGCAAAGGTTTCCATATAGTCAATTCCTTCAACTTAGGAAAATCCTTTGGCAACTAACTGAGCCTTGTGTCTTTCAACACTTCCATCTGATGCATACTTAGTTTTGTAGACCCATTTGCATCTAATTCCTTTTGGAAGAGGTACAAGATCCCAAGTATCGTTTACCATTAAAGAATGATACTCTTCATTCATTGTTGTATCCCAATCTGGATGACTTGAAGCTTATGCAAATGTCTCTGGATCGTGAGTTTTTGAAACTTGAGCCAAAAGAGAAGAGTCTCACTGGAACTGTGAACATGTCTGACACTATTCTGAAGGATCACCGACAAGATCGCCAGCTGCTTCTCGTGTTGAACAGACCCATCTAGGAAGCGGTGGAGTTGGTGCTAGTTCAGGTTCAAAGGAATCATCTGGAGGAGGGTGAGAAGGTGGAGGTGGATCTTCATCCTTACTATCATCATCTGAAGAAGAAACTAGATCATAAGAAGGCACAAACGCCGAAGATGGCTCGCAGGCGAAAGAAGGCACAATCGTTGAATTAGGCTCACAGGCCAAGAGATTTTCATCAAATTTAACATCTCTTCTAATAATAATTTCATTAGAATGTGATTGAAGAAGTCTGTAACCTTTGACATCTTCAGAATAACCAACAAATATACACTTCTCACTTTTAGGCTGCAATGTTTTCCTTTTCTCATTAGGAATGTGAGCCCATGCTATACTGCCAAATACACAGAAGTGACTTACATCTGGTTTAATTTTAGTCCAATCTTCTTCCGGTGTTATATTTTTAAGAGCCTTTGTGGGAGTGCGATTTACTATGTAATTTTCACAGTTGATTTCTTTCGCCCAATACTTTAGACTTAATCCCTTAGATTGGATCAGACAATTAGCCATTTCTTTTAATGTGCAGTTATTTCTCTCAGCAACACCAATTTGTTGTGGTGTATATGGAACAGTGTGTTGCATTTGGATTCCCTGTGTAGTGCAGTAGCTTGTAAAATTATTGTTCACATATTCGCCTCCATTATCTGTTCTTAACCTTTGAATTTGATGTCCAGATTGCTTTTCTACAAGGGCCTTGTAGGCCAAAAACTTGTTAAAAAACTTCACTCTTGAGTTTTAAGATGTAAACCCAAGCACGTCTGGAAAAGTCATCAATGAAAGTTAAGAAATACTTGCACCCAGAAAAAGAAGGAGAAGAAAGTGGACCACACAAATCACTGTGAACAAGATGCAAAGGACCCAAGGCATGCCAAGAGGCACATTTGTCAAAATTGTCCCGATGATGTTTGTCAAGAACACAACTGGCACAAACACCATTTCTGCATGAAACAAGAGGAAGACCAGTCACCATCTGTTGATTACATAGTTGTTGCAATGATCGATAGTTTAGATGACCAAACCACTCATGCCAAAGTTTTCTCAAGTCATCGCTATGAGAAACAAAAACTGATGAAAACGATGATGACTCAAAGTTGTCAAACTTGTACAGCCTGGTAATATCATCAGCAATTCCAGTTGCAAGAACATGCTTAGGATATTTTAGATCCTTGATTACAACTTGGTGAGGTGAAAACTCGACGGTTTTACCTTCACCTGAATGAGTGATTTGATATACTGATAGAAGGTTACAAG
>ML798246.1:17647-76699 GCA_009831015.1 Picea engelmannii | reverse complement strand
CTTATGTTGTTTGTTGTTGTAGCGAGGATGTTGCTTCTTGGGATACTTGTGTTTATCTTTCTTCTGGGCAACTAAGGCTTTGTTGGAGGGACCTATAGTGTTGATCACTCCAAATTGTACAATCTTATCTTCCTCTCGAATCAAAGAAGCACAAAAGGACTCAAGAGTGGGTTTTTCATAATCTTCTTCCCTTAGAGCCTCTCTCATGGCATAAAAGCTAGATACAAACATGGAATATGCACTACATAGCTTAGAAAGAGTAAGATAGATGCAACGCTCTTCCTCCATCTTTATCTTACATTCTTCACATAAAATTCCGAGTGCTTTAAATCTAGATAGATAGTCTCTAAGGCAAGACAAATCATTTGGACTCAAGGTCAGTATTTGATTTTCTAAATATTGTGCTCGAATAATATTGAGTTTACCAAACACATATTCAATAGTGTCCCAAGCTTCTTTGGGGTCATCAATATATTGAAGGTGGTACCTTAAATTAGGAGAGATTGAAATTCCAATTAGTCCACGTGCTTTGTCATTCCTATTATCCCACTTGGATTTCTTATCAACATCAGTGGGTGCTTTTTCCTTTCCCAAGGTAATCCGGTACAAGCCTTTACTTCTTAATAAATCTTCCATATGACATTTCCATTGGAAGTAGTTGTTGTTGGTAGAAAGATAGTACTTGTATAAGCCATATTAAATATGTAGATCATGTGGATTTAAAAACTGAAATTGATGATCTGGATGGAAAGAGCTCGAAAATTCATGCGGTTTTAAAAAAAAGGGCACTGAAAACGGACTTCTGATGTTAGGGTTATGCCCTTTTAAAAAAAAAGGCACAATCGATAACCAAATGACCACGTGATTGTGTAAGTTGCTTTATGAAGTGACCCACTTTTATAAAGAGAAGTGAGGATCACTTTTACAATGAAGTTACTTTATAACAGAAAATATGCATGCAACATAAATAACTCTAAAATAAAATATTAAAGCTACTTATAGTGATTCACTTTTATACTTGAAGTGAAGTACACTTTACAATTTTAGCATGAACTTTTCCAAAAAAAGGTAACAAAAGAGAGACTTGAACTCAAGACCTCTTACTTAATAAGGCAACTTTTAACCAAATGATCTAGCAAAACATATTGTAATGTTCAAAAGGAGTATTTTTGTTGTTGTTGAGGATTGGGGGTGTTGTTGTTGTTGAAGATGGCCTTGGAGAGCATGCTAAAAAAAATCGAAAAAAATTTCGCTTCCTGATGGCAACAAGGGTTAGATCTCGGTTAGCTTACCTAGAAGATGCACCTTTTTCTATTTGTTTCTTATTTTCCAAGATCACACAGGGTGCGGGGCAAAGAGCATACACAGATCTAAGAGAGTAGCAACCTGGAAATAAATAAAACAAAACTGAAATGAAACCAAAATACTACTCTGTAAAAATTTAAAAAAATGTGTATTGAAGCTTTATAACTCCGGATCTGACTGTAATGGCCATATCTTGGGAAAATGGAAACCTTTTGAGTGAAAAGAAAAGTGTTCATGACTGAAATGAGCGCTCCAGATGCAATGGAATAGTCCTCTTAGCCCATAAATGTACGAAAATGACAGAAAATGGAGATGAGGAAACTCGGCTTCATGATCTCGATCTACAATAGGAGCGGGTCTTCAAACATGCTCTGATACCATGTTCGACAACACAGGTATTCCAACAGAGGACAAACACCTTCAGTAAACACTCACATAACTAGATCAAACATCAACACACCGATGTTTTCACGTGGTAAAACCCCTAAGGGGAAACATCCCCGACCCCAGCCAACGTGGCCACTTGGAGCAGTTTATTAATGCAAAGAAAAAGATTATAGAGATATTTTACAAGAGAGTTTCTCACAATCGATCATCGACAAATGACCCTCCATGCTCTTTAAATAGAGATCATGGACCAATTGGGTGTTAATCCATGGATCAATGGCCTTTAAGATTGAGGAGAGTATGAACCGTCGGATCACTCTATGTCGGGAACATATCGTGACCGTCGGATTTCCTAACTACAAATGCATACTAATGCATACTAATGAAACACACTAGAAAACACACTTTTACCTAACAACACAATAGACCAAGTAGATCTTAACTAACTCCTAAGTGTCTAAATATCCTAACATCTTCAAGGGTTGACATCAATCTCCAAGATCACTCACCAAGGGTTGAAATCAATGAAAACCAATTGTCCAAGAAAACTATCCAAAAAATATTTATGTGAACATATCTATTTAATCGGAGCAAAGTGTTAAATACCACAACAAAATCCAGTTATCAATCTCTTTAGTCTGATCTCACAAAGGGCTTGAAGTACAATATCTGACCTTAAGTGTTCCTCTACTGATAAACAATGATTGATTCAATTCACAAAAATATTATGATGATTGTGATAATTCAAAGTTCATTAAATTATAGTAGCACAAAAGAAATTCACATGACAGTATATCAAGCCAAACTAAAAGCTATAAATGAACAACTAAATATATCTATCAAAAGAGAGAAAGATAAATTGTTTTAACTTATCTAAGTATAAAGCACACTATAGGTCTATTATTGGTATAATGATCTAAATGCTACAGTACATAACCAAATTGAAATTTTAAACTAAACTAACTAAAGTAAAATACAAATTAGCTTTGCATTCCATATTGGTGGGCCCTTGCCAACTAGTCAACAAGTTATTTACTTACAATTGCAAGATCAAAATAACACCATTAACTAGAAATTCAATTTGTATTAAGAAACAATTTGTCCAATATATAGTAGTCTCGTCAATCCATACATATCACACTATAATAACAAGTATCATGAAATTGCACGGGTCTTTTACAATCTCGATTTCAAAGTTAACTTGTTACATTGCATAATGGATTAATATATAGGAAATACCAATTGAGGAGATGAACATAATCCCCTGTACTCCCATGGACTAGAGAATCAAGAATAGTCATGCTAACAATCATATTATCCTTTCACTTCATATTATATGTGATGGATTACTAGAGCCAATGAGCCTCTTATGAAACTTCTTTTTTTCAGACCTTAGTTTCTTATTCTCTTCTTGGAGCTTTTGACTATGTTTTTTTAATTTTTCATTTTTCCCTTGTACACACCTATTCAAGATAGTAAAATTCTATACTTCTTGTTTTGATTTCTTGATTTCTCGAGTATTCCTCTTTAAATTGACTACTAATGGATGAACAATAGAGTTTGAGGATGCCACTATTGTTATATCATCATGTTGAGATTCAACTGGTGTTGTGTTGGGTTCGACCTGACCAACATGTCCCATGTCAGGTGATTTAGGAGGTAACGCACTTGGAGGATTTGGGTATTTCTTCCTCTGCTTCCTTGCAGCTCTAATGATATCTCCAATTGTTTGGAATATTCCTCTTCATTATCTACAAAAATTGGAGATTTCTCTATTGTATGTTGTTGATGAGTAGGGGCTATCACCTAGGTGTTTTGCACATCCATCTACCTTATCATATTCTTGGTAACCCTTCGACATGGAAGTGGTATTAATGAAGGATCCATTGTTTGAATGTGTTTCACAACTTTCCTTTTTTGTGATTTTCTTGGATGAGAGATGAATCCCTTAGATCCAGGGGAGATGAGGTCTTCATTAGGACCATTATTGAAAATATCAATACCTTGTTCTACATGGTCCTCTGCCACTACTTCATCATGTTGTGAGTTAAAAAAAAATTAACTTGAAAAATTATCTCATGACTCATTTCTACCACATAATTTTTTTACAATTAACATTTTTACAAGGCCATGATGGTACAATATTTTATGAGGATTATTACTATTTCATTTTACTTGGTTAGACATCTTGCACATACTTTTCCATAATTAATAAGGGAAATTTAATTCTGTATCAGATTCAAAATGTAACAAAATATTGATATGATACTGAAAGGTAAGGGAACACCAAACTTTGCATGTCAAATGATTTTTTCAGAATCACCAAAGGATTCAACCATTCATCCTCGATCCAGGCTCGAGGTATCCCTTTAGTCCAATTAGCATTCTAAAATGTATCACGCTCCATAAGTTTTTTTTAAACCACTTTTCCCTCGTTCTCGGCAAGACAATGGCATGAGCCAATGTTTTATTTGGTACTTCCATTATCAAATTACCCATTTGATCCACCCACCCATCAAAACCCGTGGAAAATTGGAGTGGAAGCTAATCATCTAAACCCTAGAATTTAGCAAAGATATTATGTCATATCGATGCCCAACATTGCATGGAATGCATTGTATTTTAGAATATATTTGAGAGTATGCATAGACACTGGATCATGGCGATCAACCACCATTTTTAACTATAGTTATTGAAAAAAGAGAAAAACCTACTCTTACACTCCATGTGAAGTGCATATGGTATACCCAACAAACCTCTAGACTTCTTGGAAACTGAAAACTGAAGACATGTCATTATCCAGACTTTCTCACATGATGAAAAATACCAAAAAAATGCACTTGCAGGTCTTCATATACCTTGTATATAGTTCATGTACCGGAATGGACAAAAACCTTTGAAAACTCAACCAATGTTGCTAACTAGAGAATACTAGAACTGATAGAGTCAATGCTACTACTGATACAGATTTATTGATGTTGTCTTAAACATAAATGATTGAAATTCAACCTTTATACATTCTTTAAAACTTTGTAAATTCAAGAAATATGAACTTATTCATTATGGAAATGATGAAATCGAAATGAAACCAAGGAATAATAAACTAATGTTGGTGGCCGATTTTTCCACATAGGAACATTTTGTTCTAAATAAGATTGGATCATGGTGCAAAGAACTGTGAAAATGAAAGAAATGTAGTTGTGGCAGGAACAATGAAGTAAGGAGGTGGAGAGACAAAATAGAATTGTTCCTCAAGCTTTTTAATGAGGAAGATATATAATCCTTCAACAAAAGACATGCCAAAGAAACATATAAAATCCTCTTTTTGAATAAATCGGTTTATTATAACTACCCTACATATCATTCCCCTTTTATTCACACATTGCAAACTATCGTCAGAATCACAAACCAAATAATCTTCTCCAAAACCCAAATCCTAGCACAATTCTATCTATGTGAATGATTTTGCTGAATTCGAACATATAGATAAATCATTGGATTACTAGCCAATAATGGATGTCATTAACCAATGCAAGACTACTCACCATTAATGCCAATGAGTTCAAGGTGCCCTAGTACATCTTGATAGGTACGAATGGATGAGCTAAATTCAAGTCACCTACAAGATCTAATAAACATGGGGAATTATAGAATCCCCATTGTCTTCAGTGAGAGAACCTATCATTAATGCATGCAAGCCTCTAGGTACTATACAAATCTCTAACTTTGACCCCAGATAATGTTTTGAAGTCGATTGGACAAAGTTCATCAAAAGGAGGTCCTTAATGAATCCCTCATCATCTAACACGAGAATAAAACATAACAATTTGAGGAATAAATGGTAGAGCCAACAACTGTATGCAAATTTAGTGTGGACCTACTCACCAGTAAACTGGTTTTCAAGCAACCTCATGTCTATCTAAGCCAGTAAGATGATTTTCATAACTAGACTAATTTTTATATTTAATTTTTTTCTTTTCAATTTTTTTTCAATAAACACACACACACCCAAAAATTTGAAAAAACCTCAAGTAGAGGTCGAAGAGGGGGGAAGAGATCCCCTACTTATGAGAACACACCCATAAACTTGAAAAAAATCAAGTAGAGTTCGTAAAGGGGGAAAGATATCACCTACTCACGACCTTTATCTCTTACTGTTGCAAAATATCATGAACAAACTCTTCCTTAGACACACATTTATGATACAATCTCAACCTATGATCGTTAAAGACAAAAGAAATATAATCCTCATCAATTGTCTTTATTCTCACCAAGCCATTATGAAATATGGTCTTGACCTCATAAGGCCACAACCAATGTGTAGTGAGCTTACCCTTGAAATTTTTGAATCTAGAGTTGAAGAGGAGGACCCAATCATCTAGTTTAAAATGCTTCTTTATAATAAATTTTTTGTGCCACATGTCTTGTTGTTCCTAGAACAAAATGGTATGTTGAATGGAATCCTGTCAGATTTCATCCAACTCATTAAGCTATGCCACTCTTTGTTTCTGAGCATATGACAAGTCTATACCCAATTGTACAATTGTTTTGAAGGTTCTTACTTGGAACTCAATAGGAAGGAGAACCTACTTTCCATACACCAACTTGTAAGGTGTAAATCATGCCATGCTTCTCCATGCAATCCTATATCCCAAAGTGCCTCTGGAATTCTATCTTCTCAATCCTTATGATGCAACTATACAGTCTTGGTTAGAATGACCTTGAACACTTTGTTGGTGGACTCTACTTGTCCATTAGCCTGCATGTGGTATGGAGAGGATTTGTGGTGCTTTATTTGGTACTTCTTGGTAATGGAATACACCAACTTTGACGTGAACTATGCTCCTTGATCTGCCACAATCTCTCTTGGGACACCGAAATAGGTAAAACTTTCCTCAAAAAGGAAATCTACAATTGATTTTTCATTGGTTTGATAAAGAGATTTTTCTTCTACCCATTTAGTGATGTAATCAGTACAAACTAAAATATATATGTTGTTTCATGATGTGGGAGAGATTGTCCTTACAAATTACAGAGCCGATTTTCAAAGGGATTGATAAGCACCTGCGGATGTAAGGGAATCTTGTTGGCTTGTACTAGTCTTCCCATCCGTTGGAAGATGTCACAACTTCTCACATATCTTTTAACATATTTAAAGAGTGTTGGCCAGTAGTAGCCCCGATGAATTACTTTGTAAGCGGTGCTTTTGTCAGCAAAGTGGCCTCCGCATGGTTTGTTATGGAAATATTGCAAGATATCGAACATCTCATCTTCTCGTACACATATCCTAATGATTAAGTCTGGTCCAGTACAAAAAAGGTCTAATGAAAAAACACTCACACTGACAGGGGGGGGGGGGGGAATCAGTGTCTGGAAATTTTGACTATTTTTCACACTTTCATAAATTAACTAAATTAACTGAATAAGATATATGCAACTCAATTACTTATTCATAAACATGTATAACAAAAACTATATGAAGTAGATAAAACATCTTTCTTTTGTGTATTTAACTTGAATGAATACAAATAAAATCAATCCTTTAATATATTCAACTTCAACTGAATATGAGAGATCCAACTCTATGATACAAGACCAAACTTGTAGTTCTCAGATCCAACTGAGAAATGAGGAATCCAAACCTCATAACAAGACCCGTCTTGTTGATCTCATATCCAACTGAGATGTGAGGAATCCAACCCTCATAACAAGACTCATCTTGTAATCCACCTAAGATGTGAGGAATCCAACCCTCATAACAAGACTCAGCTTGTAAACAAGCACAAACCTGATAGAATAAATTTCAATTCAATACATTATATATATATATATATATATATATATATATATATATATAATCCACCAAGAGACACTTAGATTCACCACCACTTCAGGTTTATATAGTATTTCAATAGGTATAAGATTGAACCATTGTGTCTTTTTGACATGAACCATTGCACCTCTTCATTTAATTTTAACATAAATAATATTTTCCTTTTATCTATTATGTTATTGTGTAAGTTTCTCAATTTAATTAGAAAAATAATCTTGATTCGATTTTGTCCTCATGAGTTGATCACAGATATGGATCGACTCATTATGTCATTCCCATGCTTCTACTACGTCCCCATTTCACCAACAGATCATATTCGAGCTTTTACCGACTCTCTGTATTGTTATGGTGTTAATCTCTATCGAATTACTCTACAGACCTTAAGTTGTTTACATAAATGAATTTTGTATGAGGCGCTTCCTTCAACCCAATGTTCAAATGACCGTGGGGTCATAACCTTGTGTTTATTCTCCATTTGTGATTTCTCTTTAATATCCTTACCTTACTATATGAATGTCACTTGAACCATGTATTTCATGCTTCAAAATTATTCTCCTTTTTTTTTCTTTTATCCCCCATATGTCCAATGTTGGGACCGTATTCTTCGGGCTTCGACACTCCAAAAAGTTTCTTATTTTCACCAAATTCTTGTTATCACCGAAGCGATATCTTCCAAAGTGTTACATCTTGAGAAAATTCAATTCATGTATTTTAATCCTCATCGTTGATCATGGTTTCAGATCAATGGTTCGATCATTATTTTAAAGGAAACATTTCTCACAATTTTTTTTATACTTATCCAATGGTTGGGATTCAATCGTGAGATGAACAACTATTGTTTCCTTTGATACTTCACAGCTTCGAGATTTTTTTTATTTTATTAACTTCTTCTAGATTTCTTCAAAGTGTCGAATAAGCTCATCACCGTAGATCTTACCTTTTGGTTTACGAATGGATTTTCTCACTTTTGTAGCTCTTTCATGATCTATATCAATGGACATATTTTAATAATCCAATAAGTGGACAACTTTCCTTTGCTTCGGAACTTCATAAATTCAACGGTCAATATAAATCCTAAAAGAGACCTAACTCCCGGATATGCATGTCTTTCCTCAGTTCTAATTATAGTCGAAGTGGTGGATTTTTTATCAACCATTGACCTTACCTTTTTGTTTGACAGCTAGATGTCCTCATACTTATTTGATCACATTGACTAATAAAATGATCACAACTTAATTTTATTCCACTAACTTAATCCAATGACCGAGAAAGATTCATGAGAATCTTAAATCAACGACCAACATTATTTCGTGACTTCAACCTTCGGTGCTTCGGGTATGTTCGCTGGTACGAGAAGTTGGATATCCCCAGAGGCTATAATCCTAGAGTGACATGGATTGTTGAAGTCACTGTTGATGTGGCACTGGTTGAGTGGCTGCCACATGTCACCTAGATTCATGACTTTCGTATACCTAAATTGCCAACTGGACCTTGACACTTGTCACCATTTGATTGGGCCACATGTCCTTGCTAATGTGGTATTACTGACATGGATCTCCTGATGTGTCATATGTATTTTCTCTTTGGATCATTACTCTAGATCAAACGGTCTAGTTTTCAGCCAAATTATTGATCCAACGACCCTCAGTCACTTCGGGACTTCGGGGCTCTAGCTTTCGGGTAAACTTACATGTTTCAGAATAATTTTTACAAAAGTGGTCAACACCGAACTTGACCACCATTATACCCCCCTATTCTCATCCAATGGTCACCATGCATTGCCCAAATCTGATGACCCTCATTCACTTTGGGATTTCGGGGCTATGGCCTTCGGGTATTCTTGGTTTTCTAAACTTCTTATCATCGGAGTGGTCAATGCTGAAGTTGACCACCTTATTTCCTTTAGTATGATCTGATGGTTCAACATTTCCATTCTAGATCGATGGTGAATGTTTAATTCTAGATTAAATCTTGATATAACGACTGAGAACTCATCTGAAGCTCCTTCCTAATCGACGGTTGGCATTTATTTCATGACTTCTGGATTTCGTGGATTCTTCCTTATCTCTAGTAATTTTCGAAGTGGCGAAGTGTCAAAATTTGCGTTGTCCTTCCACTTGGATTCGATCAACGGTTGAGATTTCGACCTTAATTCTACCAATGATTCGATGATTGTGAACATTCTCAAACTTCATTCCTATCCTTGGTCAATGGTCACGACCACATGAAGTATTTTTTCATAGGATTTCTCTATCTACAGAACTCTATTTCAACTTCACTTGAAGTGGCGAAGTGCCAAAACTTATGCTATCCTTCCAATTGGCTTCGATCAACGGTTGAGATTTCGACCTTGTTTCCACCAACGATTGGATGACTGTGAATGTTCCTGAACTTCATTCTTATCCCTGATCAACAATCATGATCACTTGAAGTCTTTTTGCACAGGATTTCTCTATCTACAGAACTTTGTTTCAACTTGAATTGAATGCGCTAACTCCTCCTGAGATTTAGGAACATAGGATCATTTTTTATCCTATCATGATCAACAGTGATCACAAATTGCTTCTTCCCCAAGGTGATCTTCCTTTTTTCTTTGATCATGGTACATGTTTTAGTCATGTTTCCATCAATGAAAACACATAATCAATAATGCCAACAATCTCCCCCCTTGGCATTGAGGGAAACATATTTGTAAAACAAATACTTTTTCTCCCCTATCAGTGATCTCATTTTCAAGTTGGAAGATTGAACTTTTACTGATACCAAATTTGTTTTACAATTTTTTTCCCCCTTTGACATCAATAACAAAGAGTTAAACTTTTACTACTTTTCTCCCCTTGTGAATGTGCCAGTTGTTATCTCAATCTCTTGGGATTTTGTGTTGAAATAGGGAGTCTTATTGATACCAATTTTTGTAGTGATCAAGTCTTTTAAACCTAATCCAATGACTTCCTCATTTGATGACCAAATTAAATACTCCCCTTGTGTTTTTACTGTTTCATAGGGTTTTACTGTCTTCTCCTTTGTTATAAAGGACAAGGGTGTGAATCTTACTAGTATTCTTGATATGTTTATTTATTCTTCTTGATATTTTGATCTTTCACAGGAATATCATTCATCAATACCAATTAACTTAATTTCCATTTTTCAACCAATTTAATATCTTGACTGTTAAGATTTCCGTGGTGATTGTTTTCAGAATTTATCAGATAATCCACAGTCTTGGTGATCGTTTGTCGATGTTTCGGATCCAGATCAGGATCCATCTTCAGGACTTAAAGCCAAGGATAAAAGTTGAGGAGAGAATAAATAAATATCATATTGTTTGGAGGGTAAAAGCTAAGAAGCCGGCTTAAACCCTAAAATTAGTTATTTAATAATTTTTGGAATTATTAAGTTTTGTATAGATGGAGAAAGATAAGAAGTCGGCTTAAACCCTAAAATTATTTATTTAATAAAAGAAAACAATTTTAGTATTAATAAAGACCTAAGATTATTAATAAAAATTACTAAAAATTTGGTTATATTAATAAATTTAAGTTATTATTATTAATATTATAATCCAAGGGTTATTAATAATGGTATATAAACCCTAGAGTTACTAAGTTTAGTGCTAAAAAAGGGGCCTAGTATTATTAATAATCTTATTGGGAGTAGTATTGTTAATGAAATATTAAAGTTGGTATTTATTAGTGTTAGAGTTATGAGTGTTGGCAATGAATATTTAAACATTTCTTTTTAATGCTAGTGATAAGGTATTAGTCTAACTGGAATTCTTAAGTTTATTAGTAATGTGAAGGTTAAGTTTTAAGCTATGATATTATTAGCATTATGTTCAAGAAAAAGTTGGGGACTAACCCTAGGGTAAAAGAACAAAAAACAAGAGCAAAGTAAATGATCCAAGGAGAGTAAGGGAGACCTAATTAAACTTACATGTTACTATTGTGATGGATCAAAGGTAGTCAGTTCTCATTTATCTCTAGACCATTGTCCCTATTTAGGTTGTTTGGATGCTTGATGATTTCTATTACTTCCTTGATACGACGCTTTAAGAAGTGATCTTCTTTAGCTAGAATTTTGGTATCTTCTAGGAGCACGTGGTGTTTAGCTGAGAGAGAGTGTTCTGCTAAGGCTGAGGTGCGAGTACGTTCATTCTTTATGTCAACTCCATGTTCTTTAATCCTAACTTGAAAGGAATGACCTGTTTCTCCAATGTAACATTTTACACATGAGCACTCTATTTTATAAACTCCTTTGTACTTTTGATGGTCAAGGTTGTCTTTCACAGATCTCATTTTATGTTTTATGGTTTTCGGTGGTCTGAAAGCGGTTTTTATTTCTTTCTTTCTTTCTTAATATCCTGGCAATTTTATCAATAACTCCTTGAATGTAAGGAAGGTAAGCGGTCATACCAGGAGAGTGGTTATTCATGGGTTGAGGTCTGTTTATTTTTCTTTCTATGGCTTTTTCTTCATGATGATAGTCCTTTATTTACTCATTTTTTAACCCAAGAGCCTCTTCATATTTTCTTAATTATAAGTAAATTTTATATTCATGTTATTGTCTTGAAGCTCCTCAAACCATGATATTTTCTTAATACCATATTGTTGTTTGGTAAATCCTCTTCATAAGTTTTTCATTATTTTGGAAATACCTCATTGGGTTTAGATCATACCATACTTTTGTGGTATTTTGTAGTACTTACACCAAATCATGCTATAAAATCCTTCCTCCTTCCTTTTATTCATATTTTCTGTTGAGGGGAAATTTAGTAGTTCATGAAAATAACATTGGAAAACTTCCAATTTTTTCATTGCTCAATTCTTCTAGTTGATACGCTATTGAAGATTCATCATTATCATCATTGTTTTGTGTAAGTGAAACTTCTTCATTTTATTCTTTGGGATTTTTTGTTTGCATTTTTCTTTCATTAGTTAATGTACTCTTGATTTGCATGATATCGCCGGGATATGTTATTGTGTCATATTCTTCTTTAGGAACTCTCATTTCCTGAGTTTGATCCATTTCATATTCAAATATATGAATTTCACATTCCTTATTAGGAACTTCACCCATCATTTTCTTCATTTTCAGGTGTCAGATCATCTTTCTTGCTTTCTATTTCAGATTTTCTTCTCCATACCTTTTCACGAGATATTTTTATTGTTGGATATTTCTTTTCTAAATTTTTCCTTTGAGATTTTTCATTTCTTCTTTTCTTACCACCTTCATTATATTTTCTTCCTGACTTGTATGAATTATTTCTCATGGATTGACTTCTTTATTTTCTGAAGTTTTGGGATTTGTGACCAAACCTATCACAGTTGTAACATCTCATTGTATGAAAAAACTTTGTTGTGTGGACAACACGCATCTCCAAAATATCATTAAGTTATTGTACCTTCCTGAATTTTTCTTTTCAAGACTCTTTCATTCCAATGCTTTGTGACCAAATTTATTACAAGAAAAACGATAACCATTGAAGGTGTTTCCATACTTTAATATGTTGTGACATGAGAAGTCTGTCTTTTGATATGTTTCTTTTTTTTTTAATTTTATAACTTCCTTCTTTGACAAAGTTCATGGTTTCTTTTAGGTTTGTGATGGTACCTTTTTCTTTTGAGGAGTATGATCCTTTATCATATTTTTTAATGGTGCTCCGTTTTCCACCTTCTTCTTTCTTATTATATCCAAGACTGGTTTTGTCATCAATTGGCCTTTGACTATTCCAAGTCCTATCTAGGATAGATGAGTTGTTCTGGCATTTGAAAGTTGATTTTTTTCTTTTCATTGTTCTTTTTGAGGTTGATAACTTCCATTTCCAACATGTGACATGTTTCTTCCTTTTTAGTCAATTGAGTCTTCAAGGCTTGTTCTTTTTCCTTAGCTTCTTCAAGTTAAGTATTTAGATTGATGACCATTTATTCTGTATCATCCAAGAATTTTGTGCAGTTATTGTTTTTTTCATATGTCATCAACTCTTCTATATATTTGGTTAGATCAACAACTTCATTCTTCAATCTTTTGATTTCTTCCTTGTTTTCTAGTTGAATCCTTTTGAGGTTGATGACTTCCAATTCCAACGTGTGGCATGATTCTTCATTTTTATTCAAATGTCTATTTAGGGTTTCTTCACTTTCCTTAGCTTCTTCAATTTAATTCTTTAGAGTGTTGACCAATTATTTTGTTTCTTCTAATTCTTCTACACATTTATTGAATTTGTCATACATTTTCAACTCATTCATTTCTTTTGTTAGATAAACAACTCGAGTCTTTAATATATTGATCTCTTCTTCTTTGTCTTCAAGATGAATATTTTGTCCATGTTGTTCAAGATTAGATTGACCTAACTGTTGTAGTAGCAACATATCTTTCTTTTGTAGTTTCTCCAATTCTTCAAAAGTGCACATAACTGTGTATTCAAGTTGGTCAAGAACATCCTTAGTAACTTCAATATATAGACCATTTCCTAGTTTCATACTAATCACTTTAAATGTAGCTACAACATTAGTCTTAAAATCTAATAGTTTTTCTATAGTGAATAATGAGGTATTCATCAATTCCTTGATGTAGTAGTCTTCTCTATTGATCACTGGGGTTTGCATCAATTCTTTGATGGAATTGTCATCTTCTGTGTTTTGTTCTTTATTTTGATTAGAATTCTCTTTATTTGTATTTTGTTCTTTATTTTGATACAAATTTTCTTTTTTTGTATTTTGTTATTTATTCTGATAAGAATTATCCATTTCTATATCTTGTTCTTTATTCTGATTGGAATTCTCCTTTTCTATATATTTTCCTCTATTTTGATAAGAATTATCTAGTTGTAGCCATAGTACTTTAGTAGAGGTGCAACCTCCCATCTTTTATTTGACTTGGTCTGACAGTCCATTCTGGATTTCCTTTAATGTTATTGAATTGTTTTCTTTTCTTCTTTTGTAGTTTGTGAATTGTTCTCTGAGGTAGTTGAGTACCAAGGTTTAGATAATATTGAGTCCCAAACACCAGATCCTCTTGACTTCATATATCATTTCATTATTTCCCTCCATGAAGATTAGTATGTTCCATAAAATAAGAGAGCTTCATTTGTGGAGAGAGCCATTTTCCACCCATTTTTTCAGAGTCTACCTTCTAGTGTTTAAACTGTGTGGAAGGAACCTTGCTCTGATACCAATTGTTGAAACACACATTGACACTGATAGGGGGGGGGAATCAGTGTCTGGAAATTTTGACTTTTTTTCACACTTTCATAGATTAACTGAATTAATTGAATAATATATATGCATCTCAATTAATTATTCATAGACATATATAACACAAACTGTATGAAGTAGATAAAATATCTTTCTTTTATTTATTTAACTTGAATGAATATAAATAAAATCAATCCTTTAATATCTTCAAGTTCAACTGAATATGAGAGATCCAACTCTTTGATACAAGACCCAACTTGTCGTTCTCAGATCCAATTGAGAAATGATGAATCCAACCCTTAGAACAAGACCCGACTTTTTGATCTGAGATCCAACTGAGATGTGAGGAATGTAACCCTCATAACAAGACTCGACTTGTAAACAAGAACCAACCTGATAGAATGAACTTTCATTCAATGCATTATATATATATATATATATATATATATATATATATATATATATATAATNTATTATATATATATATATATATATATATATATATATATATATATATATAATGGATTGAATGAAAGTTCATTCTATCAGGTTGGTTCTTGTTTACAAGTCGAGTCTTGTTATGAGGGTTGGATTAAGAAGTGTGTCTTGTTAATCCACCAAGACACACTTAGATTCACCACCACTTCTAGTTTATATAGTATTTCAATAGGTATAGGATTGAACCATTGTGTTTTTTACATGAACCATTGCACCTCTTCATTTAATTTTAACATAAATAATCTTTTCTTTTTATTCATTAATTTATCGTGTAAGTTTCTCAATTTAATTAGAAAACTAATCTTGATTCGATTTTATCCTCATGAGTTGATCACACATATGGATCAACTCATTATATTGTTCACATGCTTATGTTGTGTCCCCAATTCGCCAAAAAATCATATTCGAGCTTTTACCAAATCTCTGTATTGTTATGGTGTTAATCTTTGTCGAATTACTCTACATACCTTAAGTTGTTTACATAAATGAATTATCTATGAGGTGCTTCCTTCGACCCAATGTTCAAATGAACATGGTCTTGTAACCTCAGGTTTATTCTCCATTTTTGCTTCCTCTTTAAGCTCTTACCTTACTATATGACTGTCATTGGAACCATGTCTTCCGTGCTTCATAATTAATCCCCCTTTGATTTTCTTTTATCCTCGATATGTCCAATGTTGGGATCGTGTTCTTCACAGTTAGACACTCCATAAAAAAATTTATTTTCACCAAATTCTTGTTATTTCTAAAGTGATATATTTCAGAGCGTTACAACTCAAGTAACTTCAATTCACGGATTTTAATCCTCATCATTGATCATGGTTTCCGATCAATGGTCTGATCATTCTTTTAAAGGAATATTTTCTCACAATTTTTGTATCCTTATCCAATGGTTGGGATTAAATCGTGAGATGGACGATAGCCAATTCCTCTGGTAATTCACATCTTTGGGAGTTTTGTTATTTTATTAACTTCTTCTATATTTTATCAAAGTGTCGAATAAGCTCATCACCGTAGATCTTACCTTTTGGTTTACGGTTATATTTTTTTCTCCTGTAGCTTTTTCATGATCTAGATCAATGGACATGTTTTAATAATCCAATAAGTGGATGATTGTCCTTTTCTTTGGGACTTCCTAATTTTTCCCATGTTTATTCTATCTTTCCACTTTTTCATCCAACAATTAAGATAACTCCTGAAAGAGACATGACTCCAGGATATTCATGCCTTTCCTTAGTTCCAATTATAGCCAGAATGACGAGTTCTCATCAACCATTGATCTTACCTTTTTGTTTGACGACTGGATCTCCTCGTACTTATTTGATTGCATTGACTAATCCAACGATCGTGACTTAATCTTATTCCACTAGATTAATCCAAAAACTAAGAAAGATTCTTGAGAATATTAAATCAACGATCAACGTTATTTCATGACTTTGGCCATCGACACTTCGGGTATCTTTGTTGGTCGGAGAAGTTGGATATCCCTAGAGGTTGTAATCCCAGAATGATGTGGCTTTTTGACTTCACTTTTGACATAACATTGGTTGAGTGGTTTCCATGTGTCACCTAGATTCATGACTTTCGTATACCTAAAGTTCCAACTAGACCTTGACACTTGTCACCATCTGATTGGGCCACATGTCCTTGCCAACGTGGTCTTGCTGAAGTGGATCTCTTCACATGTCATATGTGTTTTTCCTTTGGATCATTACTCTACATCAGATGGTCTAGTTTTCACCCAAACTCTATATCCAACGACCCTCATTCACTTGGGGACTCTGGGGCTCTGTCCTTTAGGTAAAATTACATGTTTTAGACTCATTTTCTCTGAAGTGGTCAGCACTGAAGTTGACCACCATTGGACCTTCCTATCCTCATCCAATAGTCACCATGCATTGACCAGATCTGATGGACCTCATTCACTTCGGGACTTCAAGGCTCTGACCTTCGAGTATTCTTGGTTTTTCTGAACTTCTTATCACCAGAGTGGTCAACACCGAAGTTGACCACCTTATTTCCTTTAGTACGATATGACGATTCAAAATTTTCATTCCAGATCGATGATCAACGTTTAATTCTAGATTAAATATTGATTTAAGGGTTGAGAACTCATCTGAAGCTCCTTCCTTATTAACAGTTGGCATTTATTTTGTGACTTCAGGATTTTATGGATTCTTCCTTATCTCCAGTAATCATCAAAGTGGAGAAGTGGCGAAGTGGAGAAACTTACTCTATCCTTCCACTTGGCTTCAATCACCGATTGATATTTTGACCTTGTTTACACCATCGATCAGATGACTCTGAACGTTCTCGAACTTCATTCCTATCCCTGATCAATGATCATGATCACTTGAATTCTTTTTGCACATGATTTCTCTATCTGTAGAAATCTATTTTGGCTTCACTTGAAGTGGCGAAGTGTCGAAACGTACGCTATCCTTCCACTTGTCTTCGATCAACAGTTGATATTTCGACCTTGTTTCCACCAATGATCGCATGACTATGAACATTCAAGAACTTAATTCCTATCCCTGATCAACGATCAAGATCATTTGAATTTTTTTTGCACAGGATTTATCTATCTACAAATATTTGTTTCAGCTTCACTTGAATGCACTAACTCCTCATGAGATTTAGGAGCATAGGATCATTGTTGATCCTATCATGAACAACAATGATCACAAATATCTTTTGAACCAAGGTCATCTTCCATTTTTCTCTGATTATTGTACATGTTTTATTCATGTTTCCATCAATGACAACAAACAATCAATAATTCCAACAATCTCCCCCTTTGGCATTGAGGGAAACATATATGTAAAACAAATACTTTGGCTTCGCCTATCACTGATATCATTTCCAAGTTGGAAGATTGAACTTTTATTGATACAAAATGTGTTTTACTATTTTTCTCCCCCTCTGACATCAATGACAAAGATTTAAAATTTTACTACTTTTCTCCCCCTGTGAATGTGCAAGTTGTTATCTCAATCTCTTGGGATTTTGTGTTCAAATAGGGAGTCTTATTGATACCAATTTTTGTAGTGATCAATTATTTTAAACCTAATCCAATGACTTCCTCATTTGATGACCAAATTAAATACTCCCCATGATTTTTTACTGTTTCATAGGGTTTTATTGTCTTCTCATTTGTTATAAAGGACAAGGGTGTGAATCTTACTGATCTTCTTGATATGTTTCTTTATTCTTCTTGATATTATGATCTTTCACAGGAATACCATTGATCAATACCAATTAATTTAATTTCCATTTTTCAACCAATTTAATATCTTATTCATAGTCCTTTGACTATGCAGAAACCAACTTCAACTTTTTCCCCTTAGAAACAAGATTGAATTAGTCATTTCATTTGTTGTTTTTATTGTTGCCTCAAATACTTAAGACATGCTTTAGTTTGTCATGATACTTAGGCTATAATCCTCTTCTAACCAGGCCGATGCACTCTATATTATTAATCATGTTTTCCCTTCCTTCTTTAAAGAGTGTGCCCATATTTATACAAATGTTGTTCAAGAACTACCTTTACTTCCTTCCAGTTTGTTTCCAATTTTTTTAGGATTCTAGTCCTCTATTTACTCATTTTGTAACCCAAGAGCCTCTTCATATTTTCTTAATTAGAAGTAAACCTGATATCCATGTTATTATCTTGAAGCTCCTCAAACCATGATCTTTGCTTAATAACATCTTGTTGTTTGGTATATCCTCTTCATATGTTTTTCATTCTTTTGGAAATACCTCATTGAGTTTAGATCATACCATAATTTAGTATTATTTTGCAGTAATTACACCAAATCTTGCTGTAAAATCCTTCATCCTTTCTTTTATTCATATTTTCTGTTGAGTTGATATTTTGTAGTTCATGAAAATAACATTGGAAAACTTCCAATATTTTCATTGCCCAATTCTTTTGGTTTATATGGTATTGAAGATTCATCATTATCATCATTGTTCTATGTAAGTGAAACTTCTTCATTCTCTTCTTTGGTATTTTATGTTTGCATTTTTATTTCATTGGTTAATGTACTCTTGATCTACATGATATTGTCGGGATCTTCTATTGTGCAATCTTCTTCTTTAGGAAATCTCATTTCCTGAGTTTGATCCATTTCATATTCAAATCTATGAATTTCACATTCCTTATTAGGAACTTCACCCATCATTTTCTTGCTATCAATTTCTTTATTTTCAATTGCCATATCATCTTTCTTGCTTTCTATTTCAGATTTTCTTCTCCATACCTTTTCATGAGATATTTTGTTTGTTGGATCTTTATTTTATAAATTTGTCCTTTGAGATTTTTCATTTTTTCTTTTCTTCCAACCTTCATTAGATTTTCTTCCTGACTTGTATGAATTATTTCTCATGGATTGACTTCTTTATTTTTTACAGTTTTTGGATTTGTGACCAAACCTATCACAGTTGTAACATCTCATTGTATGAAAAAACTTTGTTGTGTGGCCAACATAATTGCATCTCCAACATCTCATTAAGTCATTGGACCTTCTTGAATTTTTCTTTTCAAGACTCTTTCATTCCAATGCTTTGTGACCAAATTTATTACAAGAAAAGAAATAACCATTGAAGGTGTTTCCATACTTGAGTCTGTTGTGACATGAGAAGTCTATATTTTGATATGTTTCTTGTTTTTTACTTTTATAGCTTCCTTCTTTGACAAAGTTCATGTTTTTTTTTAGGTTTGTGAATGTAACCTTTTCTTTTGAGCAGTATGATCCTTTATCATGTTTTTGAATGGTGCTCCATCTGCCACCTTCTTCTGTCTTATCGTATCAAAGACTGGTTTTGTTATCAGTTTGTATTTGACTATTCCAGATCCTATCTAGGATCACTGAGTTGTTTTGGAATTTGACAATTGATTTTTTCTTTTCATTCTTCTTTTTTAGGTTGATAACTTCCATTTCCAACATGTGACATGTTTCTTCCTTTTTAGTCAACTGAGTCTTCAAGGATTCTTCTTTTTCCTTAGCTTCTTCAAGTTGAGTCTTTAGATTGATTGGCATTTCTTCTGTATCATCCAATACTTCTATCAAATTATTAATTTTGTCATATGTCTTCAACTCTTCTATATATTTTGTTAGATTAACAACTTCATTCTTCAATCTTTTGATTTCTTCGTTGCTTTCTAGATGAATCCTTTTAAGGTTGATGACCTCCAATTCCAACATGTGACATGATTATTCCTCTTTAATCAACTGGATATTTAGGGTTTCTTCACTTTCCTTAGATTCATCAAGTTGATTCTTTATAGTTTTGACCAATTCTTTTGTTTCTTGTAATTATTTTGTGCATTTATTGAATTTATCATACATTTTCAACTCGGTCATTTCTTTTGTTAGATCAACAACCTCAATATTTAATCTTTTGATCTCTTCTTCTTTGTATTCAAGTTGAATCTTTTGTTCATGCTATTCAAGATTAGATTGATCTAACTGTTGCAGTAGCAACATATCTTTCTTTTGAATTCTCTCCAATTCTTCAAAAGTGCACATAATAGTGTATTCAAGCTAGTCAAGAACATCCTTAGTAACTTCAATATATAGACCATTTATTGGTTTCATACTAATCACTTCAAATGTAGCTACAACATTAGTCTTAAAATTTAATAGTTTTTCTATAGTGAATACTAAGGTATTCATCAATTCCTTGATGTCGTAGTCTTCTTTGTTGATTAATAGGGTTTGCATCAATTCTTTGATGGATTTTTTCTCTTTTGTGTTTTGTTCTTTATTCTGATTAGAGTTCTCTTTATCTCTATTTTGTTCTTTATTCTAATACGTATTTTCTTGTTATGTATTTTATTCTTTATTCTGATAAGAATTATCCATTTCTATATCTTGTTCTTTATTATGAATGGAATTCTCCATTTCTATATCTTGTCCTCTATTTTGATAATAATTCTCTAGCTGGATCCATAAATTTAGCAGAGGTGCAATGTCCCATATTTTATTTGACTTGGTTTGACAGTCCTTTTTGGATTTCCTTTAGTGCTATTGAATTATTTTTCTTTGCTTCTTTTTCATTTTTGGATTTGTTATTTGAGGTAGTTGTGTACCAAGGTTTAGATACTATCGAGTCCCAAACACCAGATCCTCTTGAATTTAGATACCATTTCATTCTTTCCCTCCATGAAGAGTAGTTTGTTCAATCAAATAAGGGAGATTCATTTGTGGAGAGAGTCGCTTGCCCACCCATTTCTTCAGAGTCTACCTTCCAGTGTTTAAACTGTGCTGAAGGAACCTTTTTCTAATACCAATTGTTGAAACACACACTGACACTGAGAGGGGGGGTGAATCAATGTCTAGAATTTTGACTGCTTTTCACACTTTCATAGATTAACTGAATTAATTGAATAATATATATGCAGCTCAATTAATTATTCATAAACATGTATAACACAAATTGTATGAAGTAGATAAAATATATTTCTTTTATTTATTTAACTTGAATGAATACAAACAAAATCAATCCTTTAATATCTTCAACTTCAACTAAATATGAGAGATCAAACTCTCTGATATAAGACCCATCTTGTCATTCTCAGATCCAACTGAGAAATGAGGAATCCAACCCTCATAACAAGACCCAAATTGTTGATATTAGATCCAACTGAGATGTGAGTAATCCAACCCTCATAACAAGACTCAACTTGTAAGTTTCTCAATTTGATTAGAAAAATAATCTTGATTCAATTTTGTCCTCATGAGTTGATCACAGATATGGATTGACTCATTATATCGTTCCCATGCTTCTGATGTGTCCCCAATTCACTAGCATATCATATTGGATCTTTTATCGGCTCTCTATATTGTTATTTATCTGAAAATGTAAAGGCTTGAATCTCTTTAAAATTGCAAGTGAAATGGTATGTGCTTGGGTAATAGGATCAAGTTACAAACACATAAATATTAATGATTTTTTACTTAATCATGAGCAACATAAATAGTCATAAAAAACCATCAAAATACACACATTAACATAACAAAATGATAAAGGAGTTCACCCCTCTCTTGGGCTACATCTCCTGGTCCAACTTCCAATGGAACATTTTCATTAATGCTCAAAGTGTCAAAATCAATTCTTTATAATGATTATAATGGGAAATGGATGGCTTCAACGGCTCCAGAACATCCAA
The DNA here is from genome assembly GCA_009831015.1 of Picea engelmannii. NCBI lineage: Eukaryota > Viridiplantae > Streptophyta > Pinopsida > Pinales > Pinaceae > Picea > Picea engelmannii. Next base: position 54,309 of record ML798246.1, on the reverse strand, counting down.
AAACCCCTAGTTGGGCTCTTCCTACACTTGGTTTGGCCAAAAACCGAGTTGGAATCACTCCATGGAAGTTTCTCCCAATTCTTTGTTGTCTCTGCTCACCAAAACGCACCCAGACTGACTGAACCTAGATCAAGGGTGTTTTCTATGCCAAAAACTTAACAGGCGCGCCTTCTCACAAAATCTGGAAAAATGTCGCTTTGTTAGTGTGCTGGCCCCTTTTCCCAGCTGAGGTCCTGGTTGTGTGGCCCATGTGGCCAAGCGCTGACTATAAAAGTAGCACCTGACTGAACCTTACCATTGGTAGGTCCATGTTGTGGTCATATGGTAAAGGGAGGTGTGATCATGGGCTAAAGGCTGGAGAGTTTCCCACGTGAATTTTTGAGTGCTGAGGTTTTATGGTAAAGGTCATATGTAGAATGGGATGCAGCCAAGGGTTGGGGATTAGCCCCAGCCTAGACCCCACCAAACTAAACTATAGTGAAAAATTTAATATAAATTTTAATCCATATGGTTAAGAACCTTCATGTGGGAAGGCTGGTAGCTCGACCACTACCAAGACTCTGCCACCTATCACCGAAGATTGCGGGTTCGACCCCCACAAACAACAAATCAACATTTTATGCCTTGGAAGGGGTGCCATGTCGAAACACATGTCTGGGCCATGTGGCACCATTCAACTACTCCACCAACTTGCCACATGTCACCATCTAATAGGTCCATGTCATATGTCAACTCATCTTCCAGTCACCTGCCATGTCAAACTCTGCCACATCATCACCTACAACATGTCAGTATGGCCACCAGCCATGTGTCAGTACGGTCAGTTGCCATGTCAACAGTATGACCCTGCCACGTCAGAAATATGGACCTTCCACATCAGCAGTACGACCATGCCACATCATTAGTACGACCATGCCACATCAGTAGTACGACCATGCCATGCCAGTGTTATAAGAAAAATATGTTTGTTGGAATAGATCCGACCTATCTGACTGTGAAGTCGGTTACAACCTTTTTGATAGCTCGGCACAAGGAAAAGACTACCCGCACCTCAGATGGTCCTTCACCTAAGGCGGTAATGAAGGGAAAAAAAGAGAGGTGAAATACTTACACGAAGTCTTTCTCAGGACCACCCACCCTGGGTGTTGTCCTCCCTCAGCTTCCTGGATGGCCAAAATGGCCTGAGGGTGAAAATTATGGACAATAGGATGAAAATAATCTTGTTGATTTTTAGGACAATGAACTAAATAAATCTAACAACGAATTGTTCACTCTCTTAAAGCATTGGAAAATGGCCTAGAATGGGTTCCTGGGGCAAATCGATGTCCTAGACAATTAACCAATGGATTCTTCAAGTGGAAGAGTGCAAAACAAGGGTGAAACGTGAGCTTAAAAGATACAACCAAGTCATTTTAGATGGCTATAAATTGTGGAAAACAAATTGTTCAAAGATTTTACGACAGGGAAAAAAGCCCAAAATGGCTTGATACCCCCCGGGGTGACCCAGGAAGTGATCCTGAAAGATTATCAAATAAAAAAGGGGGTTGTAAAAGGGGATGAACAGTCGTTTTACAAGTTGTTATAGCTATGATATACAAGAGTATTTACAAATTCAATTTTTGGTTCGTGGGTGAAGGGTGGACTAACGAAAGGTTGACTTTAAATGTATTTTATTGGTGAATTTTTTGTTATTAACACATGCCTTGGCCACCACACCATTTTGAAGGTTATCCCGATCAGGAAAACACATCCTAGAACTATTCCAAGTAGTATAAGAAGAGTATTCTTAGCATACCATGATGGTTAGGTTGAAGAGTGCCCGATGTAGTTCCGAGAAGCATGGATTAGCCAATTCTCATTACTAGTGCTTTCAAGCTCTTAAAGTTGTCTGGATGGAAGAAGGATACCTGCGAAAAGGAAGAGGCCCAAGACCCCCCTAAAGGGATTTTTAGTTGATCTTACCCAAGCAGAGTAGTTTTCAAACCAAACTGAGTTATTCAACTCCTTAACCACGTGGTACTAAGGAAAGACCACTCAATTTATACTAACTAGACAACTTATGAGGGGCTCCTGATGAAGACCCCCTGGCTTTGACACTTAGTATCCTATAAAATTGAAATTGCTTGAAGTAAAGTACCAGACCATCCACGTGGTGAGGTCATGTATTGCTTTCACAAGCGTGCCTCCTGGTCACTGGATTTGAAATCTATCTAAAAATTTATACATAAAACCAATAAATAGGTTTGTGACATATATGTCACAGCTAAATAATATGTATATGTAGGTAGCTAAATAGTATAGGTTTTCTTTTGAGTGTATGGGGTGGACCCCTGAATTGTTTTCAAGTGTTTTGCATCTTTTTGAGTGTATTTAGCTTGCTAATTTTTGTATGGCCTCTTTAGGGGGCAGCCACCTGTAGATTAGTGAATGAAAAATTATCCAATGAAAAGATGACAAAATTAAGTAATTGCAACTAAACGATTACACCATTCAACCCAAAGGAATAGGTTGAGGCTCTTTGCAAGCGGCAAGCCCGCAATGTGTATGAAAGCCCCAAATGATTCATTGTATGGGGATTGGAAGTTTATTGATTGGAATTTAGAAATATTAATGATTATCTACAAAAGTACAGATCAGATTTTATGAACATAAATTCACAAGTAAACTACTCAAACTATCTAAACGAACAAAGCATACCAACATGGGTATGTGTGCCAAAATTTTTGGAATGAGTGCAAGTGAATATAAGGTGAATATGAGAGTGATTGGGTAGATTTACCGATGAATCTTGATGTTTTTTCTTCGTTGTCCTGTTGGCCCCTTTGCCTCAAACAGGTCTTTAGGTGGTCTCTAACCGCTTAGGCGAAGCAGAGTAGGTGATCGGTTATGTCCTTGTAGGAAAACAACGAAATTTTAGTATTTATATATGAAAAAAATGAATTAAATGTAACATAAATTTGCACATAAAAGATATATAAAAATCAACTAAGGTGGTTGTCACGTGGGGGGAAATTGACCAAAATGGTCAATTTTCCTATTTGGGACAACAAGGTTAATGGTAGGAAAACATAACATAAATGTACATGAACGAAATAAGGAAGCAAACAAGTATGAACATCCAACTAAGATTCATATTTGAGGGTTGTACTAAGGGGCCCTAGGAATCCCAACCACTAGCTAAGGTTGAAAACAACAGATTACTTCATAAAATCTGCAGTAAAACACATCAAATAAGTTAAACCAAGTTGTTAGGAAATGAAAGAAACAAAGTTAAACTCAAGGAAGAAAAAAAAAACACCTAGCTAACCTATCACTTCTAAAGATATCTAACATAACAAGTATTTACTTCTACCCCTCAACCTTTAACCAACAAGTGACACATCCAACAACTAAAATCTAACAAGTATCACACACACAAAGAGTCTTGGAAAATTTCAGCAGAGCTTTGTTACTATATTCATCCTCTATTTTTTACAATGCAAACCCTGTTATTTATAAAGGAGAGGTAAAGGCTTAGGTTTAGGTCACAAGACACTTGTCACTTTTGGAAAAGTGACAAGTGGACCAACCCTAAAGTATTTTTGTCTTTTTCCCAAAAAGTAACCTTATCCTAAAGGGGATCTTATCCAAAAGGGATCAAATCAAATCTGATTTGACCTCTTAATTACAATGTTTACATACCAAAAAGAAAATCATGCGAAGCTACATATTACAAAAAGTCATTTTTCATAAAATGACAAAATCAATATGCTACATCACCATTTGCCTTGGGATTTGTGACATCCCAAAGTCTCTTTTATTTCTGCCATATTTTGCAGTTGTAGGTGAGGTGATTTAGGATAGTTCACGACCATCCATGGTTGTCGGATTCATTGGGATGAAGCTCCAAGGTGTGGGGAAATTGCAGAGTTGTTTAGGAGGGAAAGAGGCATTTAGGATTTGGTCTTTGTATGTAAGGAAATTCCTATTCTTTAGGAAATTTTCAGACCCAATTATACCCCCCCTTTGTTTCCTATAATTTTCCCTCTGAGCTGACCGAAACATGGCTTTAATTTGGGCTTGTTTCGGTGAGGGGACCCCCTGGGACTGAACCTTGAGAGGATTTTCCCCTATACCAAATAGCCACAAAACTATTCTTTCTTATGACCATGATTTATCTCTGTCTACTACCTTTCCTCTTACTTTCATTTGGCGTAAATCCGATTCTGGATGAGTAAGATATGGCCCCGGGAAGGTACGCGGGAAGGAGTCATTAGGGAGACCGATTAGGGAAAAGTTTAAAATTGGGGAAAACTTATGGGTTGGACACCAGATTGGATAGGATGCTACAAGCTTGCATACCTGTAGTTGAAATGGGTTTTCCTCATCCAACCCAATTTGGCCTCGAAGACCCCCAATAAGGCCTCCTCCAGGTGCATGCTTGTCGAGACAATAATGAGTCCATGTCACTCTGGGACATGCCACTGAAATTTTGGGCTGAATTTGTAGAGGTGAATTCCATGGATGCATTTCAGAATTTGCCCCGGTCGTTTTGACTATTCACGGGAGAAAATTGGCCTCTGTATGGTGAAGTTATGCAATTAAAATGTCCAGTGACCCTTAGGGGGGAATTTAAATTTACTAGATAGTCTAAACATATATAAAAAAAAAATAATTTTATTATATTTTCTAATAATAATTTTATTCAATATATATATACAATATATATATATAACTAAACTCTCTACCCGACGCCCTGTTCACCCATACGACCAGGGAGGAACCCCAAAATGGAGACCGCAAGGAGGGAGAAGGGAGGAGGTCGCTCTGGGTTTGGAGGAGTGGAGGGAGCGGGGTTGGGGTTGTGGGGGAAAGGAGAAGAGAAGGGAGAGCTCGGGAAAAGGGGATGGAGAGTAGAGTGTGGAGAGTGGACTAGGAGTAGGAGGAGAGTGGAAGGAGAGGCAGCACAGGGTTTTGGATATGGGCTTGGGGGATAGGTGAGGCGCGTGCAGGTGGAGGTAGATGGTAGGAGTAAGGGGTGAGTGTGGATTGGTGGGAGGAAGGGGACCACGCACAGGTGGAGGCCGAGGAGAAAGGGAAAGAGGGTAGGAGGAAAGGAATAGGTTGAAAGGAATGGTGTTTTTGTGTGGAGGGTGGAGGAGGAGAGGAGTGGGGAATCTGGTGCGTGCACAGGGTATGGAGTGGAGAGGAGGGTATAGTGTGTTGCGTGCAAGGTAGGGAGAAGGGAAGGCTGAGGTGGTGGAATAATGGAGTTATAGGTTGAGTAGTGCTTGGTGGTGGTGATGCCTCAGTGGTGGACGGGTGGCCAACCACCCTGAAAAAATATTTTTGTCATTTTTCATAACTTTGGGTTTTTTCCATAGTTAGGAGAGGGAGGTTTTGGGTTCTATCTCCCTCCCTTTCTATTTGATTTCTGGGCTATTTTCGGGCCTTTCTAGGAAAAGGAAAAGGCAGGGGGTTGGGGTTCAAATCCCAGGGCCTGCAAATGGCCATGTACATGCCTTCATACTCAGCTAAAGTAAAAAGATTAATCCTCTAAAGGAGCCTTGGAGGCTTGGGCCTGGTGCCCAAGAGGGGTTCAAATCCCCTCACCTTTGAATTTTTTGCACACATAAATTTAACTGAATTCACCAACCAGAAAACATGAAATCTGAACCAGAAATCAACTTGAAATATGAACCAACATTGAGACAATCATCCTGAAGGCATAAATAACACTCTTCTATGAAAAAATTTCACCACAACCAACAAGTTTTTTCCTTTTGAATTGGGACTGAGAGGGGTTTACCCGGCTCTGTGCCTGAAGATTTTTGTATGGTTATGGCTGGCTACCTAATGCAGACCTACACTTGTTGTTAGGATGCCTCCTTCTACCATTGAATCATGTTGCAGAGCTCCCTCTCCCCTTGGCCAAAATGCCAAAATGACTTGAGAGAGGGGAGAGGGGGGGGGGGTTGTATTTTCTAATTTTCCAAAAAAAAAATTCCCCAATATTGCATGAGGGAGGTTGTGTGTCCTCCCCTTGATTTTCCATAATTTATGATTTTTTTTATAATTTTTTCCCATTATTTATTGATATTCCTAGAAAATTGTGCAAGTCAAAGTTTGACTTTGACTTTGACCTTGTTGTTGTTGACTTATCCCCAAAAAGGTTACCAGATGAGATAGAGTTAGAATCGAACGTAGGGCACATCATTGTAAAGGTATCAACAAGCCCATCGAGAATATTTTGTCACCAATCTCAAATAATTCCACCTGAACCCTCAATCTCAGCCCGGAACAATTGTTGGCCCAAAACTCCTGACTTTCTAGTGGACCCACATGGAACCCAATCTTGCGAAAGGCGTCAAATCGTCATACGATATTCAATCAAGGAAAATGAGGTATCGTCGAAAAGGTATCGACAAGTACTTCGACAATGTCTCCATATATTTGTGTGATGGAGCCACTAATGGTTCTTTCAGCTGTCATGAAACCCTCGTATGCAAGTTGGTTGCCCGCCTTTGCCCGAAATAATTGACCAACTTGTGACTGCTTTAACCGGGCCATTCGAGGACGGGATGAGGAAAATGAGGAGCCATTGGAAATATATTTGAGTCTATTACAACCTGGAATTGTTGAATCACTGATTTAAAATTCTTTACCAACATTTTTTAAACCCCAAAGCATTGCAACCAATATGGTGTCTAAAATTGGTCATGAACTTGCGAAAGCTCATTCTTACCAACTGGGGGTCAAAACCAAGAACGGGATATACCGTTGGAAAGGTATCACACTTCCCTACACCATTTATGGGTTTGATTTTCCTTTTGAAATAGGAAACTAAATAGAATCATACCAGGAAATCACAACTATTGGTTTTGGCCATTTGGGTGACGCTAACTTTGCGTCCTTCGTCCGAGGTCATACGAACTCAGAATCAGGCTAATGATAGCCCGTTGGAAAGGTATTTATGATCCATAAAATATGGAAGAATTTTGTTTCCAAAATTTTGACCATAATTCATATTAACCTTTATGAAAGGATCCTATCCCCAAGTGACCCACCTAGTGACAGGTAAAGGGGGCCAACATTAAAATTCTTGCAAATTGTTTGCTTAGCTCATAAATATGAACTGAACAGTATTGAGATGAGTAATTATCATGTGGGAGGGTTCAAAACCATTTGAAGGTATCCAAATGATACTCTTTCAAGGGTAGAGGCCATAGTAACTATGACCTTCACCATTGTCTTTGATTGGAACCATAACACAAAGGGACGTTTGTGGAGAAATGACAGTGTAAAACACCATGTTGAGCCCAGAGCATATTTTTGGGTCAACATTCTTGGCGTCGAAGGGGAAATTACTTTCAAAGTGATCGATATGGGTGAGAGGGGGGGGGAGGGGTTCAACTATAGTATAAAGAACATTTTTCACATTAGGGATAACTGAAAAATGAAAATGGTGTAGTAAAGATATACAACAGAATTTATACTGAGATTCACATAAGATAGAAGAATGGGAATAATGATTCGGGTTTTGTTGAATAATGTGGCCCAAGTGACACGGGTCCCTCACCCAGATTATAGTTTAACTGTGAGAATCAAGGCTTAAGGTGAACCTTTCTCAACACAAAGTATCATGCATATCTTTGATTCTCGACACAAAAACAAGCAAACGGGGATTTTTTGAAATCAGCGACCCACTGGAGAAAAACTAGCAAGAAAACCAATCAAACAAGGGAGTAAAGAAATATAAAAAACCTTTGGTAATAGGTGCTGAAATATCAAATGCTCACAAGTGATGGAAATTTGTAGGAAAAACGATCGTTTCTTGGAAAAAATAGGATTGTAGGTGGTCAGGTAAAGTGCAGTTGCAATCACATAGCTCTATAAGCCATCATTCCATCATGCTTTTCAGCTTCACCGGAGAATGATATGATACCTCCTTAGACTTTCCCCACTGACTTTGATTAAATAAAAATCAGGCTTACTCCCATTTAAGATGACATTCAGACAAAGTTTCCAAAAATGTCAAGTATGATAAAAGGGACCCTAGGAGTTCATTTTTTTCAAACAGTCATACAAAAATAAGAACAGTACCCTTCCCACTGAACACTAGACAAACCAAAAAAAAAGACAACCTACGACATTAAAATGAAAAAGACCAAAACCAAGGGGAAAATCAAAGAGAGGCTTATACTCCAAAATTGAAACCAAACAAGAAAAAGACCCAAAATTGAAACCAAGCAAGAAAAAAGGTTCAAGATTGAAACCAAGGGGATATATACAAGCATAAAAAAAGGCAACAAAAAATGAATACAAGAAGGAAAATCAGAAACAATGAATACATACAAATAGAAAAAGAACAAGTGGTGACTTATGTACAAGATTACGAGGTCTCTCAAGAGTAAAATAACTTTAGGTGATGGACATTCACAAGTAATTGAAGTGGTTCGCCATCCAAGGCTTTTAATCTGAAAGCATTTGTCCCTAAAACCTCGTAGATTGTGTAAGGACCCAACCATAAAGAATCAAACTTGTGATGTTTGGATGGGGCCTTGTGTGATTTGTCCCACAGTAAGACATCATCTCCTACTTTGTAATTAGCCCTTTTATCGAAGGAATGTTTAAAAATGTCTTGCTTCTTTTTGAGGTTTTGGAATGTGTCCTTTCTTACCTATTATAGTTCGATGAGTGTGTCTAAACCATATTGTAAAGGTTGGAAATCATCTTCTGCCTCAGCAATAGCCAACCTCAAGGCTGGAATTTGTAAGTGAAAAGGAAGGACAACAGGGGATCCATACACCAGAGTGTAAGGAATTTGACCCGTTACTATCTTAGGGGTTATACGATCAGCCCATAAAGCAAAGTTTAGCTTTGTGTGCCAATCACGTTTGTTATCCTTGGCTGTCCTCTTAAGGATATGAATCATATTTTTATTTGTTGATTCAACCAATCCATTACCTTGGGGGTAATAGGTGTACGATCGAAAAGTTTGGATGCCATATGTGACACCAAGGTGAAGCATTACATCAGAAATGAACGTTGATCCATTATCAATTAGTATCTCAGAAGTTGTTCCAAAACGAGATAAAATCTTACGTTCAACGAATTATACCACCTGCCGACTCATAGCGTTCCTAAGAGAGATTGCTTCATCCCACTTTGTAAAGTAGACTGTAGTTTTTAATATGAATACGTGACCAGCGCTCGAAGGCAGTGAAACTGGCCCAATAAATTCCATGCCCCATCTTGTGAAAGGGACTTGGAATTCAATAGGCCTAAGAGGAAAGGAAACTAAGTTTTGCTTCCCAGTGAAGTGTTGGCGAGCTTCACATTTCCGAACTAGTAAATGGGCATCTTTGTGGAGTGAAGGCCAAAAGTAACCTGCATGTAAGAATTTTATTGCAATGGTTTTGGCCGAAAAGTGACCTCCACAAACCCCAGAATGGAATTGTTCAAGTGCCATTTGGGCTTGGTCATGAGTCAAACATCGTGAAAAAACCCCATCAAGGTTTCTTCGGTAAAGGATTTGATCCTGTAAAACATATCGGACAACTTGTAAATGAAGTGTTCTCTTGGCTTTGGTATCCATGTCCGATGGGCACACACCATTGATCATAAAATATATGATAGATCCATACCAAGGTTGTGAGGATAACTCAGTTTCGTTAACCAGTTCTTCGAAAGCAATCAAGTCATCTACTTGAGGTGGTTTAGCTATGATCAAGGGGTGGGATTAGGTTAGCAATTCTTCCATCCCTATCCCCATTATGGTTTTCATTGGTTTAATGTTCAAGTCATACACTTGCATGCGCATGATCCATTTGGACCACTTACTATGCAATTCGGTTTGATTCAAGGCAGTGACTAAGAGAGATGTAGGCACAAAAACCTGAACTTTGTGGCCTTGGATGTAATTTAGAAATTGTTCCAAGGCTTTATACAAAGAATAACCATGTTTCTCCAATGTAGAATAGTTCAATTGGTGTGTCTTCAAATTTTGGCTTACGAAGGCAATTGGCCTAAGATTTTCCTCATGATTCTTTTGCAATAATATTGCAGAAATTGTCTCCTCTGATGAATTAGTGTACATGAAAAAGTATTTAGAGGGATTAAGACTGATTAAAAAAGGGGCAGAAGTAATGGCTTGCTTAATGGATTCAAAATCCTGATGGGTAGGGAGGTCCCATTTGAACCGAATTCCCTTCTTAATAAGTTGATTTAGAGGTTTGACTACTTGAGCAAAATCAAGAATGAAGCGTCTCAAGAAGTTTATATTTCCAAAGAAAGATTGAATTTCTTTTTTATTAGTATGTAAGGGAATCTTTTTTATTGCTACCACTCTCTCAAGATCAACTTCGACACATTCTCGATAGACGATGTGACCCAAAATATTTCCCTCCATAACACCGAAAATGGTCTTCTTAGGATTTAAAGATATGCCAAACTTATGTCATCTAAGAAGAACCTACCTGAGGTGATCAAAGTGACTACTTAGTTCTTTGGAAAATACTATGAGATCATCGAAGTAGACAACAATCATCTTACCCAATAATCTTTTGAAAGAAATGGCCATGGCACGTTGAAAGGTGTTCCTTGTATTAATCAAGCCAAAAGGCATCGTGTTATATGCATATGTGCCCAAACGAGTAGTGAAGGTGGTTTTGTGACTATCAAAAGGCTTGAGAGCTATCTTATTGTAACTTGAGAAACCATCTAAAAGGGGCATCATTTGAGCCCCAGAGATTTGTTGGAGGATCTATTCCATTGGTGGAACAGGGTAGTTGTCCTTTAGGGACACCATATTCAAATGTCAAAAGTTGACACACAAAAAAATATCACCAGTCGTCTTCCTAACGAGAACCAAATTAGATAGCCATTGTGAGTAACGAACATGGTATATGACCCTAGATGCTTCCATCTTGCCTAATTCATCTTTGATTGTTTGTTCCAAAGAGGGGTTGTTCTTTCTTCGTCTCTTCCTGTAGGGTTTTGAATAAGGGATTATGGGTATGGCATGGACTATCTCTTACATATCGAAAACCTTGAGAGCTTCGTAGAACCAAGAAACAACATCCTTGAACTCTGTCAAGAGTTCTGTGAATTGAGCGATCTCAGAAGGGGAAGATTGTGACCCTATATAAACTAGTTTTGGATATTTCTTAGTTCCCAGGTTTATAGGGATGGCTTCTTGCACCTTCCTAATAGATTTACTATCAATACTAGGTGCGGAGGTAGTAGCATCATTGGAATCAAACATGGATTCCAGTACAGACAAACCAGGGGGAATCTTATTTGTCTTCAATTGGATTATGTCCTCGGTTTCCTCTTCCAACTCATGGCTGATATGTAAATCTTTGAATTCCTCCTTGTTATGAAGGAATCTACAGATTTGTTTGTCAGTATCAGAAACTTGCAAAGAGTCAACATTATCAAATAACGCAGCTCTATGTAAAATTTGGACTTTTATATCTTCGATAGAACTTAAGTAATCCGAAGTGAACCAAGAACCATCCAAGGCCTAAGTATCAACTACGTGGTTTGCGTCCCTAGGTATGTCTTGAATGTTGAAATATAAGAACTTCTCAATACTTTTCGTAGCCCTTTAGTGGTATTGTTTTAGGCATGGGTTATGAACTTTATATTTATCTCTAATTTGATTCACAACCAATTTAGAATCCCCGCTTACCAACAAATGGTGAATTCCTAAGTCTAAGGAATTTTGGAGGCCTTGAAATAACGCTTCGTATTCATCCATATTATTAGTGTTAGATAATTCTAATCGAAAATACAAAGGGATTGCATTCCCCTTGGGATCACACAAAAATACCTCAACCCCATATCTGTTCTTTGATTTAGCACCGTCAAAATCCATACTCCACACCATTTCTTCCAACTCAGAAGGAGGGACATGTGCTTCTTCCTCAGATAACACAATATACATACCCATACCTGTTTCTTGAAAAGACACATGTTTTTTATTATAGGAAGCAGGTACAACCTACTCTCGTTATTTTGGTTCCCTCTTAATGACAACTTCAATACCCTTATGAGGAAAGGTGAAGTGGGTTCCTTCCATGAAGTGACAAACGTTCTTACTTTGGTGGACCACTCCCTCCCTAAAACCATGCCATATGATTTAGGTATATATACTACGATCACGTTTATGAGCATACTCACATTCGGATCTTGGTTGAAAGTGATGGATAAGTACTTGATGTAACCAATGGTTTCTACATTCCTTGAATCCAAAGCTAAAATATCTTTACATGGGCCTATGCATTCAAGACACAATCTCCTCATGACTCGAAGGGGCATGACATTGTTCCTCGCTCCTGTGTCAGTGACACAGTTATGGAGCACAAAATAAGAAATCAAAACTGAGATATAGAAAGGAGGAACCCCAGGGTCTAAATCAATAGCATCATAATCTTCCTTAGATTGAGAAGAGGACTCTTTGGAAAGAGGAACTCTATGTTCCATCCGTGGAGTAGGAGGTGCTTGTAGAACACGTGAAAGGTTTTCAAACTGAGCAGGTGTTATGAGAGCATCCAATAATGTCATGTGGGTGGGGACCTTCTCTATATATTTAATGACATTGTAAGGTCCCAGTATTGGGAACCAAGGTGGTGGATTATTAGGCATATTTACCTTTTTTGGAGTCCACGGAACCCTGTTCCTTGGAGGGGAAGGTAATATACCATTTCCGAGAAGTTTTCCTTTTTCATTGTCCTTGGGATCGATTTTGGTGCCTTCCACCCCTTGCGAAGTGGTTTTAGGGGTCTGACTCCTAGTTTATACAACAAAGATTCTGAAAGTGAGAGGATCATCATCGCAGGGAATAAAGTCTTCCATGTTAACTTGATCGTTTTGGGAAGTGGAAGCAAGCTTGTTTTTCACTGGAGGTAGAGGGGCTTTGTCGGTTTTAGACAATTCTAGGTGACGTGTATACGAGTAAGAATACTCGAGATCATGGAAGTCTTGGAAAAATTGGCACCAATCCACTTCAGCAGCATATTTCCTAGGAGGAGGAGTAGAAGGAAATGGAGGCATTGGCCTCGCAGGAGAAGTAAACTGCAATTCATTCACCTTTCGATTAAGGGAAAGTATTTGGTTGTTCATGTTATAGCAAGATTTTCCTCACCCTATGAAATCTTGCACAGAAAGCCTTTTGCATTTCCCTATGCAGACTTATCATCCCTATTTGTAAAATCCAGAGCTAAAAATACATATTTTTCCACATGTACGCATCTTTCCTACTATACAACATGCGTATACGCAGGCTGCTCCACTACATCCCGTGTACATCGGGATTTGTTCCAAAAAATGAAAATTAATGTCAGGCTTCCATGTCACGACAGGAGATCTATGATCCTTGGGATTCCATATACTGGAAATGCTCTGACTCAACCCTTAAGTTCCATTTGGAAGGCTATAAATGGGCCAATTCCGAGCTATGGAAAGAGGAGAAAGAATTCAACTTTGAGAGCAAAGTTACTCTGGAGAAATTATTTAATTCATATTGAGTTTGCATCCCTTTGTCCTTTAAGTCTAAACACAGTGTTCATCCCCCAAGCTATTCCCTTATTGATTGAGAACCTCATTGTTTCTCTCTTATGAACTTGCCTTTGGTGGAGGATTGAAGTGGTGGAGGCCCAGCTGGAAGGAACTTAGTTTCTCGTTTCTGAACCGTGCCGACATGGAAGTCTATAATATTTTCACTTCTTCTAATTATTTATTAATAGAAATACTCCTTTCTCATCCAATTGATATCTTGCAAATATTTGAGTTATTATCCATGGGCGTATTTGTTATGTATATTAATGGATTATGTTATCTAATGTGTTAACCTTTTATATTATCACCATATGCTTGCCTTGCTTGGTTGTTGAGAACTAGTTACAGGTATATAGATTTGGGTCAAAGTGCTCAACGGTGGAGTTCATTGAACATCTGGACGAGCTATGCCTCTTTCTTATCTCGCTTGCATATTGGTTTATATAGAATGTTTTTGGGATAGAGTTGATTTCTGAAGTCATTTCTGTCTGTTGTGGTTTACCCTAGCCATAGAGAGATTTTCCTCGTAACATAATTAGCGACCATACTAGGGATTGAATCTTCTTTCTTAGGGTTTGAAGTCCTTTTCTCCTTAGATTTATCTCGTTCTTATGGTGTTTCTTGTCGCATCATTGCTTGACAACCTCTGTTCACTCTGGGTCTGATTTTTCAACCTTCTCTCTTTCCTGGCCTTATTTTTGAAACATATACGCACTTTTTTCCCTGACAGTCGCGTACATACGTAGGTTGTCCCTCTGCAAGCTATGTACATACACTCGGTTTTCCTAACCAGTTGCGTACATCATCTTTCCTTTCCATTTTTCTTGTTCTGGTGATTGTTGGGTAGGATTTGATGTTTGTTGAGCCTTCTTGGGTCTCTGTAGTGCCTGTTAAGTGCTTGTGGGATGACAAGAAACCTATCTTTGGTCGAATTTATGGGCGGAGTCTTTCTCATCATATTTTCATTTTGATTGTCCTTGTACATTGGGTTGGGTGCTTTGTTGCTTGGTATCCTTCTTGAGTTATTTATTTCTATACACAATAGAGATTATATATCAATCTGCTTTCAGTCCATGCATTTTGATTTTTTGAAAATACAAAAAATAGGCATTTTGCATTGCTTGGCATTTTGGTCTTTTGAGTCCTTGTCATTAGCTTAGTGCATATACTGAAATATTGCATTTTTACTTCAGAATTACAAAGTTGAAATTGAAAATTGCATTTGTTATTAGAAGCATATCATTCATTGAAAGTTGAAGTTAGGACTTTGCATTGATTTCATATTTACTTTTCTTGTAGAGTCATAACACCATGAGTTTCACTACCATACCTTTTTGAGTAATCATGGCCACTAAAATTAAGGCTATAATTTAAAATTGATTAGTCACAATTTTATTTTCTAGGGTACACAAACTAGCTTAAGATTTAGTGCCTTTGAATAGGATTTTGTGAGTAAACTTCATCAAGGAAATTAAATCAACATATGTGTCTGAGAAAGAGAGTGAAGAAATCCATTGTGTAATTGGTAATATCAGAAGGCTCTGCTCACACTGGAGTTAATCATGAGGTCACGTGAGATTGGTTGAAGGGATATCCCCCCGATACCTTCTTAGCGTCAGAGATATTTTTGGGGAACTATTCGTATCTGAGGATCTTCCTAGTGCCTTTACCCCTGTGAGAGGTGGTACTTTCAAGGTTTCAGGCTTTGCTACCCTGCCCATATGGTGGACCTGACTTATGACTGCTCGCTTGTGCATCAGTTATACAATGGTTTATTAGTTTCTTGACTTAGGTGCCACATAGGTTACTTGCAGGGGTTATTATGCAGGTACCCTGGGTTAGATAAGGGTCGGACAACATATAGCCTTTATGGAGGATTACCTCTCTGAAGGGGTTATGACCGACTAGTTGTTAAGCCCATAATTTCCCTTATAATGGATTATGTTACCTATGATATTTAGCAAGGAGTCTCAGGCCCCTCTTGGGTGAGACATACCTTCTTTAGGGAGGGAGACCACTCTCATCCACTTTACCCCGTTTGTATGCATATTGGTCATTTAACTTTTGTTGTGCTCTTTGATTACTAGTTGGCGTTAGGATTCATTTTTCGTCTTTAGAGTCTTAAGTCATCGTGGAGTCAAACCAATGTCCCCATCAGTCTAGTCATTTGTTACAGTTACCACCAGATTTCGAGTCTTATTTCCTTCTAAAATGCGTAGAGTTATTAGGCATGGTACACACACATCCATTGTTCAGACTTGTGATTCTACAAGGATGAGTATTGAACCTAGTCTTCAAAATACTGGGAGCCCTTTGACTTCCATACCCACTATAGTTAATGGAACCCCTTCGACTTCTGCAACCACAATGGTTGTAGTGTTAGAGGCACCTATCATTACTATGGATCGGCCAATAGTGAATGCTCAATCTCTTGACTCGAACCCTTTTGGGTCTCTTGGTCACTCACAAGGCTATAATGTTTAGTCCATCCCTATGGCCTCTAGTCCTTTTTCCTATGGTATGTCAAAATTTACATCACAGTTTTTGAGCACCATCCCAGCTGCCAAAACTAATGCTATCATTGGGCTTGGGGGAAATACACCTCCTTATACTCCATTTTCGTTTGGTGGGTCTCAAATCCCTCAAACGACTCCTAATATGGGAGGCATTCATGATTTTAACCCCGAGTCTAATCCTCCTACTTCTGGGTGGAACAACCAACCTGGTGGACAATATTCTTATCAAGTTTCATCTTATACCCCTACCTCCTCGGTGTTGATTCCGAAGAATACATTTGGCATGATGAATCCACCTCTATCCTCCGGATTCCCACCTAGAGGAGGTCAGTTTCACGCTTTGGGAAACCCCCAACCCAAATCCACTCTGGTTGTGGGAAATGTTTATAACATCTAAAAGAAAATTCCTACTGGAATGATGCCCAACCAACCTTTTATGAATCATCCTAGAGGAGGGTCTTATAATTTTGGACAGGGCCATGGTTCTTACCAGAACCCTGGATGGGCTACAGTTCCTCAAGAAAAGTCTTTCTCAGGAGCTTGGGGCCAGATGTCGTAACCCCGTCTCCCTTCCCTGGCCACGCTTAATCTGCAAGACTTGTCTAAGTTGATGAACGACCCTGTGAGTCATGATCCTACATGGCCCCCCATCCCAACCAAGCTTCCATCGGACTTTCTAAATTTCAGGGGTAAGAATGGTGAGGATCCTGGTGATCACGTTACTACCTTTCACCTATGGTGCTCCTCCAATTCCCTTAATGATGTTTTTATTCGGTTAAGATTGTTTCAAGGAACCCTCATTGAGGTTGTTGCGAAATGGTATATCGAGATACCTAGGGGGGGCATATGGGACCTTTATTCAGTTGGTGTTGGTCTTCCTTAACTATTCCCAATTGTCGATTCGTTACGATGCTGGCCTAGAACATCTGTCGAATTTACACCAGGACACAGTCACTCATATCTCGGATCATATCCAGCAGTGGCGTAGATGGAAAAGGTTGATTAAGATCCCCATACTCCTGACCTTTCTTTTAGAATTGTTCCTTAAGTCTTTGCATCCTCCTATCTCGAAGGATCTTGCTACTGTTGGAGTCACCACTGAGGAAGAAGCGATATTTAAATCCCAACAGTTAGATCTGATATACACTCAGTCTGGGATGTTATACCACATTCTTCCGGATGCACGACGGTCAACCTTTGACCCTAGACAAAATATTGGACCTCATGCCGATGGAATTTTAGGTATTTCCAATGTAAAGTTCACAGACTCGGTGACAAGCCATTTGAAAGAGTTGTCTCTAAACCAGTCTACAGGGGGGCCAACTTCGTCTGTGTCTGCCAATCCTACTCAGTCAACGGATGTACACTCTGTGTAATCATCGAAAAACCTAAATGGTAACTAGCAACTAGGTGGGAATAAGAAGAAAGGATGTAACAATCGTAAGGCTAGGAAAAATGGTAATAAAATGAAGGACAATGGTAATAATAAGAAGAAAAATAATAATGTTGGAGAGGGAAAACGAGAAATACGTAAGGTGAAGTTTCCATGTAAGCTTTTCACAGATGATCACCTTACCCATTTATGCCCCAAACTTTTGGAATCTACGAGGCTATTATCTCTACCTCCCACCGTGATGACGAATCCATTTCCACATAACCAACACATGTCCTCAAGCTCCTTAAATGTCGAAAATGCGTCTGGTGGGAGTCAAAAATCGTCGTTTAAAGACAACGACCATTTGTGTATCAATATGGGTGATGTGCAAGTTCATGTAGCCACTCGATCTCGAGATTATAGCTCTTCACAAGATATTCCTAGTCTAGAATATCCTCCTCCTTCCCTGGAGACAAATTTACAAATTGAAAAGCCAGAGCCACCGCCTCGTATTCCGAAAGGAGTACTCAAGTGATTTACCCACAATCCAAATGCTAGATCTGCCCATAACTACTCTATTGTTGAGGACTTGGGTCAAACCCCTTTTGCGATGTCGTCTTTGGAGGTACTCCAGACGTGTCCTTCATAGAGGACTGCCTTACTATCTACTTTAGGAGCTCTACAACCCAGTGGCTCAAAAGTTATCAAGTTTGATGTCACAGATGTGAAGTTGTGCTTACCTTACAATGTGGCATTCAAAATTCATGTGGAGTACTCAAAGTATACCATCAAACGTGTGGTTGTTGATGAAGGCATTGCTACGTGTGTGATGTCCCTGATTTGTCGGAAAGCTCTCGGTTCTCTGATTCTTTCTAAGTCATCGAACATGTTGACTTCTTTTGAAGGTCCTTCCTTCCGCCCTCAGGATATTCTTCCTACCTTTCTGGTCCAGTTAGGTGGGAAGACAGTAGAGGTTGTTGGTAGAGGTAGTTGATGCACCTCTTGATTAGAACCTGTTACTAGGACATAATTGGACCTATTCTATGGTCGTCGTATCGTCTGTATTCCATACACTTTGTTTTCCTCATGAAGGGAAGATCATGATGATCGACCATTTATCCTTTGCGTACTCTAGTCCCAATGCATCTATTGGACTGTTGATCCTTGTGATCAACAATTCTTAGCCTGCAACTAAGAGAATATCGATGTCGAAATTTATTATTCCCTTATGTGTACTTTCGACTTCACGACACCGAGTCATCATGTTTACACCATTTCCAGTAGGACCGTCTCGATAGGTAGGTCCATTCCTTTCTGCACTTCCTATTTTAGTGATCAGTGGACCCTACCTTCCCTGACTTCATCCTGTGAAGGTCAGTTGCAAGCTGGAATGGCCATGCCACTATCGATAGCGGAGATTGTGTATCAAGTTGTTCTTGAGTCTTCCATCGATCCTGATCCTGTTACCTCACCGACGGATGAGGAGGATCCCTCTCTTAGGCTCATGTGGGCCACTTCGTTGTCTTGATCACATGATTTCTCAATGAGACTTTTCCTTTGCATGAAGCTATCATCGAAGCCATGAATGGTTCCGAAAAACCTTGGGATGATATGCATCATCACTCTTATTTTTTCCCAGAGCTTGAAATAATAAAAAAAGATGGTTTTCGATCTACTTTGAGAGAGATAGTTAGTCACGTCATAGTTCCAATTGATACACACAAAATTTATGTTGAAGGAAATATGGCGAGTATTTCTCCTACCGTAACGATCAATATCTCTCATACCCCTGGCAAGGTTGAAAACATAAATATTGGTGTGGATTTTTCGCTAGAATAAATCCTGATCTACATAGAACTCTTCAAGGAATTCTGAGATATATTTGCTTGGTCATATGAAGATATGCAAAGAATCGAGCCTTGTATTGTCGAACATGACATTAGAACTTATCTGGATGCTAAACATGTTCGACAATGTCTTAGAGTTGGAAATCCCTGGTAGGTCCCTGCTATTAAGGCAGAGGTAGAGAAGCTACTTAATGTTGGCTTCATCTACCTAGTTCCCTTGACTAAATGGGTATCCAACCCCGTTCCGGTGAATAAGAAGAAAGGAAACATCCATGTATGTATGGACTTTCGTGACCTGAACAAGGCCTGTCCGAAAGACAACTTCCTGACACCTTTCATCGATCAGATTCTCGACAAGTGTGTGGGAAGCAAATTATTTTCTTTTATGGATGGACTTTCAGGATATAACCAAATTCAAATTAAACCTGAGGATCAACACGAGACGACATTTATTTGTCCTTGGGGTACTTTCGCATACCAAAAAATGCCTTTCGTCCTTAAAAACGCTGGAGCAGCCTTTCAACATGCCATGACCTTCTCTTTTCATGATCTTAAGCATATAGTCGAATCTTACCTTGATGATATTGCTGCTCACTCTCACAAGAGATCAGATCACGCTATGCACCTTCATCTTATTTTAAAAATATGTCGTTACTATAGAATACAATTGAACCCTCACAAGTGTATATTTTGTGTCAAGTCTGGTCGTCTTTTGGGTTTTCTAGTTTCTGAGACCGGGATCATAGTAGATCCACTAAAGGTTGAGGAAATACTTTGATTGCCTCCCCCGTGCATGATTAGAAAACTTCAAGGTTTACAGGGGAAAACTAACTTTCTTCGTCAGTTTATAGTAAACTATGCCAACATCACTAAGGGTTTCATGTGTCTTTTGAAGAAGGACACACCTTTTATCTAGGATGAGAAAGCCCAGGAGTCCTTCGATGCTTTGAAGAAAGCCTTGGTATCAATGCCTTTGCTGAAGTATCCTAACTACAGTAAGGATTACTTGCTATATATCGTCACGTCCGAGGAGATTATTGGTATGGTTTTGGTTTAGGAGGATGATAAGCTCCACGAGCACATCATCTACTATCTTAGTCAAAAATTAGTCAGTCCTGAACTTAATTATTCTCACGTTCAAAAGCTATCTTTGGTTGCCCTTCACGTAGTCCAACATTTACGTCATTATATATTTCTCTTCAAGACTATTGTCATTGCTGATTTCAATCCATTTCAATACATCCTTACCGGGCGTATCATAGGGAGGAAATATAATAAATGGATTGTTATTTTACAAGAGTTTGATCTCGATTTCGCTTATGCAAAATCCAAGAAATCGCTAGTCTTCGCGGAGTTAATATACGACTTTCCACGATTAGATGAGGATTTTTTCCATGTTGATTTGTTTGTGGATGAACACATTTTTCTTATCTCTTTGTCCAACCTCTGGTATGAAGACATTGTTCTCTATCTTCAAACTGTGAAGTTCCCTCAGCATCTCTCACGAGATGACTGACGACATGTAAGGTACCAAGCTAATAATTATACTATCGTTGGTGACACTTTGTATCGCTAAGTAATAGACAATATCTTGCGTCGTTGTTTAACTTACGGAGAAGCCGAGTCTTTCTCAAATGATTGCCACAGTGGGGCTTGTGGTGGTCATCTATACAGGCTTGCGAAAACCCAAAATATTTTGTGAGCCAGTTATTTATGGCCTACAATCTTTAAATATTGTATTGAAGCGATTAAGAAGTGTCACCCCTTCCAGGTGTTCACTCAAAAAATGTGCTCGCATCCAACCCCTATTCATCCAGTCATTACCTTCAGTCCCTTCATTGAGTGGGGGGTGGAATTCATGGATTGCAACCCAAATTCGGCTCGGGGGCATCATCACATTATCATGGTCGTCGACTACTTTACTAAGTCGGTTGAGGCCATGCCTATAGTTAAGTCTGATGGGAAGACTGTCGCCTTCTTCGTATTCAATCAAATTATCGCCCATTTTGGTATCCTGAGTGAGATTGTCATTGATCATGGCAATCAATTTTAGAACGAAATGATGTAAGAGATATCATCTAAGCTAGGGTTTAGACATGGTCATTCTTCACCTTATTACCCCCAGGAAAATGGACAAGTAGAGGCCGTCAACTAATCTCTCAAGACCATTTCGCAAAAAACTTTCATCCAGAGTAAGTCTGACTTGCACATTATGCTA
Source organism: Picea engelmannii (assembly GCA_009831015.1). Taxonomy (NCBI): domain Eukaryota; kingdom Viridiplantae; phylum Streptophyta; class Pinopsida; order Pinales; family Pinaceae; genus Picea; species Picea engelmannii. The sequence continues at coordinate 32,811 of ML798246.1, read as the reverse complement.
TATCCCACACTTTGGGCATATCGAACGTCGGTCAAGACTTCCATCAGTTTTTCCCCTTTCCAGTTAGTACACAGTGTGGCATTGATATTACCTATTGAATGTGAAATCCCTTCTCTTAAGTTGGTATTCGCACTCCTACCTGACACTTTCGATCTTGAGTGACACCTTGTACACCTAGAGAGTCTTGATCAGCAGCGTTGAGACGCCTCTATGGCTATCGAGGCGAACACAAGACGTGTCAAGGTCTAGTACGATAAGTCTGTCTGTCTGCGGTTGTATGCTGAGGGTGACTTTGTCCTCTTGTATGATCAAGCCAAAGAACCACTAGGGGCAGGCAAGTTTAAACCCATGTGGCACGGTCCTTATATCATGCGACATGTCTTAGAAAAAGGAGCCAATGAATTAGAAGATTATGAAGGGAATATGTTGTTCGAGCCCAGGAATGGGCTCTACTTGAAAATATATTTCTCTTGAGCCCTAGACTTGGGCAGAACTCTTTGTATACTAATTTATTTTTGTGTATGTATATTTTCCCTTTCTTTTTGTCTTCAAATTGCTTATCGAGTTTTCCCTTGGTTGGAAGATGTCAACGGAGTCTTCGGTCTACCTATGATTTGCAGACGGAGCCAGTCATCATACACGGAGCCAGTCGTCATACACGAAACTTAGATTCCATCACTTGGGTGGTTTACTCACCCGAGGGTCTACTGGTGCCTTCAGGTGGCGTATGCCTAGGGCCATACACGAATAATGTGGTCGAATATAGCGTCGTTATAGAATTTTTGCGTGATGTTATCTCGCATGGTATTATCTCTTTAGAGGTTCACCTAGATTCCCAGTTAGTAGTATGTCATTTGAACGACAGTTACCGCGTGTGTGATCCTACTTTACTCCGACAATTCCTACGGGTACATCTTTTAGAACGATAGTTTGATTTTATTACATATTATCACATTCCTATGAGTTCTAATCATGTTTCCGACGCTTATGCTAATTTCATTTTAGATTGGAATTTGTCACATAACTAAAGTAAAGAAAACCATCTCATCAATGTACACATTGTAAAATATAAGTAAATCCGAAGATCCCTTTTTATATTTCAAAAAATATGGTGTTTATAGTACAAAATTGGGGCTAATACCCTCAATACACGTATACATTCAGTACTACAATATCCACGACATCTACACCTGTGGTGTCATATGTGTGTCATGTTAACAAACTACAACGTTTGTGAAACGCCAGAAGAGTCACACCCAAGCTTTGGGCACACCAACCACTTGTCGTTGCATGGCTTCTGGAAGATCCTCTACCTCAACCATGGGAATCTTATGAGTCAAACGAAATAGGTTTCCCTGCATGTTTTGTAGGACTCTCTTAGCTTCTCCTCATGTCACCTCGTCTCCCCAGTTCCTCCATCGATGTCTAGGAAACCTTTTTGGTCTTTGTAGACCCATGTCTACGTTACACAAATGTCTAGTTAGTACCTAAGCACCATCCAAAAATATTTTTGTTCTAATATACAAAAGGGAAAAAAAAATGAAATATTTAAAAACATTCGACATACCTATGTCACCGTAGGTGAACCCTGGTGGAAGTGGAATGTTCGGATCTCCTCAGAAGTCTATCCCCGCATAGGGATAGTCATATAGGGAAATAACCTGTCGTTTCCACCAGTAGAAGAAATCCTCATTGTAAGGTGTGGCCACCCTACCTCCCCCCTTCCGCCTCATTACCTTAGTCAATCATGCCATGGCTGGATCATGAGGTCCTCTCAGAAGAATCTTGACTCTAGGTCCCAATCCTGGAACCCGCTCGAAGACGAGTTACCTGGTCCAGAACGTTTATTGTTTCGTTGCCTAACACTCCCGCAATCACTGGTTGAATCTTGGAGGTATTTTGGTCCAATTTTCACTATTTGGGTTAAAAATCAAAATGGTATAGTAATTTTTGGTTTTGTTACTATTTATAAACAATTTTACCCCACTTTCTATAGTTTTAAGCCATTTTTTCGCCTAATGGACTAATAAAAAGGTGGATTGAGTTGTTTTTTGTAGTTTTCACCAGGGATTCTTGTGGATTTCAATGTTATGTTGGCCATTCGTCACCATGGGAAGGTATTTTCATTACCCAACATATAGGATAGGTATCCATTCCATCATGCATTTTTGCATTATCCTATAACTGTCATTTTTAATGCCTTAGGGACAAACCCAATTTTTGTGACACAGAACCTTCCATCTGCTATAAGTCGTGTCGTTATCAAGTGGTAGAGACTTACCAAACATGGGTTCCCTAGTTAGATCCCCTACTTCACTTGGTGCCCATGTAGATATTTTTTCCATAGGACTGGGAGTCCCTCATAGCTAGTACATGACTTTATTCTAAGCCACATTTCTCACTTATAAGCATGCTACCTTATACCCCAAGGACTCCCAAACAAGTTTAATTTAAGCTCTTTTCCAACTTGTCTTCAAAAATTGAAAATATTGTCGAGTGAACTTGTCTCTTTCACACTCGTAAATTGGATTTGAAAGGATGTCTATTTGGCACAAGTTTATCCCTTTTTCACACCAAGTAGACTAAAATACATAAAAAGGGACATTTTTTGGTGTTAGGTTGTGATTGCATCTCATGCCCTTGCTTGTAGTATTGAGCCTATAGTCGGTTCTTGCTTTGCGTTGTAAATTGTTTGCCCCAATTTTTTTTCATCCTCAACCAAGCAGAGCCTTGTTTATATCCTTTGCAATTTGACACCCTATACCTAGGAGGGAACATTACCCCAAGTGTCCATCTCCCGCATGCATCTCCTTGCATTGATCATAGGTACATTCCACTGTTGGAACTAGTTTTGCTTTCTTCTGACACTCGTTTCCTCCTCTGTATCATAGAATTTATTTTTCTATAAAAAAACAAAAAAATACAGGCAGGAAGAGAGTATTATCTTATGTTGGAAGCAGTTGTGTCACCTTTGAACATAGCACAAAGTTATTGAGTCCATTCATCATCATAATTTTTGGATTGGCATGACCTTAGGAAGTTGAGCTCATTACATAGTCTTTTCTACCGACTGGTTACTCTTCCAGTCCCTATAGAGAGTAGCATTGATGCCTCCGGCATCTCATGGTTTCATCATTGGGTCTATGCTACTGGAGTCCTCGATATGTCTCATGCTCATGTTCAAAGGAATTCTATCAACCTGTGTTAGCCACTTCTCAAAACTCTTGACTTTGCATATCGTCCATACCCTCAGTTTGTCTCAGAATCACGTGATATTGTAGTCCTATCGTGCACCCTAACCCTACTTTCATCATTGGTAGGAAACCTTGAACCCAACAGTCGACATTTCATCATTGGTCATTGACTAGGTGGTTTCCCTTGTGTTCGACAGCAAGACATATATTCACACATTTGGATTCATGTAGTGTCTTAGATGCCTATGCAGACTTATCATCCTTGTTTGTAAAATCCAGAGCTAAAATTACATATTTTCCCACATGTACGCATCTTTCATACTATACAACATGCGTATAAGCAGGCTGCTCCACTACAACCCGTGTACATCAGGATTTGTGCCAGAAAATGAAAATTAATGTCGAGTTTCCATGTCACGACAAGAGATCTATGATCCTTATCCTTCCATACACTGGAAACATTCTGAATCGGCCCTTCAGTTCCATTTTGAAGGTTATAAATGGGCCAATTTAGAGCTATGGAAAGAGGAGAAAGAATTCAACTCTGAGAGCAAAGTTACTCTAGAGAAATTATTTACTTCATATTGAGTTTGCACCCCTTTGTCCTTTAAGTCTGAACACAGTGTTCAACCCCCAAGCTCTTCCCTTATTAATTGAGAACCTCATTGTTTCTCTCTTATGAGCTTTCCTTTAGTGGAGGATTGAAGTGGTGGAGGCCCAGCTAGAAGGAACTTAGTTTCTTAGTTTCGAACAATGTCGACGCGGAAGTCTGTAATATTTTCACTTATGTTGATCATTTATTAATAGAAATACTCATTTCCCATCCAATTGATATCTTTCAAATATTTGAATAATTATCCATGGGCGTATTTGTTATGTATATTAATTGATTATGCTATCTAGTGTGCTAACATTTTATATTATCACCATATGCTTGCCTTGCTTGGTTATTGAAAACTAGTTGCAGGTATATAGCTTTGGGTCAAAGTGCTCAGCGGTGGACTTCATTGAACATTTGGATGAGGTAGGCCTATTTCTTATCTTGCTTGCATATTGGTTTATTTAGCATGTTTTTGGGATAGAGTTGATTTTTGCAGTCATTTCCGTCTGTTGTGGTTTACCCTATCCATAAAGAGATTTTCCTCGTAACAGTTCATGTTCATTAAGAAATTGAGTGTTTCAGAATTTTCCCTTTCTTCAATCCTCAAAGTTAGGCAGGTGGAGGTTCATACCAAGGACCCTCATTTCGAGGTACCTCATTCTTAGGTCTCTCGTTAAAACTGGGTTGCACTAAAGGTGAAGGAATCATACTAGATTCCTCCATGTTTCTTTCAATTTCCAGGGTGCTAACCTTCGCCGCATCTAAAGTTTGTATTGATTTATCTTTCAATATATACTTTACAGTCGAATTCATAGCATTCATGTAGTAATGGAACAAATTGTTTCCATATGGTTGGGAAGTAGTTGGGATCCCATTCAAGGTCGAGGTAAAGCGTTGATTAAAGTTTTGAATTTTCTCCCCCTCGTGGATGGAGATGGTTGTGAAATCCCTGAGTAGAGAAGCCACATGATCCACCCCTTGGAAATTCTTCTTGAATTCTTGGATCATAGTGTGCCAATCTAGGATACTATCATTGGGAAGAACACAATACCATCTCTTTGCTTCACCCTCAAAGGTTCTTACCAAAATTCTAATGATGACATCAGGAAATGTTATGTCCATGAGTGCTAATGCGTCATAGAAGTTTTGTATATGATCCAGGGACTCAATGTACCAATGAAATTGAACTTAAGAAGCCTATTTGGGGCATCTACAGGTATGTCATGAAGAGGTCGGGTCAATCTCAATGGAGTCACGGGTTTCCAGGGCATTTCCATCGGAACATCTATGGGAGGGAAAACAATAGTTGTTGGAATGACGAGAGGAACAACCTAAGGATTAGAAACTATTGTTGGATTGAATAAATCTTTCTTTAGTAAGGGGATTTGAATAGGAGAAGAGGAATAGGGTGACTCATCTCACACGACAAGTGTAATGAGTTTCCCTGGTTTCCCAGGTGTATGTGTCTCACTACTTGTTTTCTTTCACGAACTTTGACTTCTTATATTCCTAGAGGAAATTGTTTCCCTAGTCTTAGGATACTTTCACTCTGCCAGCTTGCAAAGAAATCAAGTACTTTTAGTACAAGAGATGTATCACACCAACAATCCTACCCTTTCTGAAACAATGTATATTAACCCAACTATAAACAAAGCTTTGTTTTCATTCTTCTCGAAGTGGAAGGTAAAGTATGATAGATTTATAACTTCTCATGTGAGTTTGAACAAGTAGAATCAGACACTGACAAGGTAAGAGGAAACAAAAGCTCGATGGTATTTTATGATTCCCATATGCAACGAAAAATGTGAGGGAACTGAAATAAAACAAGTACCAAAGAAAATTCCAAACGATCACTAAAACACCTTGCCATAATTTTTTTTCCACAAGTGGGAAAAGGACCCTAAAGAATTCAGGTCCAATGCTCAATACAAGTTTAGGATACAAGAAAAACTAAAGAGGTTTGCAAGTTCCCCAGTATGGTCACCATAAAAAGGGACGTGTTATAAGAAAAATTTGTCCATTGGGACAAATCCGACCTATCCGGTTGTGAAGCCGGTTACAACCCTTTTGATATCTCAGCACGAGGTAGAGACTACCCGCACCTCATATGGTCCTTCGCTTGAGGCAGTAATGAAGGGGAAAAAGGAGAGGTGAAAGACTTACACGAAGTCTTTCTCAGGACCATCCACCCTCGATGTTTTTCTCCCTCAGCTTCCTAGATGGCCAAAATGGCCTGGGTGGTGAAAATTATGGACAATAGGATGAAAATAAGCTCGTTGATTTTTAGGACAGAGAACAACGAGTTGTTCACTCCCTTAAAGCAATGGAAAATATCCTAGAATGGGTTCTCAGGGGTAAACCGATGTCCTGGACAATTAACCAATGGATGCCTCAAGTGAAAGAGTGCAAAAAAAGGGTGAAATGTGAGCTTAAAAGCTACATCCAAGTCATTTTAGATGGTTGTAAATTGCAGACAACAATATGTTCGAAGTTTTTACAACATGGAAACAAGCCTAGAATGGCTTGATACCCCTCGGGGTGACCCGAGAAGTGATCCCAAAAGATTATCAAATCAAAAAAGGGGATGAACAACCTTTTTACAAGTTGTTACAGCTATGATATAGGGGAGTATTTACAAATTTAATTTTCGGTTCATGGGTGAAGGGTGGACTGACGAAAGGTTGACTTTAAATGTATTTTATTAATTAATTTTTTGTTATTAACACATGCCTTGGCCACCACATTGTTTTGAAGGTTATCCCGATAAGGAAAACACATCCTGGAACTATGCCAACCAGTATAAGAACAATATTCTTAGCAGGCCATGGTGGTTAGGTTGAAGACTTCTCCATGTAGTTCAGAGAAGTAGGGATTAGCCACTTTTTGTCACTAGCACTTTCAGGCTCTTAAAGTCGCTTGGATGGAAGAATGATACCTGCGAAAAGGAAGAGGCCTAGGACCCCCCTAAAGGGACTTTTAGCTGAGCATACCCAAGCAGATTAGTATTCCAACAAAGTTGAGCTATTCAACTTCTTGAATGTGTAGTACTAAGGAAAGACCACTCGATTTATACTAACTAGACAACTTTCGAGGGGCTCCTGATGAAGACTCCCTCGCTTTGACTCTTAGTATCCTATAAAATTGAAATTTTTTGAAGTAAAGGACCAAGCCATCCACATGGCAAGGTCACGTCTTTCTTTCACAAGTGTGCCTCCTAGTCAGTGAATTTGAAATACATCTAACACTTTATACAAAAAACAAGTAACTAGGTATCTCACATATATGTCACGGCTAAATAATCTGTATATGTAGGTAGTTAAATAGTATAGGTTTTGTTTTGAGTGTATGGGGTGGACCCCTGAATTGTTTTCAAGTGTTTTTCGACTTTTTGAGTGTATTTAGCTTGCTGATTTTTGAATGGCCTCTTTAGGGGCAGCCACCTATAGATTAGTGAATGAAAAATTATACAATGAAAAGATGAAAAAATTAACTAATTACAAGTAAATGATTAAACCATTAAACCCAAAGGAATGTATTGACGCTCTTTGCGAACAACAAGGCCACCATGTGCATGAAATCCCCAAATGATTCCTTGTATGGGGAATGGAAGTTTACTGATTGGAATTTAGAAATATTAATGATTATCCACGAAAGTACAGATCAGATTTTATGAACAAAAATTCACAAGTAAACTACTCAAACTATCTACAAAAACAAAGAATATCAACATGGGTATGTGTGCCAAAAAATTTGGAATGATTGCAAGTGAATATAAGGTGAATATGAGAGCGATTGGGTAGATTTACAGATCAAATTTGATGTTTTTTCTTCGCTTTCCTGCTGACCCCTTTTCCTCAAACAGGTCTTCAGGTGGTCCCTAACCACTTAGGGGAAGCAGAGTAGGTGACCAGTTATGTCCTTGTAGGAAAACAAAATTTTAGTATTTATATATGAAAAAACTGAATTAAATGTAACAAAAATTTGCACATAAAAGATATATAACAACCAACTAAGATGGTTGTCCCGTGGGGGGAAATTGACCAAAATGGTCAATTTTCCTATTTGGGACAACAAGGTTAATGGTAGGAAAACATAACAGAAATGCACATCAATGAAATAAGGAAGCAAACAAGTATGAACAACCAACTAAAAAGATTATTTGAGGGATTTCTTAAGGGGCTCTAGAACTCCCAACCACTAGCTAAGGTTGAAAACAATTGAGTACTTCATAAAATCTTCACTAAAACACATCAAACAAGTTAAACCAAGTTGTTTGGAAATGAAAGCAAGCAAGTTAAACCCAAGGAAGAAACAACAAAAACCTATCTAACCAATCCCTCCTGGAGATAGCTAACATAACAAGTATTTACTTCTACCCCTCAACCCTTAACCAACAAGTGACACATCGAACAACTAAAATCTAACAAGTATCACACACACAAAGAGTCTTGGAAAATTTCAGCAGAGCTTTGTTACTATATTCATCCTCTCTTTTTTACAATGCCAACCCTCTTATTTATAAAGGAGAGGTGAAGGCTTAGGGTTAGGTCACACGACACTTGTCACTTTTGGAAAAGTGACAAGTGGACCAACCCTAAAGTCTTTTTGTCTTTTTACCAAAAAGTAACCTTATCCCAAAAGGGGATCTTATCTAAAAGGGAATCTTATCCAAAAGATATTAAATCAAATCTGATTTGACCTCTTAATTATAATGTATACATACCAAAAAGAAAATCATGCGAGACTACATATTACAAAAAGCCATTTTTCATAAAATGACAAAATCAATATGCCACATCACCATTTGCCTTGGGATTTGTGACATCCCAAAGTTTCTTTGATTGTTGCCATGTTTTGCAGTGATAGGTGAGGTGATTTAGGACAGTTCCCGACCATCCATGGCTGTCGGATTCACCGGGATGAAACCCCAAGGTGTGGGGAAATTGTAGAGTTGCTTAGGAGGGAAAGGGGCCTTTGGGATTTGGTCGTTGTATGTAAGGAGATTCCCATTGTTCAGGAACATTTCGGACCTGATTATACCCCCCCTTTTATTTCTATAAGTTTCCTTGTGATCTGGCCAAAGCATGGCTTCAATTTGGGCTTGTTTCGATGAGGGGACCCCCTGGGCCTGAACCTTGAAAGTATTTTCCCTTGTACCAAAAAACCACAAAATTTTTCTTTCTTGTGCCCATGTTTTATCTGTGTCCTCTACCTTTCCTTTTCCTTTCGTTTGGTGCAACTCCGACTTCGTATGAGTAAGATATGGCACCGGGAAGGTACGCGGAAAGGAGCTGGTCGAGAGACTGATCAAAGAAAAGTTTGAAATTGGGGAAAAGTTTGGGGTTGGACACCAGAATTGAAAGGCTTCTACAGGCCTGCATACCTATATATATATATATATAAAATTCTCATCTCACCTAATTTGCCCTCGAAGACCCCCAATAAGGCCTCCTCTCGGTGCATGCTTATCAGGCCAATAATGAGTCTTTGTCTCTATAGGACATGCCACTAAAATTTTGGGATGAATTTGTAGAGGTGAATGCCATGATACATTATGTACTTTGCCCCGATCATTTTTACTATTCACGGGCAAAAATCCACCTCTGTATGGTGAAGTTAGACAATTAAAATGTCCAGTGACCCTTGGTGGGAGGGGGGGATTTAAATTTACTATATAGTCTAAACATATATAAATACAATTTATTAAAAAAAATAATAATTTTATTATATTTTCTAATAATAATTTTATTCAATATATATACAATATATATATATATATATATAACAAAAAAAAAAAAATTAAATAACAAATTTTTTAATATAAAAATAAAACTATAGAACAAAATTAAATTAAAATTAAAACTAAACCCTAAACTAAACCCTATACCCAACGCCCCTGGTCACACATACGACCAGAGAGAATCCCCAAAATGAAGACCGCGAGGAGGGAGAAGGGAGGAGGTTGCACTGGGTTTGTAGGAGCGGAGGGAGCGTGGTCGGGGTTGTGGGGGAAAGGCGAAGAGGAGGGAGAGATCGGGAAAAGGGGATGGAGAATAGAGTGTGGAGGGTGGAGGAGTAGGAGGATTAGGAGGAGAGGGGGAGGAGAGACAACATAGGGTTTTCGAGTTGGGCTTGGGGGATAGGAGAGGCACGTGCAGGTGAAGGGAGATGGTAGGAGTAAGGGGTGAGCATGGACTGGTGGGAGGAAGGGGACCACGCACAAGTGGAAGCTGAGGAGAAAGGGAAGGAGGAGAGGAATAGGGGGAAAGGAATGGTGGTTGTGAATGGTTTTGTGAGGAGTGGAGGGTGGAGGAGGAGAGGAGTGGGGTAGCTGGTGCGCACGGGGGTTATGGAGTGGAGAGGAGGGTAGGGAAAAGGGAAGTTTGAGGTGGTGGAAGAATGGAGTTGCAGGTCAGGCAACGCTTGGTGGTGGTGGAGCCTGGGTGGTGGATGGGTGGCCAACCACCCCCAAAAATTATTTTTGGCATTTTTCATAACTTTTTGTTTTTTCCATAGTTAGGAGAGGGACATTTTGGGTTCAAGCTCCCTCCCCTTCTATTTGATTTCTGGGCTATTTTTGGGCCTTTCTGGGAAAAGGAAAAGGGAGGGGGTTGGGGTTCAAAGCCTAAGGCCTGAAAATGGCCATGCACAATCCTACATACTCAACCACAGTAAAAAATTTAATCCTCTAAAGGAGCCTTGGAGGCTTGGGCCTGGTGCCCAAGAGGGGTTCGAATCCCCTCCCCTTTGAATTTTTTGCACATATAAGTTTCACTGAATTCACCAACCAGCAAATATGAACCACCAAACATGAAATATGAAGGAGCAATCAACTTGAAATATGAACCAGCACTGAGAAAATCATCCTGAAGGTAGAAATAACACTCTTCTATGCAAAAATTTCACCACATCCGACAAGTTTTTCCTTTTGAATTGGGACTGACGGGGTTTTACCTAGATCTGTGCTTGAAGATTGTTGTATGGTTATGGTTTGCTACCCAATGCATCCCTACACTTACTTCTAGGATGCCTTCTTCTGGCATTGAATCCTATTGCAAAGCTCCCTCTCCACTTGGCCAAAAAACAAAACAAATTCCAAAAAAACATTTTCCCCAATATTGCATGAGGGAGGCTGTGTGTCCTCCCCTTGATTTTCCATAATTTTTGAAATTTTTTATAATTTTTTCGCATTATTTTTTAATATTCCTCGAAAATTATGCATGTCAAAGTTTGACTTTGACTTTGACTTTGACCTCGTTGTTGTTGACTTAGCACCAAAAAGGTTGCCAGATGAGACAGAGTCGGAATTGGACGTAGGGCATGTCGTTGGAAAGGTATCGATAAGATCGTTGAGAATATGTCATCACCAATATGAAATAATTCCACCTCATTCCTCAATTTAATCACGGAACAATTGTCAGCCCCAAACCCCTAACTTGTTGGTGGGCCCACATGGCACCCAATCTTGCGAAAGGCGTCAAATCACCATACAATATCCAATCGAGGAAAATGAGGTATCGTCGGAAAGGTATTGAAGATTAATTCAATGAGGTGGACATATATGTGTGTATTGGGGCCATTATTGGCTTTTTTTTATCTGTCATCAAACCCTGTTACGCGAACTGGTTGCCCCCCTTTTCCTGAAATAATTGACCAACTTGTGACAGCTCTAACCAGGCCATCCGAGGTCGGAATGAGGAAACTGAGAAGTCGTTGGAAAGGTATTTGAGTCTGTTACAGCATGGAATTGTTGAATATCTGATTTAAAATGATTTACCAACAATTTTTAAACCCCGAAGCACTGCAACCAATCCGGTGTCTGAAATTGGTTTGAACTTGTGAAAGCTCGTTATTACCAACTGAGGGTCAAAACCAAGAACGAGATATACCGTTGGAAAGGTATCACATTGACCTATGTCATTTATGGGTTTGATTTTCCTTTTGAAATAGGAAAATGAATAGAATCAGACCAGGAAGTCACAGATATCGGTTTTGGCCATTCGGGTGATGCTAACTTTGTGTCCTCCATAAGGGGTTGTACGGACTCGGAATCAGGATCATGATAGCTCGTTGGAAAGGTATTCCTAATACATAAAATATGAAAGCTTTGTGTTTCCCAAATTGTGACCATACTTCATCTTATCCTTTACAAAATGAACCCATCCCCAAGGGACGCACGTAGTGATAGGCGAAGGGGGGAAACGTTAAAATTCTTGCAAACTATGTGCTTAGCTCATAAAACTGAACTAAATAGTATTGAAATGAGGAATTATCAAGTGGGAGGGTTCACAACCCTGTGAAGGTATCCAATTGATACTCTTTCAAGGGTAGAGGCCATAGTAACTACGACCCCCACCACTGTCTTTGACTGGAACCATAGCACAAAGGGATTTTTGTGGAGGAATGACAGTGTAAAACACCATATTGATCCCAGAGCATATTTTTGGGTCAATAGTCAGTAGTACATACATGCCACATCAACAATGTACAGATTGTACGGTCAATAATTTTTTGGATTTTTGGAAAAGAAGACAGAATGTGATATCTCACTCATACGGCATTTGTTTAAACTTGTTCAAGTTGTGTTGGGATATCTCACTCATACGAGGCTTATGCACAAGTCCATTTTGAAGCAATTCCGAGCACTTTGATTTTTGAGCATATTTTGATCCCCTGGATCACTCCTCCCCATTGGGAAGATTTTTGACCTCCAAAAGACTACTTTCAGTCAATTTGAAGATGAGGTTACAGTTCCCTCACCTTTCTAACCTAAATCCACTTGGTTTTGCTTGGATTTGTGCCTTTAAGACCAACTTGAACGTATTCCACATTCCCTTTTTTTGAAGTTCTCATCCTCTTGTCAAGGATTGTGCCTTCATGTAGTTCTGAAAGATATTCTGGTGAGAAATCATTTATGGAAGGAATATAAACATGTTCTCCTTGATCAGAAATCAAAAGAGGCTCATACAATCTCAAATTCTCTGTTGCTTAAAGTTGGTTGTCGTTGATGTCAACCCTTGAAGAAAGCCCCATAGCACAAAGGTTTGAGAAATGAACCCAAGATTGTTTGATGTAAAGATGACTCATTATTTTCTTGTTATGGTTGATAATAAGTAAACATGGATTAACTCCAAAGTGGTCCCCTTATGGTGAAATCCCTCACGGGAAGATGCTTTGCGGAGTACGAGAACCCCTGCTTAATTGTGGAATAATGAGAAGAAGGATAATGAATTTTTCAGGTAAACTATCCTAGATGGATAGTGCTTGTCATTCCATTTCCATTGGTATGTGGAATGTCACATAACTCCTCAGGGTTAGAGAGTTATGGCCATGAGAAGTTGGAGACCCCAGGTTTGGGTAATGGACCCAAGTTTGTTTGATGGATAATGGTATGAGTTATGATATACTAGAAGCTAGAAGATGTTTTTAAGGAAGCTACTTGGAGAGTATAAATAAGAGGCAAGGCTCTCTCATTTTAATCACACTTGAGAATATTGAATACCTATAGGTGTCTGAGGTAACCAAAGAATATCTAAGCTGAAATTCTAAGGAAAGTGAAGAAAAGAAGGCCGAAATGCAAGGAAGGATAAATTATTTTGATGGCGTTTTCTAAGGTATGTTATTTACAGGTCATCTCACCTTTTTTTCTATAATGATTCAGATTGTGAAATTGATATGCAATTGAGAAAACATATCCAAGTATCTGTGGTAAAAAAATCATCTTTTGGGGCGTTGTATTTTGGGAGTTACACTCCCTAGAAAATAGGGTTTGTGGCTAGTCCTGAAACTAGTCAAAAACAGGTGTTTCAGGTAAAAACGTCATAACTTCTTGTTACACATTATTTTCGAAATCCCTATGATCTTTAATGATGTAAACCTATCTGTTTCCTTCAGAGGGGTCAGTGGCCTGAGTTCCTAAAGAGAGAAGGGAGAAGAACTTTTCCTGAGAAAAGAAGTTGCTTTTTCCTATGTAAAAACCTTATAAAAAGGGAAGTTCGCAGGTTTCTATATAGGCAGGGTGCGAGAATAACCCATTCTCGCAGGTTTCACTATAGCTAGGGTGCGAACACCTTGAAGGTTTCTCTATAGCTAGGGTGCGAGAATGCCAGCACGTGGGAAAAATGAGCATTTTCTCGAATCTTCTAGAAGGAGAAACTTCTATGGTGAGGTGGCATCCGAATGGTTTGGATCTTACTCGCTTTCATGATTTAGTGGGATCATCCTAACTTCCTCACCTTACCCTCTTCAACTTATAAAAGGAGAGGAATTCTCATGGAGAAAGTTAGCTTAAGCTTGGGTTAGCTTTGTTGATTCTTGAGCTTGTTAGCTTTGGCTTGGTTAGAGTGGCTTTGAGATTTTCTTTGTCAAGATAGATTGTGAGTAGCTATCAGATCTATGGTCTCCGAATCCTTGGAGCAAGAAGTGTGTGGGGAACGAAGGATAGTTGGAAGGGACCTTACGACATCAAGGCAATGGTTGTAATCTCTCTTTCACATTTAATATGATACAGTAATATGATTCTTTCCCATAAAGCTAAGTCTATTTTATTGTATAACTCCTTGATCATATACATAGATTCACTATTGAATATATTGTGCTTTCTTTACTCCACTTGGTTTGTAATGTTTTGGTCTTGATTGTACGAGAGCATTGGAGCGAAGCGGGAGCAACAAAGACCAACGGAAGCGATTATGAGGTATGCAACTTGTTCTTGCCTCTTAGATCATTCAATGGTTAGAATCTAGGGAAAGAGTAATATTCTGTCTTGCTTTGTTCTAGATCCAGGTGGATCTAGGGAGATCGGTTTGTGTCTGCACTTACGGATTTATCCAATAACAAAATTGGCGACTCCAATAGGGAACAGATTGTTTCCTAGTTAGTCTAGTTTCCCTTGCTTTGATTGTTTGTTTTCTGGTCTCTGATTCTGTGGGAGATCCATCAAGACTCTCTGGATTTGAAATTTCACTCAAAATTTTTGTCCTTTTTCCAAATTTTGTGTTTACAGACATTCTCGCACTGTACCCTTTAGTGGCCTGCGAGAATCATCTGAGTTCGCACCCTACTATGTAATCCAGTGCGAGGTGTTCACACCCTACCCGTGTCTAGCCTACGAACTCCACTAATGTTCGCACTGCACCCTATAGCTAGGATGCGAACCCATTTGAAATTTGTGTTTGGAATTACGATGTCCTATTTTTGATGCCCAGTTTTGCTTTGAACAGCTGAATTGAACTTTTGGAGCCTATATTGATCTGTTTACAGTCTGCTTGACATTCTTTGAGTTGCTTTTAGCCACTTTTGCTTTGTTTGGTTTTGAAGGATTAGTCTCTTTCTTTGAGTGTCTTTCAATTACAAAGCGTGTGTTTTCT
>ML798246.1:0-12691 GCA_009831015.1 Picea engelmannii | reverse complement strand
CTTCGCATGTCGACATTTATTCTTTGAGTCATTTGTATTCTGAGTATGGGAATGCCTACCTCAGTGATGATATATTATTGTACTGTATTTCCTTGTTTGTTGGCAGGTTTCCGACCGACTGTTCCTTGTTCCCTACACACACTTGAAAAAGTATTTCAGCTATCACTCTTTTCTAACTTCATACTTTGGGGGGCTCTCTGTTACACATTATTTTCATCATCCCTATGATCGTTAATGATGTAAACGTATCTGTTGCCTTTAGAGGGGTCAGTGGCCTGAGTTCCTAAAGAGAGAAGGGAGAAGAACTTTTCCTGAGAAAAGAAGTTGCTTTTTCCTATGTAAAAACCTTATAAAAAGGGAAGTTCGCAGGTTTCTATATAGGCAGGGTGCGAGAATGACCCATTCTCGTAGGTTGCACTATAGCTAGGGTGCGAACACCTCACAGGTTGCTCTATAGCTAGGGTACGAGAATGCCAGCATGTGGGAAAAATGAGCGTTTTCTCGAATCTTCTAGAAGGAGAAACTTCTATGGTGAGGTGGCATCCGAATGGTTTGGATCTTACTCGCTTTCATGATTTAGTGGGATCATCCTAACCTCCTCACCTTATCCTCTTCAACTTATAAAAGGAGAGGAATTCTCATGGAGAAAGTTAGCTTGAGCTTGGTTTAGCTTTGTTGATTCTTGAGCTTGTTAGCTTTGGCTTGGCTAGAGTGGCTTTGAGATTTTCTTTGTCAAGATAGATTGTGAGTAGCTATCAGATCTATGGTCTCAGAATCCTTGGAGCAAGAAATGTGTGGGGAATGAAGGACAGTTGGAAGGGACCTTACAACATCAAGGCAATGGTTGTAATCTCTCCTTCACATTTAATATGATACAGTAATATGATTCTTTCCCATAAAGCTAAGTCTATTTTATTGTATAACTCTTTGATCATATACATAGATTCACTATTGAATATATTGTGCTTTCTTTACTCCACTTGGTTTGTACTATTTTGGTCTTGACTGTACAAGAGAATTGGAGCGAAGCGGGAGCAACAAAGACCAACAAAAGCGATTATGAGGTATGCAACTTGTTCTTGCCTCTTATATCATTCAATGGTTAGAATCTAGGGAAAGAGTATTATTCTGTCTTGCTTTGTTCTAGATCCAGGTGGATCTAGGGAGATCGGTTTGTGTCCGCACTTACGGATTTATCCAATAACACTTCTTCATACTGGATCCAACTTCAGTGAAACCAAATGTGTTGGTTAAGGTAGAGTCTTTAGTATGTTTTGTAATAGTTTGCAGGTATGTGATCATACAAACCAGGTATATTATAGAGTTACAAATCAGATTTGGATGATGAAATTGTTGAGGGAATTTGGTTGAGGTACATGTCGGGTACATGGTTGAGACAAGTAGTTGATGAGTTGGCACATACATGAGGTGTATAGTTGATGATGTTGGTACATATTGATGAGTCATAGTTGATGAGTAGTTGACAGATGATTGGTACATACTTTTTACATAGTTGGATGCACTTTTTTATGGTACAGGTTGATTATAGGTTGTTTGGTACAGGTTGGTGCATGGTTGATGCACTTGTTTATAGTACAGGTTGATTATAGGTTGAGGTATAGGTTGATGCATGGTTGATGCATGGTTCAGATTTATTGGTACAAGTTTACAGCAGTATATCTCACAGTGATAGTGTGACAGTGGTTCCATCATTCTACTTCTACTTCAGGGCGGTTGGACAGGGCAAGGACAGGTGGTTGTAGCCACCTTCCTATTGTAGTTGGATAAAATAGGGGGTTGTAGCCTCCTTCTGGTTGTAGCCAGAGAATTGGGGAGTTGGAGCTTCCCTCAGGTTGCAGCCTGAGAAACTAGGGAGTTGGAGCCTCCTTAACAAAATAAAAAAATAGCAATGGATTTCATCTGGGAAGGATTACCTAATTCGGTAAGAGAAAAGGTTGGTAAATGTTCATCAGCAAAAGAAATTTGGGATAAGTTACATGACATATATTCTTCACCCATCATAGATCCAGAAAATGTCAAAGAAGATGCAGATGCAAATCAAGAAGAATTGTGTTCACCATGTTAAGAAGATTTAGAAGATGAAGAGTACATAATCACCAAAGGTATGTTGTTTTGTGTTAATTGTGAAAAACGCAGACATCTTGAAATAGAATGCCATGAAGGAAATGAGACAGGAAAAATAATTGAAAAGGAAGGCAATTATGAAGAAGAATTGATTAGTGCTTTAGATGAACTAAGAGAAGAAAGCAATTCACTCAAGAAAGAATTGACAAAACAAAAAGAAAGTGTTTAAATTTTTGAAGAATCCCAATAGGTCATCCCGAACTTAAGAACTCAGCTAGAAGAAGCCAGAAAGATCGAAGAAAATATTGAATATCAAAAGAAGTGTTTGGAAACCAACATAGCAGCACAGAAGGAAGAAGCAGAAATGAGAGAGAAGATATTGATAGATCATATTAAAGAAAGAACTAACGATTTAAACCAACTTGAGGCAGAGTTTGGTCAAGAAGAGAAAGGACTTGAAGAAGAAATAATCACATTAAAAATTCAGCTTGAAGAAGTGAAAAGAACAAAATAATTCATGAAGTCTCAGATAATGAAGAAAGAAGAAAAGGTTGAGAAACTTAAAGAAGAAGTTGTCACATTGAGAAGTAAAATTGCCAAGCTCAACACGAATGTTGAAGAGACAGAAACATCCAGATCAGTTATAGAGAATGAAGAGAAGCACTCTAGGTTGATAGAAAAGAAGAATGAAGAAAATAGAAAGGTTTATGTAGAAGTACTCAAAGGAAGGAATCACAGTCAACCAAAATCTAAGAAAACTATTAAAGATACATCTTCAAGGGGACCATCCATGTTCAAGACACAAAGAGGCTTCAATCATGATCATGATCAGTCAAGACAAAAATTGATTCGGATTTTATGAGCAGAATGAAATGAATAAAGATTATTAACAGGTGCTTAACACAAAATAACAGAGATACAATAAAACAGGTTTTCTATTGATAAAGAAATAAGCTAGAAACTGTAAAATGCAGCAGAAACAAGCTTGCGGGAATGGTGGCGGCTTATCTCTGAGAAGAGATGTGATGGTTGCGCTCATTCGCAAGAAGATGATTACAATGAGTCTTTGAAGGCCTTTTTACAATAATTAGGAATGTAAAAAACCTTAGACATCCAAAAACCTAACCCTAGGAGATGAAGCGCCAAAAGTCACGTGGGCCCCGTTTGGGTAAGTTAGTACATCAACTTCCCGGGGTCGTAACTTTTGCATACGATCTCCGTTTTAGGCATATGATAGCCCGTTGGAAAGGTATCATCAAGGAGATTAATATTAGGTGAAATATAAAAGTAAATATCATATTGTAAACCTATGTTCCCAAAAAACATAGTTTAGGGCCTCAAAAAGGCTCCGGAAGTGAAAACTGCTAAAAATAGTAAACTACCAAAATTGCCAGAAAACTGTTTTGAGCCAATTGGAAAAGGTGGTGGCCACCGATATCCATCTGGATCAATCCTCCATCCTTAGGAATAAATTTTCTCCATTGCGTTGAGGTCACCCATTAGATGAGGAAATTTCTGCTGAATTTGGCCCCGGGTGAGCCACTTGCCTTGGTGCAGGAGTTGCCCTGCTTTGACGACTCGATAAAGCTGGATCCTTTGTTGTCGAGTTCCCTTGATCTGTGTGTCCAAAATATGATCATTGGATTCTTGTTGTATGCATTTGGGGTTGAGCTTTGTTGGTGTCAATTGTTCTTCTACTTCTGAGGTGTCCAATAATGGTGGAAAATAAGGGTGAAGGAGATCCATGTTGAACACTAGGTGCAGACCAAGGAAAGGAGGAACGTTGATATCAAAAGAATTATCCCCCATAGCCTTGGTGATAGTGCACGACCCATAATAGAGTGGGAAAATATTTCGATGTAGTCCTATAAGGCGTTCTTTCTGCAAGTGCAACCAAACTTTGTCTCCCACCTGAAACTTATGTGGCACCTGATGTTGATCATGGCGTTGTTTGTACTTGTCATTGAACTTTTGTAGGATATACTGAACCTATTGGTGGATGTGTTGGATCCGCTCAATGAACCGGGTGGCTTTGTTAGCTTCTGTTGGAGTAGGAGATGAATTGGTTGAGGTGACCGCAAGGGGAAGTGAAACATCTATGGGACCCAATGGTTGGAATCCCAACCCCGCCTGAAAGGGGCTATGGCGGGTTGAGCTATGCAAGGCTCGGTTGTAGCTATGTTGGACATAAGGAAGGCTCTCATCTCATGTGTGGGGGTGCTTTGAATTATACATGCAAAAGATATGCACAATCATTCGATTTACAACCTCGGTTTGGCCATCTGTCTGGGGGTGGAAGGCCATGGATTTGGTGAGCTTGGTGTCCAACAATGACCAGAGGCTCAACCAGAATGTGATGAGAAATCGAATATCCCGATCTGGGACAATGGTTTGTGGGATTTCAAAATGTACCCAGACTCGTTTAAAGAAGAGCTTGGCAGTGGCCTCTGCTGTGATTCTCTTTGTGCACGCAACTAGAATCTCCATCTTAGAAAAGCGATCAACAACCACAAAAACACAGTAATTTCCCTGCTTGGTGGATTGGAGGCCTGACATGTAGTCCATTGAGATGGATTTCCATGGTTTTTTACGGGTAGGAAGAGGGGTGTATAGGCCTTGTTTCTTAGTGGTCAGTTTGGCAATAGCACAGGCAATGCAGGACCTGATATACTTGCTGACCTCCTGTCGAAGTTTCGGCCAGTAGAAATGTTTATGTAGCATTGCCACTCTATTTTTGACACCGAAGTGTCCTGCCACCCAAATGTATTGGGCTTCCCAAATCATCTTCGCTCGCTCACTTGATGGAACACAGATATGTCCCAGATGACACAACAACCCATCCTGAAGAAGGAAATTATCGACAACTGCGTTTGCACCCAACATTTGGTAGGTGGTGGCGAAGTCAAGGTCTGTCTCATAGAGTTGGGGCCATCTAGAGATCTCATGGCCACAAGAATCTAGTACCGTGGTGAGTGTCGTGACTGGCGGTCTACAGAGAAATCAGCGACACGATTGGTGCTTCCTATAATATACTTGATGTTGAGGTGGAATTGCTACAAGTATGTGGACCATTTTTTATGGCAGACATTTGGCAATTTTCCCTGTGTCTGCATGAACTGCAGTGGCTTATGATTAGTGTGGATGACTGTCTCCTTCCCAAGAATGTAATGTCTCCATTGTCGGCAGGCTGGCAGAATGGAGTACATTTCTTTGTCGTAAAAAGGGTACTTACGAACAGTATCTGACAGTGTCTCACTATGATAGGCCACGGGGTGGCTGTGTTGAGTGAGAACGGTGCCCACAGCATAGTCTGAAGCATCTGTCTCGGTCTCAAAGATATGTTGCAGGTCTGGCAGTGAAATTACTGGGGTTGAGCACAAGCGTTGCTTCAAATCATCGAACGCTTGTTGTTGGGACCGGCCCCACGCAAATTTCTCCTTACCACCACCCCTGTTTATTTGGCTGAGGGCCCATGTAATATGGGAGAATCCCAGCATGAACCTGTGGTAGAAATTGGCAAGGCCCAAGAAGCTTCAAAGCTTAGTGAGTGTGGTTGGGGCTGGCTAGTCACAGATGACTTGGATCTTGGCTGGATCCACATGTACACCATGCTTATCAATGATGTAGCCTAGGTAATGGACCTTGTCCATGCCGAAGGAGCATTTTTCCAAGTTGGCGTATAGCATGTGCTGTCGCAGGGTGTGTAGAACCTGTTGAATATGTTGCAAGTGTTCGGCCCAAGTCTTGTTGTAAATTGGAATGTCATCCAGATACACCACTACAAAAGTATTGGTGAATGGTTGCAGGATATCGTCCATCATCCTCATGAAAGTGGTTGGAGCATTTGTCAAACCAAAGGGCATGACCAACCATTCAAAAAGGCCTTCCTTTGACTTGAAGGCGGTCTTCCATACATCTTTTTGTTCTATCTAGACCTGGTGGTAGCTAGACTTTAGATTAATCTTACTAAATTATTTGGCCCCCATGATTTGACCAAGAAGGTCACCGATTTGGGGAATCGGGTACCAGTTTCTAACTGTGATTTTATTCAGAGACCGGTAATGAATATAGAGTCACCATGTTCCATCTTTCTTCTGTACCAACATGATTGGGCTCTTGCAAGGTGATGAGCTGGGATGGATGTGCCCCTTGTGGATCAGTTCTTGGATCTTTGGCTTGATCTCCTCATTCTTTAACAAAGAGCAGCGATAGACTAAACCATTGGGCAGCAGTGCATCAGGGGTCAGATCAATGGGGTGCTTGACCTAGCAATGCATAGGTACCCCTGTAGGTGAGGAGAAGATATCCAAGTATTCTTCCATGACCTTATCTACTTGCTTCTGCTGTGTGGAGAGGTCGGTCGCAAAGACCCTAGATGTGGCTATGATCTTTCGCTTATTATGAGAGTGAATCACAAAGAAGACAAACTTCCCTGTCTGAGAGATGACCTTCATGCATTGCTTAACAGAGATCAAGGAAATAGCACTAGGTGGGACTGCCTCGGGTATTCTGTACAATTTCTTGTTCAAAGTAATAATAACACTATGATTCCTAGACTCATATGCAGCATGACGTTTTCATAAATAAGGTTGGGCCAAAAGAAAATAACAAACTTCGAGAGGAGAAACATCACACAATACCTCGTCTTTGAAGGGCTTGATGTCGTATGACAGTCAACACTGTTGGTTGACCTAGAGATTGCTTCCTTGGCGGAGCCATCCAATGGTGTAGGGTTGTGGGTGTGGCGTTGTTGGCAGGGCCAACCGCTTGATGACCTCTGCTGAGATGAGGTTCTTCTGGATACCGCTATCAACGATGAAGTGTAGCGGGGTACCTTTTACCCACATCTGTGAATGGAAGAGGCACTCTCCTTCTTCTGGCTTGTCTGGTTCACCAGGCTGGAGCTTGGTGGTTGCAACTGTGGCACTAGGTTCCATGTCAATGATCCATCTTCCCCTTTATGGTTATGGCTCAAAATCAAAATCTACATCTGATTCAGAGGCTTTCACTTCAGCCACCAGCGACTTCTTTGAGCGGTAGTTAGCAATGTTATGCCAAGGGCTCTTATGGAAGTCACACCACTTCCCAGTGTCTTTCTTTGTCTTTCTAGTGTCCTTCTTTGCTTGCGGCTTGCAATGGTTGTTTTAATACAATCCATATTTTCTCTGTACTTTGTTCTATGGGTTGGGGCCACCCTTTCTTGGATTTTTTTGTGCGGGGTTCCCAAGCCCAAATATCCACGTCTTTTGTTTGATCTTCTACTTGATTTTGACGGCATATATGTAGGTTGTGCCCAAGGATGAGATGTCTAGAAATTCCATTTCAGTCTGGATGTATCTATGCAGATCACTTCTATACTTGAGCACTAGATGTCACTCTAAATCTTTGATACCCAGCTTGGTGCACAAGGTATGGAAGATATTTATGAAATCTGGCACTGCTTGGTCTCTTTCTTGCCGCAATGTGGTCCATTTGGAATACAGGTCGTCATAACTTTCGACAAGGTAGTATTGTTCCTTAATAGCATCCCTGAAGGATTCCCAAGTGGCCATGACTAAAAATAATGAGGGTTCCTCTATTTCCTTTTGCTCACAGAAAGTTTCCCACCAATCTTTGACATGGGGAACAACTTTTAGGAGCGCAAAAGTAATCTTTTTTTCAATCAAAAAGTTATGGACAGAAAAATACCCTTCTAGTATATTCAACCACTTTCCTACAGCATCTGCATCTATCTAACCTTCAAATATAGGAATATCAAAGTTTATTTGTACCTTGAAGGGGGCGACGCCTCCATTCGAAGAAGATGCATCGCCTGTTGGTAGCCGCCGAAGGATTTGCACAAAACTATCCATCATCTTGTTCCTCTGTTACGCGAGCGATTCCTCAATCAATAGTTTGAAAGGATCCCATGTCCCGTCATCTTTATTTTCTCCTGACATGAGAGGTCGCTTGGGCGTGTGAGAGATTTTTTCCTTAAGAGAAACAAGCTCGAGATCCAACTCTTTGTACTCCAACCTCGTTGGGGACATGCATTAAGACGACAAGGAGCAGACCACTCTGATACCACTATTCCAGATTTTATGAGAAGAATGAAATGAATACAGATTATTAATAGGTTCTTGACACAAAATAACAGAGATACAATAAAATTGACTTTCTATTAATAAAGAAATAAGCTGGAAACTGTAAAATGCAACGGAAACAAGCTTGCGGGAATGGTGGCAGCTTATCTTTGAGAAGATATGTGACAGTTGCTCTCATTCACAAGAAGATGATTACAATGAGGCTCTGAAGGCCTTTTTAAAATAAGCAGGAATGTCAAAAACCCTAGACATCCAAAAACCTAACCCTAGGAGATGAAGCGCCAAAAGTCATGTGGGCCCCATTTGGGTAAGTTAGTACATCAACTTCCCGGGGTCGTAACTTTTGCATACAATCTTCGTTTTAGGTGTATGATAGCCCGTTGGAAAGGTATCATCAAGGATATTAATTTTAGGCACAATAAAAAGGGCCTCAAAAAGACTTTGGAAGTGAAAACTGCTAAAAATAGTAAATTACCAAAACTGCTAGAAAATTGTTTTGACCCAATTGGAAAAGGTGGGTGGCCACCGATATCCATCTGGATCAAAAATTCAGAAGGAATGCGCTACAAAGAAGATCATTCACTCCCAGGTATGAAAATTTGTTTTATGGTCATTGTTTTTATTGTACTAACTTTGGACATAAGGTTGCAGATTGCAGGGATTGTAAAAGAAATGTTCAAGCAAGAAGTGCCTATGTGGCCGCATGTAACATTGAGTGTTACAAATGTCATAACTATGGACACATCGCTAGTGATTGTAGAAGAATGATCGATACTTCCATGAAATAGAATATTGATATCAGATATAAGAAAGTATGGATAAGAAAACAAGAATAATAGGTGAACAAAGACCAGGTACCAGAGATCGCAAGATTGACAATAAAACGAGATGAAGAAAATTCTACAAAGAAAAAAAAAGATGTCAGATACAGAAAGGTTTGGAAAATAACTTAAATAAAGGAAGGGCAAGTAAATAAGGAACACGTTCAAGAGATTGTACTTTCAGGCATTGCAGTGAAAGATGGATCCACAGACAGAAAGAAAGAAGTCAGAGCTCAGAGAGATAATGAATCTACCCATGAAGATTATGATGAATTGTTCTGAGCCATCCGTCTTAGAGACTCCCAAATAATATGAATATTAGATAGGGGGAGTCTATGCAATAGCTATGATAGACCAAATAACCATCCTTCGAGCAACTTGCAGAGTTTGAGAAGACAGATTCAGAGAAATCAGTTAGCAAAAGTACAGTTTGATAGTATAATGATAAATCGATTAGCATTATGGACAGTTGCACAAGCAGAGTCTTGGATAGTATGGACAGAGATGGATTCGTAAGAACACTTAGCAGGTTTGGATATATATATGATAGTGGACGAGAGCATGGATTCATAGATTGGTTTAGAGAATGGTTCAGAGACAAAGGAACATTATCATAATGGATGATAATTACACGGGAAATGGCTCAAACAATGCTAATGGATTACAAATTGACATATATTTTTTGGAAACAGGCAGTGCATACAACAGTTCACATTCAAAACAGAGTATTTCTCAGAAACAACACTAACAAAACTCCTTACAAGCTATGGAAAGGAAGACCAGCAAATGTGAATCACTTCATAGATTTTGGAAGCAAATGCTACATCAAAAGAGAACATGGCAGAATGGGAAAGTTTGACTCTCATGTGGACAAAGGAGTACTTGTTGGTTACTCAAGTACAAGGAAAGCATACAAGTGTTACAATATGAGATTGAACAAAATTGTGGAAAACATCAATGTAACAATTAATGAAATAGACAAAAGAAAATGAATCAATGGAACAACCTTTCGAAGAAGAAGCAAAAGATGAAAAAGAAGTAGAAGAGGAATATGAAGATGAAGAGAATCCGATAGAAGTAGAAGAGAAAGTTCAGCAAGTATCTCCAAAGACAGCTAGCAAACAAGTACAGAAGAATCATCCTTCAAATCAGATTATTGGAAACAAAGATGCAGGAGTTGAGACTAGAAGAAAAAACCGTTCATAAGAACAAACACACCTAGAACTCTTTTCTACAATTGAATCAAATTGTTTTGAAGAAGCCAACAAGGATGAATTTTGGAATAAGGCCATGGATGAAGAATTGGATCAAATAGAGAAAAATGACACTTGGTAATTGGTTCCAAGACCAAAGAATAAGAATGTGCTCGGCACAAAATGAGTTTTCGGGAATAAATTGAATGAAGATGGATAGGTTACAAGGAACAAAGCTAGATTGTTATGTAAAGGATATGCACAGATTGAATGAATCGAATTTGAAGAGACATTTTCCCTAGTTTCCAGAATGGAAGCATTCCATTTACTTTTAGCTTATGTGTGCTCCAAAAATGTTAAAGTATATCAGATGGACGTAAAATCAGCTTTTTTGAATGGGGAACTTGAAGAAGAAGTCTACATTGAACAACCAGAAGGATTTTAGTTGTCAGAGAACATAGACTATGTATGTAAATTAAAGAAGGCCTTGTATGGTATAAAACAAGCTTCTAGAGCATGGTACTACAGACTAGATAAGTATTTGTAGCAAGAAGGGTTCAAAAAAGGAAGTGTAGACAACAACCTCTACATCAAGGTAAGTCAAGGTAATATTTTATTAATTGAAGTTTATGTTGATATTATTTTTGGTAGTGATGATGACAGGTTAAGCCAGAAATTTGCAAAAGACATGCAGAATGAATTTGAAATGTCGTTACTTGGAGAATTATCCTTCTTTATGGGACTTCAGATACGTCAAAGCAACCAAGGAATTTTTATTTCTCAAACCAAGTATATTAGAGAAATGATAAAAAGGTTTGGAATGGAAGATTGCAAACAAGTTATCACTCCCATGCAAACCAGTTGTAAGTTGAGAAAATATGATGATTCGAAGTCTACAGATCAGAGGCAATATAGGTCAATGATTGGAATCCTACTATATGTGACAGCATCCAAACTAGATGTAATTCAAGTAGTTGGACAGGTGGCACAATTTCAAGCAGCACCAAAGGAATCACATGTATTAACAGTAAAGAGGATTTTCAGATATCTCAAAGGAACATAAGAGTTTGGATTATGGTATCCAAAAGGAAAAAATATATCACTTATTGCCTACACAAATGCAGATTGGGCAGGTTGTATTGATGACTGACGAAGCACCAGTGGAGTAGTGTTCTACTTAGGTGAGTGTTTGGTATCATGGCTAAGGAAGAGACAATCATCAGTATCTCTATCTATAGCTGAGGCAGAGTATATTGCAGCAGAAACATGTTGTACACAGGTTCTTTGGATGAAACAAACTTTGACAAATATACAGGTTGAGTATGATGAGCCCATTCCAATATATTGTGATAATACAAGTGACATCAGTATCTCAAAAAACTCGACGATGCACTCCAAGACGAAGCACATTCCAATCAAGTATCACTTTATATGGGAACATGTTGCAGAAAAGAACATCAGAGTTGAGTACATGGCCACAAAAGAACGAGTGGCAGACATCTTTACATAACCACTTCCACAGGAAGCCTTTGAATATCTTCGCCAAAGAATTGGAGTTATTTCTACTCCAAAATGAATGTTTTTTGAATGTTTTTTGAATGCGTATCTTATATGTCTTAGATGTACACGAGAAAGCACCATAAGAGGACAATTTAGTCAGGGGGAGCGACCCCGGATGGAAAGATACCTTTGCCATTGATGACAAAGGGGGGGATATTTATCATATGCAGAGGACAGATGCATGGTTCCAGGGGGAGCAAATTTATTAGATGCAGAGGACAGAAGAAAATTTATCAGATACAAAGGACAGAGGCATGGTTCCATGGGGAGCATGAGTGATATGATTTCAGTATTGCATCAGAGTGTTGCCATCAATGCCAAAGGGGGAGATTGTTGATTAAGGTTGGTTGTCATTGATGTCAACCCTTGAAGAAAGCCCTGCAGCAAAAAGGTTTGGGTAATGGACCCAATATTGTTTGATGTAAATATGACTCATTATTTTCTTGTCATGGTTGATAAGAAGTAAATATGGATGAACTCCAAAGTGGTCCCCTTATGGTGAAATCCCTCATGGGAAGACGCTTTGCGAAGTAAGAGAAATCATGATTAATTGTGGAATAATGAGAAGAAGGACAATGAATTTTTCAAGTAAACTATCCTAGATGGATAGTTCTTGTCATTCCATTTCCATTGGTATGTGGAACGTCACATAACTCCTCACGGTTAGAGAGTTATGGCCATGAGAAGTTGGAGACCCCAGGTTTGTTTAATGGACCCAAGTTTGTTTGATGGATAACAGTATGAGTTATAATATACTTTCAGATAATAATATTCTATATGGATAGTACATTTCATTCCATTTCTTTTGTTATGTGGAACGTCACATAACTCCTCACGGTTTGAGAGTTATGGCCTTACGAAGTTGGAGGACCCTCATATGTCATCTAGAAGCCCCAAAAGGTCAAAGTAGTCAAAGTGGTTTAAGAGATTTTAAAAGGTAAATAATAAA
>ML798245.1:336375-347811 GCA_009831015.1 Picea engelmannii | reverse complement strand
TTAAACATATAGTAATGAGAAAGGACGTTGTATACCTTGGAGTGATCAGATGAAGTGATAATATGGGGCTAAATACAGGTGATCAAGGGTATAATAATGGCAAAAAGTATGGGCAAAAAGGTGCAATATGTGGTCCTAACATCAAACACAACTTCTTCTACATTAACATCACTCCCTGTGCTGTTATTATCATAATCCTCTTTGGCCATAAGTATGAAGTCATTTAGTTTATCTTCAATAGATGAATCATTGTCTTCATCATCATTGTTTATGCAAAGACTTTTCTTCTTAAAGTTATTCTCTTTAAATAAATTTCTGTGTTTGTACTTCTCCTCATCATATGTCTGATCCTTTCCTTTGTGGGGACATTTATTTGCAAAATGACCTATCCTACCACAATTGAAACATTTGAAAGGTAGTTTACCTTTGTATTTTCCCGATCCCTTCTTCAGTCTCTTCAAAAGTTTTGCTTCAATTTCATCGGCTTCAGAATCCTCATTCTTGTCTGCCTTAAATGATGCTTCTCTGGAGGTGGGTTTATCTTTAACTATTCTCATTTCATATGCAGTCAATGTTCCTAGAAGTTGATCAAACTCCAAGGTTTTTAGATCATTTAGTTCTTCTTTTGCAGAGACCTTCGGATTGAACCTATCTAGGAGAGATCTCAAGATTTTCTGAACTAAAGAAGGTTCCTCAATTGTTTCACCAAGTTCTTTCATTGCATTTACCATTTCTTCTACTCTCAGAAAGAATTTTCCAATAGTTTCATCTTCTTTCATCTTCATCTATTCAAACTGCATTCTGTAGGTTTGAAGCTTGGCATCCTTTACCTTCTCATTACCTTCATAACTATTAATGAGTTTGTCCCACATTTCTTTGGCAGTTCCTAGATGCATAACTTTAACGAATTCTGCTTCTGCAAGCCCACTCAAGATAGCATTCATAGCCTTAGCATTGAAGATAAATTCTAGTTTGTCATCCTTATTGGCTAGTACAACTGGCTTTACATAACTAGTATCTACCACATCCCAAACATTTGCACCTAAATCCATTATTTAGGTTCTCATTCTAACTTTCCAGAAGGAAAAGTTTGTTCCATTGAACAGAGGGGCCTTATTGGTTGAATTTCCTTCATGGATTGACATGTTTAATCTCTAGGATCTACCTTTAGATAAAAGGGGCTGGCTTTGATACCAATTGTTGGACAACTGAGAGGGGGGGGGGGTGAATCAATTGTTACCGTGCTTAAACAATTATGCTTCTTTTAAATTCTTTACAAGGCACTCAATGATGATCGCAATAATGTAGGTAAATAAGCAATGGGACATTCAACATCAGTCACATATATGAGATACATAGAGACTGATATTTCCCGAGGAAACCCATAAAGGGTAAAAACCTCTTCTTCTTTATATGATAATTATTATTTACATTGTTTACATTATCATACATATGAGCACCAACTCATTGTGAGGCTACAACCTCTGTTTTTGCAAGCTGCAACTTCTTGAGAGCACCAAATCTCTGTTTTCTCTAGCACCCACTAGAAGGAAGCACCAACTCCCTGGTTTCTCTAGCACCAACTAGAAGGAAGCACTAACTCCCTGGTTTCTCTAGCACCAACTAGAAGGAAGCTACAACTCCCTGTGTTCAAGCACCCACTTGAACCTCTAAGGACACCAGTCCTCCCTAGCACCTCCCTACCACCCTGATTTATGAATATCTGTTACTGCAACTTATTACAGTGATATAATGTTCAATAATAGCTTACCAGTATCATCACTATTCTACAAGATTTCGCTACTTTGTCTGCCTCACTGTCTTCCCACATGCATACATTGCACTTTTTGTTTTGCTACCTTTTGTGCTCTGTGCACCATTCCCATTCGATGCACCTTTTGTCTTTTGTCCATTTCATCTACTGCACTCCACCTCCTTCTTCACACATGCATCACTCCCAACAGGAACAACCCCTATCTCTTATTTTCTCCACATTCTTATACTCCCTATGCATCTTGTGCATCCTCTGTCTGTAATGGTTCTGCATCCTCTACATGTCGAGTGCTTTTCCTCTTCATCATGAACACTCTCCAGCTTCTTTGTTTTGTTAAGCCCATTTGTCCATCATCACTGGTTGTCATGATCAAATTCCTTCACATCACAGGAATTTGAGATTCTTCATCTTCTGTTGCAGATGACCTCAACCTCACTATCGCAGTTAACGGCTTCAACGCTCTTCCAGCTGTCAATAGCCTCCACAAACAGTCTTTTCTCCTACTGGCAGATTCTTTGTGACCCTTCAGTTCCTCTGGAAATCACACAGAGGTCTCTTTGAGTCCTATGGCATAAACTATCAGTGGTTTCTAGCAGTTACACTGAGAAGTTCTACAATAGCCCTCCGATCTTCTTTAGTTTCATGTGCACCATTGGATTAACTTCTCTAAATCTTGCGTTCATTTCGACATTCCGCTCTTTGGCATTTCAGGATCATCGTGGTGGAGGATTTTACTAATCTCCATTTCCCGACCCCCAAAACTCTGAAAAGGAGCTTGTCTTCACTAACTCCTTCCCCCATCTTCTGCCGATGTGACCAAAGACTGTGACCTCAGCCTTAGTCGAAACTGCATTTCACAATTTCGCGTTTCGACATTTCAACACTCTTGGTGGTGAAGTGTTTTGACACTTCAAATCTCGGTATCTGAAACTACGAAATGGAGTCATATCAATGGTCCAGTACTCCAGCGTTTCTCATTTCAGTGAATCAACATTTTGGTATTCCTGTGGTAAAGTTTCTTAACTCTCCATGTCGCGATGCTCGAAACTCTGAAATGGAGCTTGTTTGTGACATTTCGTGATTTCGGGACTCTGATGAAAAGTCTTTACTCTTGACTCCTCCTACTCTTGGTATCTGAAACTCCGGTATGGAGTCTTTATCATTTCTCAACTTTAGGTTTCGTGACTTCGGGACTCCTTATGATGATAGTCTTTGTCATTTCCATCTCCCGGTATCTGAAATCCTAGTATCCAGTACTCCAAGCGATGCGCCTGTTTTGGTTTTTCGTATTTCGACACTTCGAGACTCCTGATGATGTGAGTCTCTGACATCTCCATCTCCCAGCAACCAAAATCCTGGTATCCAACACTCCAAGTGATGCGCCTATTTCGGGTTTTTGCATTTCGACACTTCGGGGCTCTTGTTGAGGAGAGTCTTTGATATCTCCATCTCCCGGTAGCTGAAATCTCGGTATTCAATACTTCGAGTGGTGCACCTGTTTCATGATTTCAGGGTTTCGCATTTCGCGACTTTGGGATTCTTGTTGAGGAGAGTCTTTGACATCTCCATATCCCGGTAGCTGAAATCCTGTTATTCAATACTTTGAGTGGTGCGCCTGTTTCGTGATTTCGAGGTTTCGCATTTCGCAACTTCGGGACTCCTGTGTTGGAGAGTCTTGACTCTTGACTTCTCCATCTCTCGGTAATCGAAACTCTGAAATGGAGTCTTTGTTGAGGTGCCTATTTTGGATTTTTCGGGGTTTCGCATGTCAACTTGCTCATTAAAGGGCGTGCAGGTTCTCCTGGATCCAATGCCGGTCGGACCTCTGGCTCATATCTGATGTTCATCAGGAAATCTCAATGAGATCCATCACTACATACTCTAATCTTGTTGAGCTTTCTCTGCAATGTCTTCCCAAAAGACTTCTAGTGCCCGCTTGACACATCCTTCCTGTACTCAAGCCATCATCGCTGCTATACTTTCCATCAATGACAAACATACTCTGTTTGTAAAACATGACAACAAACCTATTCCTATGAAGGGTACTATTCCTGCACAGGGGGCAAACCCAGGAACTTCTTCCGCATTAGGGCCTTGGAATTCTTGGCAGGGATCAGTTCCCTCGCTAGGAATGCTGATTTGGGGCAATTATTTTGACAACCAATGGAACCCCAAACAAGGTACTATGCCTATCCCCATGGGATCGGCATGGGGTAACCCTTCCCAAAGTCCTTCGAATGTAATGCACGCCCAACCATCTACATCCTATTTTGGGAATCAACCGATGATTTCTCCTCACACACAAAATCCGTACGCTAGTCATGGCCATGGTTTTTACCAAAATCCAGGCCAACAACTGAACTTTTATTGGCAACCTGGTGCCAGTCAAACTCCAGGTCCCTTTTTCAATGGTTATCACCAACAATCCAAACTACCTTTCCTAGCAACCTTTCATTTTCTAGAGTTGACAAGGTTGTTGAATGATCCTATCTATCACAATCCACATTGGCCCCTTATGTCGATGAAGTTGCCTTCAGACATACCAAATTTTGAGGCTAAGCCTAATGAAGATCGAGGATATCATGTGACCACCTTCCATCTTTGGTGCTCATCTAACTCGTTGAAAGACGACTCCATGCAGTTGCGATTGTTTCAACGTACTCTCATAGGGAGTGCCGTGAAATGGTACATTGAGATCAACTACTCAAGATACTCTTCCTTCGGTGAATTGGCAATCACTTTCCTAAACCATTTCCAATTACTTGTGAGATATGATGCTGGCACATAATTGCTGGCCAATTTCGCATAGACAAAAGAGGACCATATCTCTGATCACATTCGATAATGGAGATGCCAGAAGAGTTTAATTAAGGTTCCAGTCCCACCAGCATTTGTGCTTGAGTGGTTCCTTAAGTTTTTGGTCCCATAGTTATCCAAAGACGTCGCAACATTGGGACATTTTTACGAATAAGATTCCATCATGAGAGCTCAACAACTTGAGCTAATCTATTCTCAGTCTGGTTTATTATACGATATCTTGTCAGATGTGCCACACTCAATACTTGATAAAACCAGACAGGGAGTTGGACCACATGCCGATGGTATTTTTGGTTCAGTACAAACAAAGCCCGCTGAGCAACTGACGAAGAAATTGCAGCAATTTTCTATACAACACACAACGGCCAGCCAAACTACTATTTTGGCTGCTCCCCCTACTAAAACGTCGGATGTACACATAGTACAATCGAAAAATCCAAAGGCCACCCAACATCCTGAAGGAAAGAATAAACAACGAAAGAAGGGTAAGGGGGATAAGAAACCCACTAGTAATGCTGGCGGGGGCAATATTGAGAAACGAAAGGCGAGGTATCCGTGCAACCTGTGTGCGGAAGACCACTGGACCCACCAATGCCCTTGAATTGCAGAGGCCCAAAAGTTTGTGACACATCAAAACCTGCCGTGTTAACCAATCCATTTCAACATGGGAAAAACCTAACCCAAGCCTCTACAAGCACGGAAGGGGGCAGTCAAGGACCCTCTCCATCTTCGAACAATTTTGCATCTGCGAATGTGTATATGATGAAGGGTGATGCTTTTATATCGACTAGAGCACATGATTACAGTAAACCAAGAATTTCCGAGAAGGAAAAAGAAGACGAAATCTCATCTCTTCCTCTCCATATCGAGAAGACTTTGGGCGAAACAATGACACGCATCCCAAAAGGCACATTCAAAAAATCTTCTCACAACCCAAATGCAAGGGCCACCTAGAACTATTATGTGGTGGAGGATTTGTCTCAAACCCCTTGTGCGATGTCTGCTTTGGAGGTCCTCCAAAGCTACCCCTCCCAGAGGAAAGCTTTGTTAGCCGCTTTAGGATCTACCGAGACTTGTAATCCAGGTACAATCATGCTGGATACAA
Organism: Picea engelmannii; assembly: GCA_009831015.1. NCBI lineage: Eukaryota > Viridiplantae > Streptophyta > Pinopsida > Pinales > Pinaceae > Picea > Picea engelmannii. The sequence continues at coordinate 342,115 of ML798245.1, read as the reverse complement.
CCGACTTAAAACCTTGTCTCCCTTACCACGTAGCGTTTTAGATAGAAGTGGCTCACCCCACGAAAAATTTTACTCGAAATATTTTCTTCACAGTGGTTATTGAGGGCGCCTCAACATGCATTATGTCGTTGGCATGTTGGAAGGCCATTGGCCAACCCGTTTTTTCTCTGTCACCTACTTTTCTCATTTCTTTCAATGGTCGTTCATTCCGACCACATGGTATCATTTCCTCTTTCCCCGTGCAGTTAGGAGGGAAGACCGTGTGCGTCGAGGTAGAAGTATTCGACACATCCCTCGACTATAATATCTTGTTAGGAAGGGGTTGGACTTACGCCATGCAAGCAGTGGTTGCTACATTTTTCCGGGTCTTGTTGTTTCCACACGAGGACTGGATTGTGACCAATGATCAATTGTCTTTCTCCAGATCTGACCCTTCATTGGGGGTATCCTTGGTCCCGATGATTGATAATCTCCAACCAGGAATAGTCAATGTAGGGGTTGGTTTGTGCCCATATTTGTTGGGTACCTTCTATTACCCACCCCCTCAAGGCGATGTCAAGTTCATATCCAACCACCATAAGGTTGAGATTTTCCAAGTTTTGTCATTTTTCACGAATTACTTCAACAATCCATGGATACTTCCTTCCCCATCGGCCATGATGGAAGGGACAGGGCACCCGAGCATGTCCATGCCCTTGTCCACAGCTGAAGTAGCGTACTCTTTAGTCTAGCAAGATTCGACCGACATAGATCCAACTCCTGCACAAGAGTTATATCCGACTCTAGAGCCTATTTGGGCTCAAGGTTCTCTAGCTAACACTGATTCGTTAGACTTTGTATTTCCCTCCGACGAAGCAGTAATTGAAGAAATGACTAGTTCAGACAAACCCTAGGATGATATCCATCACAGATCATACTTCCTCCCAGAGTTAAGCAGAATCAAAGCCAGAGAATTCAACTTAACTATGAATGGAGATAGGTCTTGTCCTATTAATCCCTTAGCTACACATGAGGTTTATGCTGAGGGTAATATGGCAACTATCGCTAAAACCATACCAATCAATATCTCTAGAACCCTTGGCGTCGTGGAGAATGTTTTCGTCGGAGCTGACTGTTCCCCCAGAGAGATTCAAATCTATAGAGATCTATTTAAAGAATTCTGCGACATTTTTTCCTGGTCTTACGAGGAAATTCCAGGCATCGATCCAAAAATAGTTGAACATGAAATCACAACTTATCCAAATGCCAAGCCTGTTCGAAAGAATCTTCATCTAGTTAATCCCAGGAAAGCAACAACCATTAAGGTTGAAGTTGAGAAACTGCTAAAAGCTGATTTTATCTATCATATCCATTTGACCCAATGGGTGTCAAATCCTGTGCCGGTCAATAAGAAACAGGGCATGATTCGTGTATGTACGAACTTCCGTGATTTGAACAAGGCCTATCCAAAAGATAATTTTTCCACACCATTCATTGACCAGATAATTGATGAATGTGTAGGTTGCGAGGCCTTCCCTTTCATGGATGGTTTTTAGGGATATAATCAAATAAAAATCAAACCCGAAGACCAACACAAAATGACATTCATTTGTACATGGGGTACATTCACGTATCGTAAGATTCCCTTTGGTCTCAAAAAGGATGGAGCTACCTTTCAGCGGGCCATGTCTTTTTCTTTCCATGATCTCAAGCATATAGTCGAGGCCTATTGAGATGATTTAGCATCTTGATCTCGCAAGAGAATGGATCATCCCACACACCTCCGACTTATCTTTGAGCGATGTCGCTACTTCTGGATTCGCTTGAATCCAAACAAGTGCAAATTTTGCGTAACATTAGGACATTTGTTAGGTTTCATAGTGTCAACAACAGGGATCATAGTTGATCCTCTCAAGGTTGAGGAAATAATTTAGTTGCCTCCCCCACGCACAATCCTTCAACTTTAGAGTCTACAGGGCAAGGCAAATTTTTTAAGGCTTTTCATTGCTAACTATGCTGAGATCACAAAGGGATTTATGCGCTTACTAAAGAAAGACATTCCTTTTTATTGGGATGATGCTGCTCAACACTCTTTCAAAGCATTGAAACATGCCCTCACAACTGCCCCTCTGCTTCGGCTACCTAACTATAACAAATATTTATTATTATACCTAGTTGTAGCAGAGTCAACCATCGGCATGGTCTTAGTTCAGGAAGATGATTTGTTCTCAGAATATGTGATCTATTACCTGAGTCGAGGCTTAGTCGAAACGAAACTCAATTATTCTCATATCAAAAAACTTGCATTGGCAGTAGTCCATGTTGTTCAATGGTTCTGTCATTATGTTCTGTTTCACAAGACCACCTTCATTGTCATTGTGAATCTGTTTCAATACATGTTGACACGATGGGTAATAGGTGGAAAGATCAGTAGATGGATAGTCATCCTCCATGAATTTGACTTAGATTTCATTTCAGCGAAATCCAAAAATTCACTGGTCTTCGCAGAACTTATTTCGGAACTTCCGGTTGAGTCAGGTGATGTTGTGCCCGAAGAGTCACCTATAAGAGGAGATATGTTTTTGATCACATCTTCAGATTTCTGGTATGAAGATATACTTATCTATCTCCAGACTTTGAAATGCCCCACCTCTGCTTCTCATGATGAGCATCGTCGTATACGCCATCAGGCCAAGAATTATCTCATACTCGATGATACTTTGTATCAAAGAGGTGTAGACTACATTCTACGTTGTTGTCTCACTCACGAAGAAGAAGTTATCACGCTTAACGATTTCCATACCGAAGCATGTGGTGGTCATTTGTCTGGGTTGGAAACAACCCAAAAGATTTTACGAGCAGGTTACTTTTGGCGGACACTAATCAAAGATTGTATCGAATCGGTCAAGAAGTGCCACCCATGTCAGATATTCTCTTGGAAGATGAGGGCACATCCCGTTCCCATGTTTCCTATTGTTGTTCCTGAGTCTGTACTTAAGGCTTAGAAGTACAGTGTCAAGGCATTCGAAAGTGGGTAAAAGGTTTAGAAGGGAGGAACGTCAACTTCGGCAAAGGAAACTAAGGAAGATTTCTTCATTGGCATTGTCTGGATTCCAACTGTTCCTGGATAGTTATTTCTTGTTCAATGGCTGCCCATGATCGTTCAAGTTCGGCCCGGTTAGTTGCCATCTTAATAATTGTGTCAAAGAGGTTTAAGGCAATGTGCATTTGGTTCTATAATCTAGGTTCAATGTTAGGTTGTATTGGTACCGGGACAGTCATGGAGGAACAGTAAAAAATGGCAAAAACTTCAGAGAGGGATTAAGTACTGTCTCAATTTGGTCGTATAAAAGAGAATTTATGGTTTCAGAAATAAAATATGGATGCAAATCAAAGGCTCGTTCCCGTAACTGTATTATATTTAAATAAAAGTGTGAGATGGGAGAAAAAACACTTGACTGTATATGGTGTAAGGATCCTATCAAGGGAGAGTATCACACATAAATAGGGGAGGAAAAATGTAAGGAATTAACTGATGTAGGAGAGAATATATGTAGAATCCTGAAAATGCAGACTGGTCTTACACCCGCTCATAGCTGGTACAAAGGAAAAACAGTAAACAATTGCAGAAAACCAAAATTCATTCGCTATAGTAGTGGTCGTACTAAATTATAACGAAGCACATCAGTTAAGAATATGAAAAGAAATGAAAAAATGAGACACAGGAAGAAAACTTGTAATACAGTAGTGACGGAATTGAGAATCTTTAGATCTGCTTGTATTAACTCTCAAATGTAAAAAACTCTGTTACAAACGACACAAAAAGGTCCAGCCTTGTTTACTTCTTTCTGTGATATATTTATACAATTTTACAAATAAGGTAGAATCTCAATGGTCACAAAATTTTGGTTATGACAGGGAGGAGTGCAATCACTCCATTTCTCCTACTCTGTCCTCACTTGGTGCCAGATGTTTGTAGTTGCGCGAGCTCGGTATAGGCGATACATATTTCCACCAACTGAGATATTAGCCATGATGGTTCTGCTTGACAGCTGGCTTCGAAGAAGTAACATTCTTAGGCTAACTGCTGCAGCCTGTCCTCCATCTGTCCGTTGATGATGTCGATGGCACATAATTGCGTGCTGGGTTTGATCATGCATTTATCCACTTGGACTATGTCCACCATATTCATCTGAGAGATATTAGCTGAATCTCTTTCTTCTTTATCCTTCAGATTGAGCGAGATCTGTTCCACATTCATTTTTATTAGCGTCTCGGCATCGCACCCACTGTCGATGCCCAGCAGCTCGCCATCTATAGAGTTAAAGGCCTCCTCCAAGGAGTTGGTTATATTTTGGGCTTGCTGTTTTCCTTCGGCGATGTTATGCTCCCATTTCCTCTGGTTTGTTCTGAAATGGTGAGCCTGGGAGTACCTGCCGAAACCTTGTTGTTCGTAGCTATCACCACCTCCTGGAAGGTGACCCGAGCCACTCCGACATCCCTCTCTATGGCCGATAAGTTCTCAGAAACTTGATTCACCAATAAACAGTTGTCACAGATCGCTTCTACCTTGGCGAGAAAATTTTGTTGTGCCACAGAGACTCTGCTCCGAATCTCGATTGCCTGGGATTTGAACATCCCGATGTTTATCATTTTTCTCTCGGTGATCTCTACCTGGGCCTGCAGCTGTTCAATCAAATTCCTCTGCTGGCTCGCCTGCATCCGACCATCTCGGACCACCAGTTGTGCTTGCTCAAGCTTAGTTTTGAGCATCTCTATCTTGTTCTTATCGGCCAACCTGGCCTGCTCCATTCCTATGCTCGCCTGATCTTTAGCAGTTTCCGTTGCTGTGGCTAATCTAGCTTCAAGGGTCCTAATTAGGCGATTTTTTCTCTTAAGTTGGTTTTTTAGGAGCCCAACTGAAAATTGATTCACCGAGGCATAGGCTCCTAGTGTCCCTGCTATCTCAGTGGCGAATTGCTCATTTTTATTGTTTTTTTCCATCAGTTATGACTTTATATTTATTTGCAGTCGACTCTTCTTCTTGATTGAATTCCCTTTTCACTACTGCTTTTCTCTTTATATCGAAGAAAAACTCATTCGGAGGGAGTTCTTATACTCTTATGGGCCTCAGCTCTTCATTGGAAATCCATCCTGCATCGATATTTCCCTATGTCGACTGCAAGGGGGTAACTAAGGTGATGGGTTCTCTGATCTGCTTCGTAGATTTTCCTGGAGTATCGACCAGACTCTGCTTCTTTGACTGTTCTGGATTATTTATCTCGGTCTGTGGATTCTATTTCTTTGGTGGTTCTAGAGTTTTTATCTCTGTCTCTGGATTCTATTTTTGTTCCCCCTCGTCCTAGTGTTTTCTTTGGTCGGGAGTTGCATCTTTAGAACCTTTGACATCCTTCTGTTTTGTCTCCGAACTACCTGGACCCTCACCTCTCAATACAGCGGGGAGATAACTACGTTGGTGTTCCTGGAATTTCAATACCTCGGCTCTATCCCTGGGTGCCAAGGATTGGATCTGGGCTAGAATTTCTTCATAGGACCTCGTTCCTCGGAAAATGTCATTCGAGGGTGAATTCTCATGCTCAAATCTCTTGAGCCTGCAATTAGCCAAATGATTGCTTATGACCCTCTGTGGATCGTTCTTCTTGTATTCGATGGAGACCAAATTTAGGTCTTCCAGGGCTGCCGCCTCGGCTTTGGCATGCCCGAAATCTAATAAAGAATAAGAATTCAAACGAACAGGAAA
>ML798245.1:287287-305654 GCA_009831015.1 Picea engelmannii | reverse complement strand
TAGGATAGTTTCCATGAAAAATTCATTGTCCTTCATATCATTATTCCACAATTAAGCATGGGTTATCTTACTCCGCAAAGCGTCTTCCCGTGAGGGATTTCACCATAAGGGGACCACTTTGGAGTTCATCCATATTTACTTCTTATCAACCATGAAAAAACAATAATAAGTCATATTTACATCAAACAATATTGGTTCCATTACCCAAACCTTTGTGGTAGAGGGATTTCTTCAAGGTTTGACATCAATGACAACCAACCTTAATCAACAGATACATGTTCAGTTCAAGTACAATTTAATTATAGGGCAGTTGTACAGATTGGATACAGGTCAGTGGTACAGGTTGATACAGTTGTACAATAGTATATATCACAGTGATAGGTTGACAGTGGTTCCATCATTCTACTTATACTTCAGGGTGGTTGGACGGGGCAAGGACAGGTGGTTTTAGCCACCTTCCAGTTGTAGCTAGAGAACACATGGGGTTGTAGCCTCCTTCTGGTTGTAGCCAGAGAATTGGGGAGTTAGAGATTCCCTCAGGTTGTAGCCTAAGAGACTAGCAGGTTGGAGCCTCCTTCCAGTTGCAACTGGAAAACAAAGGAAGTTGGTGCTTCCAATGAATGTAATTCTTCAAGACATATAAGAAAAAACATTCTGTGGTTTTATCCCGATTTGGGTTTCCACGTAAAACATTGGTGTACTGTGTATGTGTATGATTGTTCATTTCTTATTGCTGATTATTGGATAATAATTCTACATTGATATAACACTTGGATTATTTGAAAAAAAATGATTATAATTATGTTATCACTGATTCACCCCCCCACTCATTAATCCAACAAAAAATTCTCCATTACTTTATCATTTAAATAATATTCTTTGATTTTTCAGTTTATTTTATCATTTAAATAATGATTTCTTATTTTCAATCACTTTGACGTCTTTGACCTTTTGGGTCTTCAAGCCTTCATATGAGGGTCCTCCAACTTCATAAGGCTATAACTCTCAAACCATGAAGAGTTATGTGACATTCCACATACCACCGGAAATGGTATGACAAGCACTATCCATTTAGGATAGTTTCACCAACAATTTCACTGATCTTCATCTCATTATTCCACAATCAAACATGGATTCTCCAACCATTCTTCAAGGATAACTCAACAACAAAGCGTCTTCCCGTGAGGGCTTTCACCATAAGGGGACCACTTTGGAGTTCATCCATTTGTGCACCTTATCAACCATGATAAGACTATAATGATCAATCTAACTATGCATCATATGTCAAATAAATCACATCGATCCATATTCATCTTTGCATCATATATCAATGAAAACTCATCGATCCATCTTCATCTATTCATGACATCATATGCATCATATACTTGACATCTATCCATTCTCATCAAGGACAATACATATTACATTTGACATCAATTATCAATCAATCAATCCTTTGGCATAGATCAATCACTTGACCTCAATCAATCAAACCTTTGGCATCAATGACAATCTGATCCAACAAAAGTTTCATCTTACTGTGTATCTTGTTCAGTGAATGTAGTTGAATTTTTTACTAATTTTCTTAATCTCTTTTTAATGCCTTTAGCAACTATACCTAAAATTGTTGTGTGAAATTGGTTAGAGAGTTACACCATGATTGAATTTGGTTATTCATTGTGGGTAGTATTTCTTTATGTAAATTGATATATCTTGTTAATACAATTGGTTAAATGTTCTTGATTGTATCAATACCTGTTTTTTAATACTGTAATCTAAAAGTTCTACATTTTTTTTTCGATGATATTATTTGTTTAATTTTTCTTGAAATCCGGAAATAAATTGTTGGATCTGTAGATTTGAGTGGTTAAAACTGTATAATCTAAGTGCTCCAGGGGTTTTCAGGATGCGTAATCCATTTATTCATTCATAAATACAATTTAAGTTATGGTTGACCATGACCATGTTTGACATGGTTAATTATGGTTGACCATGACCATGGTTAATTGTGGATGACCTTGGTTTACTATGACCATGGTTAATTGTGGATGACCTTGGTTTACTATGACCATGGTTAATTATGGTTAACCATGAGTATGGTTAACTTCCGTAGAACTTGTTTGAATTTGGTTTAATATCATGGACTATGGTTGACCATGATTGAGGATGACCATGGTCTATAGTTGTTGTCCATGACACTGACCACGACCATGGTTAATTTTGGTAGACCTTGGTTGACTTTAGTTGACTTTGGTTGAATTTGGTTGAACATGGTTGAACATGACCTTCACTATGGTTGTGTAAGTGTGGATGAACATGCACATAAAAGATCTATCTAGCAAAGGAAATACATAGTTTGCAGAAACATGAGAAAAGACAGAAACGAGAGAGAGAGAGAGAATCAAAGAATTGTATTAATTGAATTGCATGATAATTTACACATGATATAATCTGTATAACTCAACTAATGCGCACTGGAGGAGAAGCCAATGCACCATAGTGGTGTTCTAGAGTGATCCAGACACACACTGACAGTTACAGGAGTAAACTTCCACCTATTCTAAGTCAACTAGTCTCTGAGTCCTTAGTTAACTGATTGAAAGGCATCAATAATGCACCACTTTGGTGATAATCCCAAGGAAAATGCTCACTAGCAGTGATGATCCCAATGCTGCATGGTGATGGAACCAATGTGGCATCAATACTCCACTCAATTGATCCAACTGAAGTGTGAACTGAAGATAATATTCCCCTAGAATGTAGGAAAATGAATATTCTCCCTAAAATGTAGGATACTAGATAATGAATAATAAACATAGGGAAAAACTTAGGAAAAATAAATCATAGGTGTGTGTGAAGTATCTCCAACACCCCCCCTAACATCACTATGGTGAAAATAAAAGAATGGGTCCCGACAACGAGGCCATGTTAGGTACCCGAAAACAAAAGACACACTGAAATAAATAAGGAAAGAGGGAAAAACTCATGGGAAACCCCCCCCTCAAGGTACAATGTATCAAAAAATAACTAACAGTTGCTAGGAAACTATCCTTCACTCCAAGATGACTGCGCAAAGAATGAAACTTTTGCTAAGTAAAGGTCTTGGTGAAGATGTCTGCAGTCTATTCTGCTGAAGGACAGAACTGCAGGTCGATGATCCCCTCATGTAATAAGTCTCAGATGTAGTTCATGTGGATATCGATGTGCTTCATCCACTGCCTCTAAACTATATCTCTGTAGAACTTTAGAGTTCTCTAGTTGTGACACCAGATGACGATCAACTGGTAAAACTGAATGCCCAACTCAGTGAGAAAATGTTGTAGCCACATAGCTTGAATGGTTATGTTAACAAACCCTCTATACTCTTCCTCTCTCGAAGATAGATAAATAACATAACGCTTCTTGCTCAACCAACAAATGGGCCTAGAACCTAGACTGAGTGAGTAACTAGATGTGGAATTTTGATTAATGTTGTTGCCAATCCAGTCAGAATCAGTGAACTCGATGAGGTACAATGAAAATTTTGCTGCATAGTGAATCCCAAAGGTGATGGTGCCCTATAAGTATCAAAGGATATGCTTTGAAATCTTCCAATGTAGCTCTTGTGGCTCTTGCATGAACTGAGAGACTGCTCCAACTGCATTGGAGAGGTCTGGTCTGGTTTGTGTGAGATACAACAATCTCCTCACTAGTTTTCTGTACAGTGTGATGTCCACCAGTAGAGTGTCCCTGCCATCCTCAAGTCTAACTCCTGATAGGAAGCGAGTCGAGGCAGACTTGTATTCTATCATGTGTAATCTCTCAAGGAGATCTCGTGCATACTTGGCTTGAGATAGTTTGATGCCTGATGCATCATGACTGATCTCGAGACCAAGGAAGAAATGTAGCGGACCCATGTCTGTCATCAAGAACCTGTCATGCATAATTTCCTTAACTCCAACAATCGCTGAAGTCAAGAAACTAATGATCAACAAATCATCAACATACATAACTAGGAGTAGAATTGAATCAATTGTCTTGAGTGTTAACACCTACTTTGTTCTACGCTGTTTTATTCCTCATTCATTCCCACTTGTCATTTCAAATTTAGTATAATTTTTAAATCTTTAGCATTATGTTTTTAAAGGTTTAATATCTCACCTTAAAGGGATTAAAATAATGCTATATCGAATGAATGAGATGGACTTAGTTTCTTGAGAGGAGGACATAAGGAATTCTACACATGTTTAAACAATTTCTTGATGACATCACTTGGATTCAAATATTTTCATTTGATCCATAAGTCACGTCAACATCTATAATTCATGATTATTTAACTTAGTAAGCTACAGATTCAAAGTCTAATCCTCCCAAGAAAGAAAAAGGATAAATTTGGTTGAGCATTATAGGAACTTCCACATGTCACTGGTCATGATTATTTCGAGTACTTTGGAGAGTCGTGGAAGTTGTGTATTGCACTAAAAATCTCATGAGTATGAAAAACAATTAGAAAGTACCAGTTGTCAGCAATAACATTCAAAGATGGGTTGTATTTTCTTTTATACACGTCAGCTATCCAGAAGGTTACATAGATGAGGTTTTTCAAAAAACATATTTTCAAAACTGGCACATTATTTGTTACCTACAACAACTGGTCGATTTGAATTTTCACCCATAGAGCTATAACATCCCCTATTATTCCCATTACACAACATACATATCCCTTTTTTGTAGCCAATATTCTAGTCTTATGGTCACAGTTGTGCATATGGGTAAAGGTGGACATGTGAATAGGAAAGAACCCGAAGGGCATGAGATCATGGAGGCTTATGAAGACAGTTTCCACATTTATGATCGGGCAGGTTGATATATTTTATGTACTAATATGGATGGTCATGATTACGCTACAACCATGGTGTTTTCTGAGAGTTTCAATGGACAATGGGCCCAAATTGAAAACTTGGTCATGCAGGTTACAGAGGATTCCATAGTAGTTGCTTGCAACCTCTCTCCTCATGGAGAAAAGTGGTTTAAAAATAAATTGATTCCAAGAGGATATGTAAATCAATTTTTGAAACCCAAAAATAGAGACCCTAATTGGGCCAAAGGCATTCCTAGGGATTATATTGCCGATGAATGGATGGAAGCCTTACTCATGCTTAAAAGATTCATCACTTGTGAGGGGCGCTATTCTTTTGTATTTTTATTTCATCTACGATTTTTTGCTTCATATGGAAGGAATTAAGAGAATGGATCTACCCTATTATTTCTTGAGGGAGCTCAACAAGATTTCCATGAAAGTCCAAGAAAATCCCAAAACCCCTCCTCATAGAATTTATCATCAGTGCTTGATTAAATTACTTGTCAAGGTCGAGCTGGGGAAATTGCAGAAGACTTGGGATCAATTTTTGATCCAGTCATGTTTTGAGAAGAGAGTGCATCCTTCTGATGTACAATCACGTAATAATGTTTCTAATCCTAAACAAGAAACTCCATCTAGTGCGATTCAACCAACTACTTCAAAGAAGAGAAAAACAACAGCTCGTTCAAAGACTTCAGATGAGCTTGTGAAAGCTCCTCCAACTAGCCAACAAGTAGATGCAGGGTTTTCCTGTATCCTAGGTGGAGGTAAGCATCCTTTTCATTTTGCACAAAAGACTTATTCTAGAAGAACCAAAAGGCTAGCTAAACCTAGGGTTTTCAAGGAAGATAAACAACCTAAGACAACATAAGCATTTGAAGATTCAGTACAACCTAAAGACCCTATCCCAGAGATCACTCCTCATGCCTCAAGCTCCTATGAAGATAATGTTTCTAAGTACATAATTTTGATAAGGAAACGAAGCACAAGGCCTCGAAACAAGTTCAAGATGAAGTCTAAAGCAGTGTATAAACCTGCTATCACAGAGAAGGTCATCATCATCGATGAAGAGTCTGTTAAACCTTTGGATAAGTCATCTACTAGTAAGAAAATCCCTGTAATCAATCCTAAGAGGAACAAATCTAAAAAGAAAAGTCTAACAATGAACAAAAAGACATGTATAGACACAAATAGAGTCCCTTCCAGAAAACAGGTAAGAAGAATGTGAGAGGCTCAAACCCTAAGATTCGATACGAAGGGGATAAGCCCATAATAATGAAAACTAGATCTCAATCTAAGCAGAACAGAAAGGATAGTTTGGATTTACTAGTTGAATTAGTCGCATCAGTATTTTATGGCGATCTGACAGTTTGAGAATTCTACCCCAAATACAAAATCCTAAAGTTGTGATTTATGATGATGGAATATGAGATAGCCTTTTTGTTTCTCGTGTTTAAGGTATCATGCTTCTTTTTGTTATGGTCAGCTACATACTGGGCGAAGAAAGGCATAAAAAATTTGCAAATTTAGTGTTTTGTATGTTGCTACAAGAAGCTCCTGCAGTTGCACACACAGAAAAACATGGATGCTACAAGAACACCTGTAGCAGTCGATTTTGCTGTTAATCTCACCCAATTTCATATTTTTATAATAGAGGACGGATATACCTATGCTATCATCTTATGGATCATGTTATGGAGCTATACACCTTTTGTGGATCTAAAGGATATATTGGGATACGAAGATAAATGCAGATTGGGCACCAGGATTGAGTTGTCAAAGGCTAGATTTGTATGGATTTTTGAAGATAAGATATATCTGGGAAGGATAAAGAGGAAACTGTAGTGTTATCATCCGAATGGAGAACAAGTCAAGAAAATAGTGTTTTATGGAAGGCTGTTTCCTTGATATTAGGAAGTTTTTTGTAAACTGTTATTATTTTGTATATCAGCAGTCAAAGGTTGAAATTCATTTTGATCTTTTGTAGGGATTGGTTTTGAGTTGTCCCTAATGGTTAGGATCGACCATAAGTACATGTAACTAATTCAAAACACTATATATTAAATTATGTAGAAGAAGAAAGGGTTGAATCCTTGGTTTTGACTTGATATTGCATTGCTAAAATATTTGTTTTGATCTATCTTGCATGTGTAAAGACTTCAGTTGCTAATGAAATTGATGGTTAGTATGTTATCTTTATTTGTTTATCATCTTCACGTTTTCCTCTGACCACTTATATGATGTTATACGAGCTTATGAAAAATGATTTTTGTGCTAAGAAGGTTTCTTTAAATGGTTTTAGTAATCTTTGCCACATTGGTGTTTTCCTCTTTAAATCTTATTTAGAATGAATTCTGGATAAAGGTTTATTCCTTTGTTGCATAAAGACATTAAAGACAATATTTTTTATTGGTGTATTTATCAGTCTTTGTTTTTCCTCTTTTCTCAATCATATCACTTAAAATATTAAAACTCTAGCCATCAGTTTTGTTTACCTGACTTGTTGCACTTAGGTAAGTGATCTTAACAAATTAGATAATCAATCCTTTTCAAATCAAGAAAGGATTTATCCATTTTAAAACCCCGATTGAAAATTTTGAAAAAAGGTGTGATGGGATTAACTAAATAGCAGTATTGAGTTTACTTCTAGCGCTAACATCTTTGGCACCATTTCCGAGGATGAAAAATGATGAAATTTCCCTAGGTAGAATGACAAAAGTTTATAGATCTAGTTGTAGATGGTGAAACTATAGCTAGACACAGTTGACTTCAATATCCTTTCACCCGGTGACTCCACATTAGACACTATGGCTCTAAAGAGAAATGGGACTAGAACCCATCCATAATCTCTAGATGTGCCTGCTGTTTCAGGCCCTGAGAAGATCCTGAAACAATCCAAATCTCTTAAAAAATTACGATCTAAAAAAACTATTTCTTTTTCCTCCTTCTGAAGAATCCACCTTGGGGAAAGAGGAATTTGTAGAACCAGAAGATTTTTACACACCCTATCCTAAGAGAAGATATAAATTTGAGGAAAACCTTGAATTCCCTGAAGAAACAGAGTACATTCCCTTCAAAAAATTCCAATCCTTGAAGAAATTAAAGAAGAAAAACCCAATCTTATCCTCCAAGTTAATATCCTTGCTGCTGAAAAACTTGCTGAAGAAATTCCCCAGTCCTCTCCTAAGATTCAATTTGTGAACATCCCTAATCCCTCATAACCACAATCACCATAATCACTACATACAAATCAACCTTTGGGTGGTCAAACAATGGCTGGTGCAACACCTCCGAATCTAATGGATGCTATCAGGGCTGCCAAATATGCACCTTTGGTATTGCTAAATAATCTTCATCCTCTTCCAACAAATGATTACATGAAGTAGCTTCCAAGGTTTGACAATGAAGGGGAAACAACTTCAGAGGAGCATTTAATTGCTTTTTATTCCTTTGCTAACAATTTTCAAGTGGATTATGATGATGTGTGGATGAGGCTTTTTGTTTAAAGTTTAGATGGAGAAGTGAGAAAGTGGTTCAGGAACCCTAGAGCTAACTCTATTATGACCATCACAAACCTTGATGCCACCTTCTTGGGAAAGTGGTGAGACAAGAAAGATGATTTATATTACATGACATATTTAGAAATGTTTGAAGAAAGAATGGTGAGTTTGTCTTTGAATTCTCTTAGAGATTTAATAGGATGTACCAAAAAATACCAGATGATATCATGCCCTCTGAAAAGGTTAGCAAAGGTCACTTATGCAAATGCCTTTGATGATAATTTTGTTGGAAATACTGAGAGGGGGGTGAATCAATTTTTAGATCAATTAGTATTTTTGAACTTGTACTTCAATCAGATCATGTATTTAGTTTATATCCAATGAACAATGAATACTATCCAATGAAAAATGAAGAATAGTATAAGAGATACACCAATACACCATGCACAATATATAAGAAGTAATCATGTATTATTGTTCAAGGGAAGTAATGACTTCCAAAGGTAGATACAACTTCCAAATACAAAGGGAGGGATAAAACTCCAAAAGGAAGATACAATCCTCCCATATCAAGAGAGGGTTGACCTCTCCATCCTTGCCCCTTCGTTCCACCCAAGAATATATGAGAGATAATAAAACTTTACATTAAATTATCACCATCAACCAACCATCACATAGAACTTGATAATGCTTCCTGAGACTTCTTCAACTTCTACAATTCTTCACTTCTTGGAATACTATGATCCTATATATAATGTTACTCATTGTATTCTCTAAATATCCTCCAAGTTTCACTCCTTGAATCCTCCCAAAAAATGAGTTATAGAGAAAATGGTAGACCTTATTCAATTCCGGTTTATTTAGGAGAGCGAACTTGTACATAATGCCCCATGCTCCATATTTAACATCAGATTCTGAAATTTGTACAAAGGAAACTACATCTCGTTCTCTTTCCAATGAAATTGGTCTCACTTCATTTGGATTCTCTATGAACATGTTATGACTGTTTTACCCGTAACACTTATTTATGACTAACTTCAGGACTAGTCAAAAACCCTATCTTCCACAGAGTGTATCTCCAAAATTATAGAGAATAAAGAGCTCACATTTTTACCACAGGTACCTCAATATGTTTTCTCAATAGCCTCTAAATTCCGTCATCTGAATCATTCTAGAAACAAAGTTATAGAGAAAATGGTAAGATGACATGTAAATAACATACCTTAGAACACATCACCAAAAGACTTCATCCTCCCTTGAAATTCGACCTTCTTTACTTCAGATTTCCTCTGAAATTCAACTTATATCTCCTTGTTCATTAATAAACTTGTGTGTTTTTAAAAATTAATGTATAATGAGATGTATTTATAGCCTTTATGCCACTTCCTTTTAACATTAGAGCCGACATGTAGTTTTTTCTTCAATTCACATTGTCATCTTCAAAAATTCATTTCTCCTCAATCGTGAGGATCCACGCGACGTGCCACATACCACCAGAAGTGACGTGAATTATACTATACATCCATGGGTGTTGTATCTGCATGTGTAATTTCCTTCATGTTTATCTACTTCGATCAATTGTGGGGTCCAAAAGCCAATGGCTAGGGTTGACATCAATGACTACAACCAATGGCTAGGGTTGACATCAATGACAACAACCAATCTTCCAAGTTTGCTTCTTAGGGAAGGAATATCATCCACTCTGGCTGATATGAAAGATTCAACTCTTGAAGTTGAATCTAACATTCTATCATCAAAATAGCTGAAGAACATATCGAATAACGAAAAGCTAAAATAAGAATATAATTCTTTTGCATCAAATACTAAAAATTAGAAGATTTCCTTGGAGGAGATGGCAAGAAAGATGGAGGAAATGTCATCTGAACTGTCTAAACTCAGATTGGAAAAAAAGAAATGGAATGCGCCGCAAGAAGGAAATTGAAATAAAAATAAATATAGAAGACCTTATAACCCTAAGATCATGCAGAGGGATAATAAGAGTAATGATGATCAGAAAATTTAGACACCTCTATAGAATAATTATATTGAAGACAATCAGGAAGCTAAAGATGTAGATGAAGATCTGGATATTCATTTATTCAAAGATGAGATTGCTCTCAGTCACCTAACACATAATGAATATGAAGATTCATTGAATTCACAGGATGGGGGAAGTCTAGATAATATGCTTTGTAATACATATCAACAAGGGTACAATCTTAGATCCAAATGAGCTCCTGCAAAATCATCACCTCAAAAAGACAAATATGCTCCTCAAAAAGATAAACGTGTTGCCCCAACAATACATACAGGCAACAAGAATCTGAAAATAAAGCAAGTACAACCAGTTATGAAAGTATCAGCCCTAGAAGTAGACAAGTTCTCATCTCCATTCAACCTAGAACATGAGATAAGTAAAATCAAAATTCATATTCCTCTGACTGAATTGGTCAAAAAAAATTCTTATAGGAGTCAGATTTTGAAATGGTTACAACCTTCTTCTGTCATTGATCCTATTACTGATGTAAATAATCTCCAAGATGAAAACCCCACTATTGTCTTAGGGCCAATTGTAGAAGAGAGGGATGACTCTACTCCTCCTTTTTATGTCTCATTAAATGTTCATGATAAAATCCTTCATAACTTCCTGTTAGATTCCGAATCATCCCATAATGTTATGCCAAAGGTTGTCATGGAAGAAATGGGGTTAGAAATCACTAAAGCATACCATGATATCGTTTCTTTTGATTCCAAACAATTCAAATTCTTGGGGGTTATCAAAGACCTTGATGTTTCATTATCTCAAATCCCAACCAAAAGTTTAGTCATGGATATAGTTGTAGCTGATATCCCTCCCAGGTTTGGTATGTTGTTGTCCAGATCTCGGTGTAAGCAGATTGGGGGGTCTCTTCAAATGGATCTTTCTTATGCCACTATACTTGTTTTTGGAGGAGAATTTAGAAGACTCTATCGTGAGTCTCAATTGGAATATATTATCAGTGACAATGATCATTATGTAAATCACCCTATCTATGCAGTTGATGTGGATTTGGGATCCTCTATATTTCATATTGGTAATGCTGTCCAACAATATTTTCCTTTGAAAAAATTAGGTGTTTCCCCATAGTTTGCTGAAAATCAAAATATGCTATGGAAATTATACTTTGATGGAGCCTCATCCAGAGAAGGTGCATGGGAAGGTGTAGTGATGATTTCTCCTGAACATGAAGTCATTACCCTATCTTACAAGTTAGAATTTGATACAACAAATAATATTGCAGAGTATGAGGCATTGTTATTAGGTCTCAAGGCAGCCAGAGAAATGAAAATTCATCATTTGAAGGTGCATGGGGATTCTGAACTCATTGTATAGGAGGTTAGAAATGTATATAAGACAAAGAATATTCAGTTGAAATACTACACAAATGAGGTATGGGATGTTGTTGAATCCTTTTTCTGTCTTTTAATATTTTATATATTCCAAGAAATCAGAATGAGAAGGTTGATTCACTGGTTTTGGAAGCAAGTAATTTTGAACCTCCTTTTCCCCCAAAGCTAAAATATGAGGTTGAGGTTAGGTACAAACCATCTATTCTAGACAATGTCAAGCATTGGAGGTTTTTTGTGGAAGATTCTAAAATCAAAAGGTTCATTGAAGCTGTATATGATTCTTCTTCAATTCATATTGATCAAGATGAGGATTTGGATGAGGCTAACCAAAATTTGAATTTTCATAATATGGTTGTTGGGCATAATATCTTGCAATTTGCTACTAATCATATTCCAAAAGGCCTCATACCTCTTGAAATGTTTTTGTATCATAATGATGTTCCTGTGAAGCTTCCTAATCCAGAAAAAGAAGTAGATGCGATTTCTTGTAATCTTGGGACTGCTGCAAATCCCAAGCATGTTAAATTATCAAAATTCTTGTCAACAAAATACCGAGCTAAATATGAAGAAATTTTGAAGGAGTTCATTGATATTTTTGCATGGAAATACGAAGATCTTAGGACCTTTGATGAAACTGTCATTCAACATAAGATACCTTTGAAAGAGAATGTAAAACCTTTCAAGAAGAAATTAAGGCAAATAAATCCTCTTTTGTTACCTATTATGGAGAAGGAAGTGAAGAAAATTTTAGATGCTAAGATCGTTGTACCCTTGAGGTACTCTAACTGGATAGAAAATCTGGTGCCAGTAAGAAAGAAGAATGGTGAAATCAGACTTTGTGTCCATTTCATAAATTTGAACAGATGTTCCCAGAAAGACAACTATCCATTGCCCAAAATGGAACATATATTGCAGAGGGTGTTAGGATCTAGAAGGCTTTCTATGATTGATGGGTTCTCTGGATACAATTAGGTAGTTTTTCATCCAGATGACATGGATAAAATTATGTTCACAACAACTTGGGGTACTTTTATGTATGCCCTGATGCCTTTTAGTTTGATGAATGTTGGGGCCACTTTTCACTGAGCCATGGATATCGCTTTCTTGGGAGAGAAAGATAAATTTGTGGTCATCTATTTGGATGAAATTACTTTATTCTCTAAATCTGATGAGGAGCATCTACATTATTTGAGACAGGTATTTCTGAAGTGTAGAAGGTCTAGTATTTCTTTAAATCCAAAAAAGTCTCATTTTTCTTTAGAGCAAGGGAAATTGCTAGGGAATATTGTTTGTGCTGATGGAGTTAAAATTGATTATGCTAGAGTGATATCAATTCAAAATATTTATATCCCTAGAACTAAGAAGGAAATCCATTCTTTCCTTGGGAAGATAAACTTTCTTAGAAGGTTTATTCCCAACTTTGTTGAATTGGTCAAAAACATAACTGGCATGTTGAAGAAAGGTAGTGAGATCAAATGGAGAACTAAAGCCAAAGATTATTTCCAGTCTATTAAGAAGTCTATTTCAGATGCCCCTGTTTTGATTAGCCCCGATTTTGAAAAAGAGTTCCTGATTTTTTATTTTGCATCTCAAGATACTTTAGTAGCTCTTCTTTTGCAGAAAAATTCTGAGGGTTTTGAAGATCCCATTACATTCTTCAGTAGGGAACTTCAGGATGTCGAGTTAAAATGCAATATTATGGATAAGAATGATTTTTCTTTGGTCAAGGTACTTAATTCTTTTAGATTTTATGTACCACATTCCAAAGTCATTGCATATGTACCATCTAGTGCTATTAAGGACATCTTGGTTCAACTAGACAGTGATGGAAAGAGAAGTAAATGGATAGATAAGCTATTGGAATATGACATGGAGATCAAGCCTACTAAGGTAGTCAAAGGGCGGGATTTAGCTAAGATTCTAGTTGATTCAAATTGCAGAGATCTGGGAGTTGACTACATCTGTAATAATTCAAGGAATTCACATCCTCAAACCAACAATTCTCAAGTCAATCAAAGTATTATTGAATTAGAATGGTACAAAGATATCCTTTATTTTCTGTAGAATTTTCAAGCTCCTCCAGGAATGGATAAGTCTAAAGTAAGATCCATGAAACTCAAAGTGGTTAAGTACTGTGTAAATAATAAAACTTTGTTTTGGAGGGACACTTCTGGATTTTTACTGAGGTGTCTTGATGAACAATAAGCACAAAGAATCATGTCAGAATTTCATTAAGGAGTGTGTAGGGGACATCACTTCTAGAAGTACACTGCATATAAGATACTTAGGGGTAGGTACTATTGGCCTAGTCTATTTTCTGTTGTCTATGCAAAGGTTAGAGCATGTGAGAAATGCCAAAATTTTGCTGGTAAACAGAAGCTTAAATCATTACCTCTCAAACCTGTAAAATTTTCTGCACCTTTCCAACAGTGGGCTTTGGATTTAATTGGTGAGATCTACCCTCCATCTAGTGGCCAACATATATGGATTTTTACAACTAGAGATTACTTCACGAAAGTGATTGAAGCTATACCTGCAAGGAGAGTGTTGTAGGAAAATTCCCCTGTGGATAGGTGAATATCCTCTTGGATCTTAGACCCCCATGACCAAGACAAAAAAATGCTAACATTGAACATTGACATTCCTTTAAATGTAGCTGAACTAGTCAAAGGAAAAGAGGAAGAAAAAATGATTACATTTTTTTGAAGTTTGTCCTTTCTTGGTCTAGGTTGAACTTGATCTTCAAGCCCCTTTAATGAGTTCTTTAATTCAATAGACAACAAAGACAATGCATGCTTCATATTCTACCAAGATTAGTTTAAACTAGATTTATCAAGAAGAGACAATCCCATGCAAATATACAGAAACTTGAAGGAAACATGCGAAGAATATATATTAATGAGAACATAAAAAGGTGCTTACAATCTGTAGATGCAAATGCAGTAACGTCACCAAGTCCTCCTTGTCCAACCCCTTGCTCAAAAGATCCACGATCAAAATAACAATACTTTTCACTGATATTATCTCCCTTTCACCATGAGAATTGCTCTTTATATAGGCTTTGAGAGGCTCAACCACCTTAGCTAGTCTTGGGATAAGTCGAGGATATGATTCCATCAGTTGTGGGATTTCCCTTAGATCCATCCTTTAACTTGGATTCGAGCCAAAATGACTTAGATGATTCTTAGTTGTCCTTATAGATAAGGGGTATTCTTCCCCAAGATTCTCTCAATAGATCGATGCTCCCTAAAAGTTGGCCACAGAGTGCTATAACGCTCCCTGCTAAGAGGACAAGGAGCACTAGCACTCCCTGCAAGTGGGCAAAGGAGTGCTGATCTCCAAAAATACTTTTTAAGATGATTATTCTTCAAGGTAAAAGTTTGTAAACTTTGCAAAATGACATGTTTTCCTCTTCTAACAAGTCTTAGAGGATGTCGCAAGTGTTCTTATGATGTCATCTACAATGCAATACATGCGGGATGAAAATATGAATTTTGTGACACTTGCGACAAAAATGCGACACTTGTGACAATGACAATGAGACATTATCGAAGTGAATAATTTTTACGTGTAACAGATTGCCCCCCAAAGTGCGAGGTCAAAAGACGAAAACTGATGACTGAAGTGATTTTTATACTTTCGAAGCAAGGGTATGGAGTCGGAGAACCTGGAAGAAGCTGAAAGCAACCATCAAACAAATGTTATGATATGTTTCAAACCCAAGGCAGATGTACCTATGCTTGAGTGATAAAGGACTTTAAGGTATGGCCGCCACCAAATACATTGTAGATCCATAATCATATTGACTTAAGGGTATATCCAACAAATATACAATGTGGATCTATACCTCCATGACATGAACTAATTGTAGCCATGAGAAATACACAGTGGATCTATGAGATGATAAAACATAGCCACAGACCAATACAAAGTGGATCTATGTGACAATATATATATCAACATGCTCAAATGATCTCCTTTCACATCCTAAGTAAAGTACATATCAGAGTGAACACTCAACCTAGGGTCTTCATCCCAATCCCGATGTGGTACGAATCTATCCATGTGAATAGATTTTTTGATGTCAAACATGGTAGAAACCACTTGATTATCGGTCATTGAGGTAAACCATTAACAAGTGCAAGGGAAATCACTAGTGATGTCAATGATTCCCAAGGTACCTAGTACAATCCAACGAATGTGAATAGATGAGTTGAAGTCAAACATTCATGTAATCATTCGATAAGAGTCCAATGATGTAAAATTATTGTTAGAGGCAAGGAGGCCTGCCATTGAGGCATGCAGGTCCCAAGGTACTAACTAGTTTCTAAGTCAAATTTCCCAGATAAGGTGTTGAAGTCGACAGGAAAAGCCTCGTCGAAGGAGGGCCTTGATGTATCCCTCATCAATGACACGAAACTGACATAGAGATGTAAGATGGTGAATAAAATGAGTATGGACTGACATGGGTATGGAAACTAGAAATTTGTGATGGTTGACCCTCGAGGTGGATACTTCCCTTGAACACTGAGGCACAAACAACAAAAACTTAACATGGACCAAAACATGATGCAGTGGATATTGTGATTTTCATCGGGTGACCCAAAGGAGTAAAGAAACTCAAATGATTGGTTCAATACAAATGTTCAGTGGATTAAAATGTATGTAAAGACAATGTGTCATGTTCAAGGGAGACTGCAAGAGTGACTTGTGACGATTCTAAAAAATGGCTTGGCTTGCTTCCTTCAATTTTTTCCCCCATCCAAATAGACAAGTACCTCTTTTTGTTTTCACGAGCTCGAGGAGGATAACACATGCTCGATATATCTCACCTTTAGTAAGTTCCTCTTCCTTTGTTTAATGAACTGGAAGAAGTAAGGGTTCGATCCCATATGGGCCCTTCAATGTGTAATTTTTAACGAGTCTAGAGAAGGAAAACTCAGTGGTTTTTCATGTTTAGAGAGTCTGAAAAGAACTTAAAGACGACTCCAGGTTTTTCAATGTTATCGGATTAATCGGTAAATGCAGACATAAACAAATCTCCCTAGATCCCATTGGAAAATAGAACAAAACAGAACATAATGCACACTTTGCCTTAAACTTCATCATCATATGAACTAGTTTAATGAGTCATGAGTGACATACCTTTTAAACAACACTTATCCTCGCTAGTATCATCTTTGTAGCTCCTTCCTTGAGTTTGCAGAATAGTAAGCTTGTCTAAGAATCACAAACCAACAAAGAGGGAAAACAAATATACATGTATTCTAATGAAGTCTATGTATATGACCAACGAATTATACAATAGAAGACAATATTCTTATATAGGGAAGAAATGCATTACTGTATTAAGTGAATAGAAATTGGAGAATACAACCCATGCCTTGAGGTTGCAAGGTCCCCTTTCGATGGCTCTTTGCTCCAACACACCCACCTTTTCTCCAATGCTTTGAATGAAGAAGATCCACAATTTTACTTGAAGAACGAAAGAAAAGATCTCAAGTATAATCTGAAGTAGAAATCTCCATACAATTCTTATCCTATTCAACCTTAGCCTTTTCCATGATAGATCCCTCTTTATATAGTGCGAAAGAGAGATGAATGAGGAGATTAGGATGATGATCCAGATTATTCTCGGCATGAAATGAGAGCAGAGATATAATAAAGAAATGCATAAAGATATCATAGATATTCAATAATATAACATAAATGTATCATAGATGCAACCATAAACACAGATATACAGTAATACATGATTTCTATTAATGAAAGAAATGTATAGAGACTGTAAAAATACAGAGTGAAAGACTCGCTAGAATGGTGGCAACTTATCTCTGAGAAGAGCTGTGACGGATACTCACATTCACAAGAGGATGATTATAATGAGGCTCTGAAGGCCTTTTTACAATAAACATGAATGCCAAAAGTCCTAGACATCCAAAAACCTAACCCTAGGAGATGAAGCGTCAAAACTCATGTGAGCCCCGTTTGGGTAAGTTAGTGCATCAACTTCCCGAGGTCGTAACTTTTGAATACGATCTCCGTTTTAGGCACATGATAGCCCGTTGGAACGATATCATCGAGGAGATTCATTTTGGGGCCTCAATCATTCCTTATTAAGAACCAAATATCAATATAGCATAGAAAAACCTTAGAAAAAGTACTCAAAGTCTTGAAAAAGAGATAATTTCAGATAATAAGCCTCTTCAAGGGGGAAACCTCATTTTACCCCACTTAAATGTTCAAGTCCAAGATGATTCAAAATGAAAATGTCTCCTTGGTATATATAGGAGACTAGGAGGTATAATTACAACTAATGGCCTAAACCCTACATAAATAAAATAACATTACTAATATAATATGCCCCAATTAAGGGGTAATGAGTCAATATTAGGGCTTAACATGCCCCTCCCCTTGAGACAAGTGTTGTCCACAACGCTTGATTAACTCTGGATGCTTTCGTATAAAAGACTCATCTTCCCAAGTGGAATTTCCAGCCGATAGTTTCCTCCATTTAATGAGATACTCTGAAATGGATCTATTCCTCAGCTCACGAATTCTTGTGTCAGTGATGGCTTTCGGCTCCAATATGATTTTTCCTTCCTCATCAAGTTCTGGAAATATAGTTTGAACTGGG
>ML798245.1:246668-259599 GCA_009831015.1 Picea engelmannii | reverse complement strand
GTAGTGCGTAATAGGATGTAATGGATAAATATGTGGATGACAATGATGACTTCCAGAGCCAACTTTTCAACATGTGAATATCGGAGCTCGGGACCGGATAGACTCTTGCTCAGATAGTATATCACATGTTCGTCACCGTTAGGGTCCTCTTGAACTAACAACATAGCGATAGTGGAAGCAGTGGTTGCCAAATAAAGGATGTAGTCTCATGCATACTTCAGAGGATGCAAGAGAGGTGTATGAGTCAATGCATGCTTGTGAGCATCAAAAGATCATTGAGCAGTGTCATCCCTGATGAAAGGAGTGTGTTTCTGCAACAATTGCATAAATCCTTTAGTAAGCTCGACATAATTACATATAAAATGATGAAGAAATTTTTCTTTCCCTTACAAACTTTGTAGTTGGGTTAGATTGTTGGGAGAGGTAAAGCAATAATAGCTTTGATTTTTAAAGGATCCACCCTAATCCCATCTTTAGAGACAACAAAACCAAGGATTTGACTTGATTCGACAACGAAGATGCATTTGTGGGGGTTCAAACAGATATGGTAGAACCGACATAAAAGAAAAATGACCCGTAAATGACCAATATGGTCTGGTCGATTAGATGAATGGGTAGGTAAATCATCAAGATAGGGTTCTACAATATGTTTGATATCGTGCAAAGCATATGACATGGCCCATTGTAATGTAGCACCAATGTTTTTGATACCAAAAGGTAGTTTTCGATAAGCGAATGTTCCCCATGAGAAGATGAAGGTTGTCTTATGTTGATCAATGGGTAGAATGTCAATTTGGTTATACCTTGAAAATCCATCCATGAAAGAGAAAATAACGATGCCAACGCAATTATCAATTATTTGGTCGATGAAAGGTGTGGGGTAATTGTCTTTTGGAAAAGCCTTGTTGAGATCCCTATAATTGACACATACACAAATGGTTCCTTGTTTTTTAGCAACCATAACGATGTTAGAAACCCATTCTGTCAAGGGGACATGATAGATAAAGACACATTTTAATAGTTTTTCAACCTCTGCCTTTATGGTCACGGTTTTCTTAGGATGAACCGAGAGAATTTTTTGTCGCATAGGTTTAATGCCTGGGTAAGTTTTTATTTCATGCACAATGATCAAAGGATCGATCCCTGACATTTCCTCGTAGCTCCAAGTGAAGACATCACAAAATTCTTTAAATAAAGTGGTGTAAGATGCCACTTCCTCAAGAAAACAATTAGCACCGAGATGAACATTTTCCACGATACCTTCTTTGATCAAGATATTGATAGTGACAATATAAGAGATGTTTCCTAAATTCCCCTTGGAAGTAGTATCCTGGGTAAGTATAGGAGATTGGGGAGAATCAACAACATCGGGGGGCGGGGAGAGATAGAGTGTATATCCTCCTGAATTTCTTCTAGAGTAGGAAGAAAAGATGATCGATGATGGTTTTCATCCCAAGGTACCTCGTCAATACTAAGCATTTCCATAATGGATTCGTCCGATGGAAAAATCTGTGAAATGTAGTCAAAAGCGGAGGACAAGGAATTCAACCAATATGTCAACAAATAAGTGTTGGAAGCCAGTAGATGTTGGTCATCAAATGAGGGAGAGGCAGATTGGATAGCATCGTATGAAGCCTCAGCCGGACTAAGTGGCATAGCATCACCTAGTGCATCGAATTCTAACGGACTAGGCACAACCCAAGGATCATATGATTCTAAAGACTGATAGGCCATAGTATAAATCATATTGATGGTGGAAATATGTTGTATGGTGGGAGGAAGTGGTGTAGGGAAAGTAACCATAAGGGAAGAATCTTGTAAAATACCTACACCAACACTTTCATAAGTGATCTTACTATCTCCCAAGAAAGGAATATTGTTGGTGGTGGAAGTGTGAGCGTCGAGTGTACAGTAATCTAACTGGTCGATAGTGACAACTTTACCTTGATGAGGGAATTGTACACATCGAAACATCGATGAAGTGATGACAGTCATGGAATAAAATCAAATTTTTCCTAATAACAATTTGTAATTAAGGGGAGCATCGAATACCTATACATCGACACAGACGGTCTTACCCCCCAACTGAACGGATAAGGACTACAAGAGTCCATGAGGAAAAAAACCTATCCCATAGAATGCTCGTAACATTGTAGGGGATTGGTTAAGTGCATGTGATTTTAAACCTTTCCAACAAGCTAATGACATGACACAAGTGGAAGCTCCCTCATCCAATATGGTGCGGTGAATGTGTTGGTTATGGACAATGACATCAATTTGAAAAGCAAGTTGATGAGAAAGTCGTGACTTGAAGTTGTCTAGGTTAAACATGATATTATTTGACGAATCGGGATCAATGGTGCCAATGGCAGCCAAGAGAATTCTACGCTGACTTGGGAAATGTTGTAGAAATTCAAGAGCAGACATAGCACATGGTGCTTGAGCCAAATATTCAATAGTGTTGTAGTTTTGGGTGGCACATGAACTAGGATTAAAGGTTGACTTGTGAATAGTGCTCTTGGGAGGGCGTAAAATAGAGTCAAAAGTAGGTTTCTCTATCTAAAGTGACCCAGATGGAGGAATAACAGATGGAGAACTAACGGAGGCAAGAGATGGATCTGATGGGGTACTGTTAGTGACCTTTTATTTATCAGGTTTAACCAGTGTGTCATATGTGGTGATGCGAGTGGTTAAATCAATCCCATTGAACATATAAATATGAACACTCATCAAGTCTTCATCAGTAGGAGGATGGCTAGAACCGTCCCTTGTGGAGGGGCAATTTCTTGAGAAACCATGGATAGCTATAGAGGGAAAGGTTGTGTTAACATGATGGGTTGGGAATTCCCTTTGAAAATTTTTGCAACTTCGTTGCAATGTGGTGTAACATCCCGGTTCTAACCCTTATAAACTATAATGTATTATGTAAATATGACTTATGCTGGTGAGTCGATAAAGTTGAAAAGGGGTCAGAGTGCCTAGGAAATGTAACACTTCCTATACATTAATAAAATACATTGCTGGCTGCAAGACTGAATAGGGAAAAAGAGATAGGGGGCTATGATTCCATGAGAGAGGGGGCTTGAGGGGCTAAGTCTTGTTATTATTATTTTATTTACCCATAATTGATTTTATGGAGAAGAGGAGGTTACATGAGCTTCTTGGGAGGGAGGCCATGTGGATCTTGTCTTCATGTAATTATTTAACATCCCTTGGGGGTTGTTTTGGGATCGTTCTTCTCTTGGTTCATCCTCTTCTCACTGGTTCACTTGTTCTTCTTCCTCTTCACTCACTACTGCTAGTTCGTGTGCTCTTGGGCTAAGCATGTAAACAAATGGAAAGAAGAGGAGAGCCATCATTGAATGGCTGTAATGATTTACTGATCATTCCAGGAGGGAATGGATGCCTGTGTGCATGAACTTGATGGCAGTTCAGATGGAATTGTCCACAACATAGAGTCCTTGGAATTTCCAGTAGGGATATTTCTTGATCAGTAGCACTGGAACCTTGGAAAGAAATGGAACAACCTTAGGGACTGCATGGCAGAGAAAGGTGTTCATTTATTGGGGTTGTGCAGGCTGAGGGGAAATAGAGCTAGAAATTAGGATTGATGTGAGGTTGGGAAACTTGAGAGCTACTTAGCCAACTACTGTGTATTTAGACTTGGCCTAGGACCCCTCCTTGTGGATTCATAGCCCTATCTCAAGGGTGACCTTCTATTGAGAGTAAATGAACAAAACATCTATGGTTGGGAGGAACCTCCTTGGTCTGAAGCCAGTTGGTGAATGTTTACTTGCAAAGATAAGTGCTCTCTATGTTTTTTGTTTAATGTATTCCACTGTGTATTTAATTATCTCTGAGATATGTATTGTAATGTGCTTGTCTTCTAGTTATTTGTTGTGCATGGAATGATGTTGATCTCTTTAATGCTGTGGCATGGATCTTGTCTTATGCATGTGGTGTGCATGCTCCTAAAATTGTTGAGAAACCCTTTGTATTCGAATTAGAGAACAGAGAACTGAGTCTTGGTACTGCAATGTGCCTAGCCTGTGGGTGGTTGGGTGTGTTGCAGCCTGTTCAAGTGGTGTAGCTTGACCCCTGGGTGGTAGGGTATGTTACATATTAGTATCAAAGCTTCTGGTTAAAACATTGGGCCGATAAGGGCCAGGTCTGTTGGTGAGAGCCTTGTGGTTGAGATCAAATTCTGACCATGAAATTGAAAAGCCCAGGAGGAATGGCATTATAGAATCTACGCAGGAGTTAGAATGTCATATATCCTTTGTAAGGGTTTGAAGGATCGTGACTGTCCTCTTCGAATTCGAGTGCGATCGCCAATGTGGGATCAAGAGATATTCGATATCATTGGATCAGAGGGCAGGTGAACAAGGGTCGTCAGATGAAAGTGAAGAAAAGGTTAAGTTACAACCATCACATTCCTTGGAGAGATATTGACGACCAAGAGGCATTGCGGGGAGCCAAGTTACATGGGAGTTAATTCCCCAAGGAATTCCTGCAATCCAAACCATGGTTTCACTGAGGGGTTATGTGTCAGCATCAGAAGAATTGTGGGGTGAAAGGCGGGTTACTTCAAATCATCGATGCGTGCCCCCACAAATTGAAAAGAATTAAGTGATGTGACATGTTAGTGCTCGAACATTGAAACTCCAAAGAGCCGAAGTAGATCCAGACCATTGATTGAAGTGGACACGCGGTAGGAGATCCTGCACTCCGGTGGATAACCACTTTGGAAGAAAGAAGGATACAAAAATACATAACTCCTGAAGGCCCAAAGCCCGTAGTTCATCTGGACTATCCATAAAAAAGGACATGTGGCGCCATATCTCCCACTTTGATGACTTAGTATTCTGGAAGCTTTTGCAGAGAAAAGCACTAAGGCAAGAATTACCCAAAGTCCCAAAGTAATCAAGGACCATTGATCTCAAATCAATAAGGACCATTGATATTTGCAGTGGTATCTCTCAAAGTCTTGAAGTCTGAGGTTAATATGGACCGCTTGATAAGGGAGACGCATGTCAACAGATTGGCCAATTCAGGAATTTGGAGTTTGGGAGAATTGGAAGTGTGTTAGTGTCAAAAATCCTGAAGACCGAAGTGTCCACTTCTATTATTTCGCCACGTGACAACAAATCATTCATTCCAGAGACTGGGTGTTGTCCCTTGACCACGTTTTGTGGAAAGGTTGGTCATGTTTGACCAATTTTGGGACTTCAACAGGTTGGTTGAAGATGGAGCACTAGGTGAAGCGGAGATCGCGGGATCTCGCCACCTTTTGTGGACTTTTTGGGTTAAGGGTTTATGTAACAGGCATGGGATGTCGGCCCATGGGTCTTACCCATGCTTAGGCCCATTTTGTAAAGTATAAATAGAAAGCTAGGCAATGTAAGGAGTCAGTTGTAAGCCAGTGTGCTAAGTGTGAATAGTTGTGAATGGTTTGTGCCTAATGTGTGTTGAGAACTTGCAGAGCTAAGTGAAAGTGACTATAAAGAGGCTCTGTGTTGTACCAAGATCAGGGAAGGAGGATCTGGCGAGGTGCGCACAGATCTCCTGTCCTATGCGGAGTTATTTTTGATGCTCTATGCATGTAAGGAGATTGACAAAAGATAATAAAGAAGACGAAGAGTTGGTGGATGTAGCCCCACGTTGGGGGTGAACCACATATATCCCATGTTATGGTTTCTTTGTGTGATTGATGTGATTTAAGCTTAGTACTATCATCTTTATGTATGTTAGATTCATATGATATAGTAACTTAGTACTTAGTGATGTGAGTGAATGTTAGATATGATCTATTTCTATGTGATAAGTGCTTGGATATGTTAGATCTTGTTGAATACTGCACTGCTCTGTAATTAGGGTTTTACCTGCGATGTGAATAAGAGTTAAATACTAATGAATGTTAACTACTAAGTTCTCTGTTAAGTATTATAATCACAGATCTGTGTCCCAGCTAGGTTGTAGACACTTGAGTCCTACAACCCCCCTTGCCTCTACCTTGGGTGAGACTTCATCTACTTCACAGGTGTTGCCGAAAGGGCTAGTAGTTAGGGTTTTGTTGGTACGTTGTTGAAGCGTTGAACCCCGGGTCTGCCCCTATGCTAACAAATGGTTCTGTTTCCGGGACCTGAAACCGTGATTGTTGGGAACTAAAGAAAAGAGAAAGCTTTGTGTGTAGATCTGTTGCCCTTGTGCGTAGTACTCTACTTGACTTGTGAAGCTCTGTGCTAAGAAGAAAAGTCTAATCTTAAGAAAATAGGTAATATCTTAAATCTTTGTGCTCTGATAGAGGTAAGATAAGTGGAAATTTTTGTTTCGAAAGAATGGATCTGGGTATGTTTAATAGATTTGTTCCTAGTCTGAAAACAAGGGCACAATTAGAAGAAAGAAGATATGATATGAATAGATCTGATAGAACTAGTGAAATATATGTTATTCCTATGCATAGAGAGAATATTTGGACTAACAAGTGGATGCAAGATCCTAGAAAGAATTTTTTGTAGGTCCATCACTGTGATCCCAGTGCACAGTATAGGAAAATTTGGGGATTGTTTAAGAGAAAGAGAGGATTAACTCTTTGTTATAGTTGCAGAAGACCGGGACATCTTGCTAAGGAATGCCCTGGTAGAGGTCCTATTTTCCATTGTTGTAAAGCTATTGGACATGAAGTTTTGGATTGCCCTAAGATGATTGCTAAAGTTGAAAAGATGAATATGAGATAAGAAAACCCTGAGGAAGGCCAAGAGACTAAGAATATGCTAAAAAACCAGAAAGAATCAAAAGCTATATTATTGTAGATGAAAGAAACTCTGAATGATCATAAAGACATCAGTTTATCCAAAATATTAAAAGAGAAAGAGTGCATAGAAACAATAATAGGAGACTTTGACATAGATTGTGTATTATATGTAGAAACACAGGTGAACATTATGATAGAAAGTACTTGGGAAATATTAGGAAATCCTGCTATGGTTCCTTCATTGGGAGGAATAAGATTGTTTAAAGGAAAAATGATAACCCCATGTGGAAGACTTACCCATGTACCTATGATCTCTCACGGAGCATTGACAGAAGAAGAATTCAAGGTCATTAATGTTTTTTAGAACAACAACCCCTTTGCACTTTTGTTAGGAAGGACCTGGGTTGAGAAAGACCAAATCCGAAGGAAAGAAGAAGAGGAAGCTCTAGAATTGAAAAAGAAGGAATTAAGTGATTTCATGGCTAGGACAATAGCACGCTTAATATAAGAGAAGGAGGACAAGTCGAAGCAACTGAGGGCTAGAGACTTAACTGTCGAAGTGGAAAGAACGCAAGAAGACTTAGAGAACTTATCCATACAGAAGAGTAGAGCACCTACTCTAGAAACAGTAAGAGAAGAAGTATTATCCTCGAACCGTGTGACAGATCCTCAACAGTACAAATTTACTATGCCAAAAAGAGATAAGAACAAGAATGGAAAAAGGAATCTAGAGATGCATATCACAGGAAAGAAATACAAAAAGCTCAGTAAGAAGAGAGCAAAGCTAGAAAAATTGCAAGAGGTTCCAGAGACGACTTCACAGAAGGAAGGCTTGCAGAACTTGAACCTCGCCGGAATAATAGAACAACGAAGATTGGCACTTTTCCACGACGGAGCAATATGACCATTGGAGGTGTCTCGACCATTAGAACGATGCTTCATTTAGAAACACAGTTATTTCCGGAATGTTTTCCATTGGACCGTTAGGACCCTACCATGATGGATGAAATTGCATTGATTGAGGCGTTCCTACCCATTGGAGGAATCCATTACGATGTTATCTATTTAACTCTTCGAATGTTTGACCATGGAAATTTTTTCTAGTTGATATTATCCGAGCCCACAAAGAACTAATCTCTTTTGCACAGTTCTTAGTGTGACCTCGCCATCCATTCTGCTACCTTGATTGTTTGTTCACCAACCTGAGATATCTGATCTCGAGCGTGTATGTCAGGTGACCTTAGCACAGTGGAGAAATCTGTCGAAGAGATTCTCACTAACCTCATGGCTGAGAAGGTCATATCCGCAGGAGTTCAAGCCTCGTCAATGAGAGGAGTGCAAGCATCCCCATCGACTGCACGTCGATTTGGGCCCTCCCAAAATGCGACAGAGAAATGAACAAAGCATCGTGATGACTTTCCCGACTACATCCCGCCTCTGGCTAGTGCAGTAAGTCGTGATAGCGTCTCGAGGGATTTCGAATACACATTGATTACTGCGTACCTCCTGAAGGGATTACGCACAGTCAATCCACAGTTGGAGAGGATTTTGACATTGAAGATCAACGACTATAACTTGGGAGATCGAAAGAACTATGGCATGCTCGCACCACACAAGTATTTGACCAAGACAATGGGGAAGAAGTCGAAGATAATCCTCCAATCATGGACCATGGACATCGCAAGGTCCACGATCCTCAATGTGATGAAATCACCACACTTCGGAATACATCAGGAGGTTAACGCTGTCATGCTTCCATGGTAGTTACCTATGGTTGGATAGGCACATCATTGTCAATCCGACGCTCATCCACCCAATCAATGGATTAATCATGCAAGGACTAGACCCACAGGACTTTTACCCAAGGAAGGTTCCAAATCGTGCCCTCGCACAGAAAATAAAATACACCTATATGAGATGCACAACAAAGGAAGGAAGCTCTAGAATATGAGATGCCACCATCACTGGACCATACCAACAGAATGCAACCCAAGGGACAAGTAAGTACTATCAAAGAATTTTTGCAATCATGCGTCAAAGTGTTAAGTGATCCTTCATCTATGAAAATATTACAAAACATCATAGAGAAATGTAGTAGTGAGACAGAAAAAAGGCTAGAACTGAAAATTGTCAATCATCTACACACAAGAAGAAGAACAAGCAGGGAATTTAGACTAAATGCTAACATTGGGGATTTCAATATGGGAGATATTATACTAGACCTAGGATCCGAAGTGAATGTGCTACCAAAGACCACCTGGAAATGCATGGGGGAACCAACATTGGGATACTCAACCATTCAACTAAAGCTAGCAAATCAATATAGAGTCCTACCAATAGGTAGACTGAAAGGAGTGACAGTAGATATGGATGGAGTGCGCACTAAGACAGACTTAGAAGTCGTCGAAATAGTAGATGGCACAACACCTTACCCGACACTACTTGGTCTAGATTGGGTGTTTGACAACCAGGCCATAATTAACTTGAAAACCAAGAAAATGACATTTGAGTCTGGAGACTACAGGGTCATAGCACCACTAGACCCATCAGAAGGGGAGAGGTTCATAGAACCCACTTGCCTAGACTTAGAAGAGATTGACCAGTTGTATATAACAATTGCGCGCGATGAGGATTACATAAACCCAATTGCAGATGGGGTACTCAGTTGGTGGAGAATTACTTCATGTGCAACAGAGTCAGATACCGAGTTAGAAAACTGGAAAAAAAGACTACACGAAGTATCCACGAGAAGATTTGAAAGAATAGACTGCGTAATAAGGTGGGTAGGCATAGAAATCATAAATCCACCCAGTTTCCACAGACTAAATGATTTGGAAACCTTCTTGACACAATATGAAGATGAAGTATTAGAAAACCAGATACTACTAGCATTGGATCTAGCACTAAAGGCCACACCTGCAAGATGGTGGGGCGCAAACAAGGAGACCATCACAGACTAGTATCAATGTAAGAAATTACTACGCATACGGTTCGACGCAGAACAGACATATAGCAAACAATGGAAATATGAAGGACTAGGGACACCAATGGAATACTTGGAGGAGTGTAAAATGCTATGGAAAATGACACCACCAAAGGAATGGCCTCATCACTTCATTCATACTTTAGAGGGCATATCGACGAACTGGTATATAGATCAGGAATTGCGTAAAGGAACCAAGACATGGACGACACTCCAACAAAAATTTACAGTCACTTTCTCATTCGAGCATGAGAACCCCAACATAGATGCGACCCTGAGTCAGATCAGAGGCATCATATTCATTAAAGAACCAGACATAGAAATTATCACAAAATAAAAGTAGCGGAATAAGCATACAGTCAAGGAACTACTGTCATGTTACCATGTACAGGAGGAAGCACCAGATGAAGATGATCCGCGTGATATTCAGATTGAAGAAGTGGAAGAAAAAAGAGATGTGGAAGGACCACCCATAGAATCAAAATTCATTTCTGTGCCAATAAAGATAAATAAGGTTAACATCGAGACCGTCGAGCAACCCAAAATGGCCAACATTGGAGATTATTGGGATGAGCAGACAGTAGAAAGAATCACAGAATTGTTGCACGAATATAGCGACCTTTTTCCCACAACATTTACAGAGATGAAGGGTATAGCCAGAGAATTAGGAGAAATAAAAATACCACTCAGATCTGATGAGAGAGATATTAAACAACAACCCTACAGACTGAATCCCATATATAAACAAAAAGTTAAATATGAGATCGACAGGATGCTTGAAGCTGGCATCATCGAACCAGTCGAGGAATTAGAATGGATAGGTCTGATGGTAGTACAAGACAAGAAAAAAGGAAGGGGGATCAGGATATGTGTCAACTTGAGAAAGTTGAATGATGCATGCCTACATGACCCATTCCCTACACCGTTCACGAATGAAGTGCTAGAGAATGTGGGTGGCCATGAAGCTTATTCATTCACTGATGGATTCTCTGGTTACCATTATATTAAGATAGCACAGGAGGATAGAAACAAGACCATGTTTGCGATAGAATGGGGATCTCATCAGTACACAATCACGTCATTCAGACTGAAGAATGCACCTGCAATAATCTCCAGAGTGGTCATCACAACATTTAAGGAATTCATCCATTAGTTTCTCGAAGTATACCTGGATGATTGGACAATTTATAGTCTCTTGAAAAACCATGTGGAAGTTTTATGACTAATGTTAGAACGATGCAGACAGTGCTAGATATCACTGAATATGAATAAATGCATATTTGGAACACCATTTGGGATACTATTGGGCGATATAGTATGCAAACAAGGCTTGCTAGTGGATTCGGCAAAGATCGTAATCATTGTTAACTTACCAGCACCAAAAACAGTCTGCCAGCTAATAACAACGTTAGGACACACAGGATACTACATGAAATTCATCAAAGGATATGCGCAAATTACAAAACGGATGGAAAAGATGTTAAGGAAGGATACAAAGTACCAGTGGAATGACAAGTGTCAACATGATCTGGATACCCTGAAGGACAAGATGGATACTGCATCGATATTAGTATTTCCAAACCGGGAAAAGACATTCCATGTGCATGTCGATGCATCAATGATAGCACTTGGAGCTATCTTAACGCAACCAGGAGCGGGAAACTTGGATCACCCGATAGCATTCACAAGCAAAAAATTATCAGACTCGGAACAAAACTATAACACAATAGAAAGAGAAGGCCTAGCTATGGTCTATGCACTGTAGAAGTTCAGACATTACCTACTGGGAACACACTTTAAGATGTTTACATATCACTCAACCCTGAAATACCTAGTCAACAAGCCAATGTTGGGGGGGAGAATTTTTCGATGGTTATTGTTGTTTCAAGAATTTGACTTTGAGGTAATATTTAAACCAGGAAAATTGAATGTAGGACCTGACCACCTATCAAGGGTCACAAATGGAGAAGAACCGATGAACCTAGAAGACAACTTTTCGGATGCACAGTTATTCTCAGTATAGATTGCTGATGACTACTTCATAGAGATCATCCAGTACTTGAGCACAGGTACCACGCCACAGAAATATACCACTGCACAAAAGAAGAACTTGATAGTCTACACAACTGAATATCAACTGATCACAGGACATCTATACAAGATGGGTGCAGATAGCATTTTATGAAGATACGTACTAGACAATGAACAACCAAGAATTCTAGCAGAAGCCCATGAGGGAATGGCATGAGGGCATTATGCAGGAAAATATGCTGCACATAAGGTACTACGTGAAAGATTATGGTGGCCAATGATCCATAGAGACTCAAAAGAGTACTGTCAGCAATGTGATGTATGTCAAAGGGTAGGCAAACCCAACAGAAGGGACGAGATGCCACTGTGACCGCAAGTGACATTACAGGCATTTGATAAATGGGAAATAGACTTTTTGGGACCAATTAACCCACCAGCCA
Organism: Picea engelmannii; assembly: GCA_009831015.1. Classification (NCBI taxonomy): domain Eukaryota; kingdom Viridiplantae; phylum Streptophyta; class Pinopsida; order Pinales; family Pinaceae; genus Picea; species Picea engelmannii. Next base: position 247,391 of record ML798245.1, on the reverse strand, counting down.
AAAGGACAGGGGAAAGATACATTATCACCATGATGGAATACCTAACAAGATGGGTGAAAGCCGCACTAGTAAAAGATTGCAGCGTAGAGACATTTGCACACTTCTTGTTTAAACATGTAATCACTAGATTTGGGTGCCCAAGATTTTTGATGAGTGACTAAGGCACGCACTTCATAAACGACACCATTCGCGCAATGCTTGAGGAGTTTGAATTTCATCACCAGAAAATCACACCGTATCATCCACAGGAAAACGACATAGTAGAAGCTTTCAACAAAATTCTAGAGAATGTACTAACAAAGATATGTAACGTCAACATAAATGATTGGGACCTCAAAGTACCAGCAATATTATGGGTGTATCAAACTACATGAAAAAATTTGACAGAGAACACACCATTCAAACTAGTCTATGGCCAACAAGCAGTAATTCCATTAGAATGTTTAGTACCCAATTTACGCATAGCAGCTATCACACAAATGATAGAATGAGGTGTAGTACAAGAAAGACTGAATCAGTTACTGTCAATGGAGAAAGACCGAATCTTGGTAGGATTCCACCAACAAGTGCAAAAAGCAAGAGACAAAGCTTGGCAAGATCGACACATCAAGAAACAAACATTTAAGGAAGGAGATCTGGTATTTTTTTATGACAAAAAATCGTTCCAACACCCAGGGAAGCTAAGAATGCATTGGCTAGGACCATATGAGGTAAAATCTATCA
>ML798245.1:236403-246584 GCA_009831015.1 Picea engelmannii | reverse complement strand
AAAAAAAAACAAAAAACAAAAAAAAACAAAGAGGAAACAAGACTAAAAAGCACGCAGAACGCCAGAGATAGAAAGGTTGCATACCAATTGAAACATGAAGTCAGCAAAGGCAAGGAAAACGGTCATATCAAAAAGGGAAACAAGCGAGAAAAGGAAGGTCGGCAAAAGCAGACTGACAGGACAACACAAGGCAAAAGTAAAGCACGGCAAGGGTCAATGGGACATCACATTAAACGCACCAACTGGAGACAGAAAATAATGCGTAATGAAAAGTATGAAACCACCGCAGATGCATTGAAACCATAGTTATGATGCATTAATCGAATAATGGAGGAATCGTCCTCGACAAGTTTCATGACAAGCCCATACAACACGTGATCACAGAAGCAACTGGTCTATTTGTGAAAGAAGAATAGAGAGAGAGCAATAATAGAAAAAATGAACAAAGAGAGACTGCAGATCTCACCGAAACCATTCGAACTTAGCAAATGTTCGACAGTCACCACTATGGCACCACTGAAGCTAGCAAAAACAGGCTAGAAAGCCAGATTGACCAAGGTTCAAACTAGGTCATGAGGACCACTGGAAGAAAATGAGAAGCAACAGCTGGAGATCATCAATATTGACAAAATCCCATCCCCTGAGATGTTATCTCTGAACCCTACACTGGTACTAGAAGAGATTTAGCAGCCACAATCAGAGGCCATGGAACAAGATACACCAGCAATGATGCAAGAGCCTCAGAATGAAGAAGCATAAACCCAGTAGAAAATACAACCAGAAAGCACTGAAGCAGTCATGGAAGTTAACAGAACGACACAAAATCTGGGAGTAGCGGTTCAACTAGACAACTCAGAAGCACCAGCTCAGGTCAACCAACAGAGGAGACCATTGGAACTACCTAGGCTTGGCTAGCATGGCTCATGGGGGAGAAACCGGAAATTGCTGGAACTTTGAACCAACCACCACAGCAAGAAGACAAAGTTCAGATATCGAGCTAACCTCGCAAGAAACCGATAGCAAAAATTGTGCTACCATGCATACTAGATGGATTACAGGTAGACCTGCAACTACTGGGTCATGTCGGGAAGCTCAAGTATTTTGACCATGATGTATCAGACAAAACCAAGTACCTAGAACTTGTGCCACAAGTATTTATGCAGAACATAGTTGTAAACCAACTTGGAGAAACGATAAGCCAGGCACATCAGTGGGCAGCTGGATTGGACAAAACAAGAATTTTAGGATTGTTGAAGCTACCACACTTTGGCAGAGGCTAGTACGCGACGACATGTGTCAAGAATCTATTAGTAGTCATGCATGGAGGGGATATATGGCTGGACAAACCCGTCCCCACAACTGTTGAGCTTATCGTGCAGATAACAGGATTACCCATCCGAGGCATGGATCCTGTGCTGATTTTGGACGATAAATCCAAGGAGAAAGAGTTAGAAGAGGATATGAAGAAGAAATATGGTACTCCCAAGGGAACAAGAGGCATTATATTCAAATAGATCAACAATGAAGCTACACAATTGGGTGCAAAGATCTTGGACAACAAATTGCTAAGAAAATGCCACAAAGAAGAAGTACTGACAAGAGTCATCGCAATTGCAGATCAGTGCGCAAAAGGCACCTCCATGAGATGGGCGCCATATCTATCAAACTTGTTTCAAGTGGATTGCAAGGATGCATAGGACCTAGGTACAGAATTCCATTACTCATGGCTGATCACCCTCATAGCCTTCATGGGATGGTGGGAACCAGAATACCTAATCTTTTGTACCAGACCATAGGCAGCGGGAGCAAGATATCTTTTATTGAGATCCGAGCCACAAGCCAAGCATAAGAGGGAGACTGGAATCGTATTCGAAGCATACCTATGGGAGATACATGAAGCTATCAAATGATCATGGAGAATCACACCAGAGGTTGTCACGTGATATGGGGACATCGCCAACTTCTGGGCTACACAACAAGCCATGTGGATACAACCAAGGCAGGATCTGGATAAACAGTGGATATGGATGTGCTATTGCATCACCGAGGGTGATATCAATATGATCATCAATGAATGGCCTGATGAATGGAGGATCCCAACCATTACCCAGGAAGTACTGAAACAAACAACAAAAAGAGAGGCTACACAGGTGGAAACACAACCTCTGCAAATCCCAGTGCCCAAGAAATCAAGAACGGGCCAAAGCAAGCTGACTTAGGTAGATGACAGGTCAAATCAGATAGGGACCCAGAAGGGGAAGAAAGAGACGACACAGCCAAGCAAAGGACAACATAAATAGGCTGAGGGAGCATAGGAGACCGCCCCAAATCCCATCACACATGAACCAGAGGGAACTAAGAGACCAGCTGTGCAGGAAGCAGGTGCATGTAAGAAATTGAAGGCACAATGAGCATCACCGAACTATACGATCACAAAGGATGATGGAGAGATGATCGCTAGAATGGTCTAGGATTGCATAGAAGAAGATTTCGATCACGCAGCACATCACAGGGATAAAATGTAGAAAGAGATGGCAGAAATGGGACAACTCTTCAAGAAACTTGGGGAAKCCTAGAGAGAAAGTAGCAGCAGAGGCATAAAKCCATTGACAACACAGAACAAAGAAAGAGTGGAGGTAGAAGAACGAGACCYAGTCCTTCCAATGCCACACACACGTGCAACGATCTACATCAAACCTAACATGCTGTGCATGGACGAAATCATGGGACAAACACCATTAAAGGAATTGGACCACATCCAATTAGTCTTGACGCRGATGCCATCAAGGGCACTATACAAAATGTAGGTTAGCGTCGACCATGAGATGCAGTCTCAAGCACATAAAAACTTAGTTGAGATACAACAACCAACAAAGAAATGGGAAGCCCTGGAAACTGTTTGTGAGCAGGAAAAATCTAAAACTCAGGAGGAGAAAGAATGCAGGAACGAACTGGAATGAAGAGTGGGAGAAATTTTTGGGAAAATTCCAAGCACGGTGCAAGGAAATAAACTCCCAGCAGCAAAAAATATCGACCAGATTGCACAAGAAATTAATCAGTATCAGAAGGAGATCGAGAATCTCTGAGAACAACTTAGACCAACAACTGCACCAGTAGTGAAGGAGAAAAGGAAGTAGGAAGCAACAACGCAACTACAGGAGATAGAAAAGAAGGTTAGCATGACAACTGACTTGTTCGATAAAGTAGCACAACTTTGGACAAGACTGGAGGAGGATACATAGGTCCAACACTGGGACAAGGAAGAGGAAAGGACAAATTCATAGATCCAAGAACTCAAGCAGAGACAAAATACCATACCAATCCCATAACGAGTACAAGGAATGCAAGAGATGAGGAAGATGTAGGCAGAACTTATCACTGCACAAACACAAAAACAAGAGCGTCAAGCTCAAATAGAACCGTTGCAAGAATGGGTAGCATAAGTACTCGCATAGGCAGAAGGAGCCAAAACACAGATAGCATAGACTAAGGTAGAATGCGTAGGATTGATGAGCGATGAAGTGGCAGTTCAAGTAGTAGACACCATCAAGGAGAAGACCGTGCAGGCACTGACAAAGGTAGCAAAGCTGCAGGAAAAGTTCCAGACAATCAGCAAAGAGATCAAGGAAGCACAGAAAGACTAGGTGACTTAGGACAAGTCACATGTCAGTGTTGGGGGCTTGTTGGCACTAGGCTAAAGTGGAAAGAAGGACGATCGTGGGAAAGAAAGCATGCAAAAACTGAAGTAACAACTGGAGAAAGAGAAACACGCGTGCATGCAAGAAAGCATGCACAAGGAAAGAGACAACTGGAGTGAAGAACAACATGCGCATGGGAGGAAGACCTAATGTTAGAATGGTTAGGGTTTTGGTAATACACTATAAATGGCTGAAGATCCCGATAAATATATATATAGATACACATGTATCATATAGAGGTTGGCATTTTTCGGTAGTAAGTTCACTGTTTTTGTAAAGGTTCAGGTTCTTGTAACATTCCATTAGAGCAATGTGCGAATGGATGCATTATGAAATACTGTCATGCACCATGTTTGTAAGATATTGAGCAAATAAAGGAAGAGGGAAGGTAGATCTGAGGATTAGATTGCAGGTTGTAGAGCCTGGTGCAATCTAGTTCGCCTCATATAGATATTACCCATAAGAGGGGAATTGTAAGCGCGTGATGCAGGAAATGCAGAACTACCATAATAAAAGAGCCAAGAGACAAATATTTGTGGACGTAGCCCAGGAGGGGGTGAACCATGGTAATATCTATGTAATATGATGAATGCATGCATATCTTTACTTTCTTTTAGTAGTTAATGGTTATTCTTGATGAATGAGTTAATACTTTGTTATGTAATATGTTTGTGCTATTTGGGAAATAACTTGTGAAATATACATATGCAACCGTAAGGAATAAGTAGATTACACTTACAACTTGTAGTACATGGCTTTGGTTCATAAAATCCTATCTCATACTCAATCCTAGGCTATAAACACCTGAGTCTTACAACCACCCATTTAAATCTCTCTCAGGTGAGACTGCGTAGTGCATTCTGTGTACTGTGTTTCCTTCTGGTCTACTAGGAGGGCCAATAGTTTTAGGGACTTTGATGGAAACCCAAATTACATGAACCCTAGGTCAATAACTTAAATAGATAGGTAGAGCAGGTCGACCAGAGGATAAACCAACAAATGTTTTCGTTGTCGTGTTAAGAGGAACAAGAAAGGACTGAGTAGACGAGATAGAGTAAACGAGACACACATGAGAGAAACAAAAGAGAAATGAGCCATTAGAAGGGAATGTTGAGACCTTGGAACCTGACGAAAGAAGAAATCGAAGGCTAGTTGAGAACTAAAGAACTAGAGTTTGCACAGAAAGACAATAGAAACCCTAGAATTACACCGCGTAAATATTAGAATAAATATGTATTTACTGATTTACACGAAGTCTTTTTCTGTGATTTTCTGCATCTACTACAGGAGTGGATCCTAAGGTTGAAGGATAACCACGTGACGAACCAGATTCAACAACTATATTCGACTCCAGTACAGATTGAGTAGTTACAGTAGGTGAACAACAAATTCACCCACGCAGTAGAGTTTTGTCTTGACAGTATTGTGGCAGGCTTCATCACAGAGTTTGTAGTAGACACAACGAATTCATACAGTGCAACCAAGAAAGAATTTCTACGAGGACCCAGAGGAAGGTACATTCAATTACTGTATACTTCTATCAAGATACTTCTATATAACAAAGGTGTAATGACAATGGAATCAGACAACTAGACTTCCCTGCATGCATGGGGGAAGGGGGGAAGCATTGACAGTGAAAGGATAAATGGAAGGAGGTAAGGATAAAGGAAATAAGGGGGAGGAACCCTTGGACTCGATCATAATGGATGATGATGATATCAAGTGGATATTGGTGTCATTAGGCACGACGCGTAGTGGAGTACCCTACTAATATAAGGTGAATACCAAGAAGAGAGTCGTAGCTGCGATTGAGGGATTGGATAGCGATGAAGAAGAGGTAGAGGATCTCCGGTCTGTGGAGCAGATTGAGGAAATCCTACGTGCAACATACGAGAGGCCCAAGAATAGGAGGAGAAAACAACCATCCTATCCAAATTAATGTCATTGTGGAACCCATAAACCCATGTGCGACCAATACACCAAAGAGAACACCATCGTTTAGACAACCGAAGTTCAGAGGACGTTTGACAGTAGGAAGTACATCTACACAAGGAGCAACAACTGGAGGAACCAATTCAGACAACCCTAGTCAAGTATCTACACTGCGCAAAGGAGGTAGTAGTTCAGTATTCCAAATGGCAGGACACGATCCTACTATCAGATTACTAGAGTTTCGAGGAGAAGCAACAAAAGACCCTGAGAAGCATTTGTTCATTTGTGCAAAAATATGGGAAGCAAAGTAGATCACCAATGAAGATACCAAACTCTCGCAGCTAGTGATCATGCTAAGAGACCACGCACTAGACTGGTACATGAGTCTAGACACAAATAGTGCCCTCGGGACAATAGGGACACTGGCCGACATTAATAAATTATTGATAAATGAGTTTCAGAAGCTGAGCTTAGAGGATCAATACATGAACGAGATGATTGAAATAAGACAGAAGCCAGGAGAATCTATATGGGAGATTGATTAGAGATTCAAGCGATTAAAAGGAAAGTTAAAATACCTTATGACCGGTATGCAACATCTACAACAATTTTTCAAATCACTACTCCCACACTTAAAATATCCCTTATGACAACAAAATTTTCAGACGTAGGAAGAGGCTCTGTAGGCAACCTTACAACTGGAAGAGAACCAGTACCAGCAAATGGACCCATCTATCGAAGAGCTGAAGGGGGATTTGAAGAGCTTAACATTTTAGCTGAACTAGAATAAGAATAAGGTAAAACAAGAAGCCATTTGGTGCACTACCTACAGGATGGAAGGACACCACAAGAACGAATGCCCAACATTTGCACAGTATATGGAAACAGGTATGCCAAACCCACTACCATAGGGAGGATTATGGTGCAAAATATGCAAGAAACTGGGTCACAACCCTTATCACTGCACGGTGATGCAGAAGTACCAGACAGTTCCAAAGAATTCATATTGCACCTTTTGTAAATTAGTGGGCCACGAAGAAAAAGACTGCAGGACTATGGAGATGATGCGGGAAAGAACATCATATGCATACATGGTACAAGCTAAAATGATGACTAGGAAAGAAGCACCACATTTTAAGAAAGCCCCAACTCCATACAACAATGTGCAAGAATAGTATAATACTGCGCAACAAGCCTACAATAACGTGTAGCCACAATACAACCCGACACAGCCCCAGTACAATACCACATAGTATAATCGGGCACCATAGTATAATGCACTGTGAGGTGATTGCACAATCTACAGAGGACCAGGACGAGCCAAAGGAGGTTTCAGACACGGTAGAGGACTAGTCACATGTCACAATTGCCAACAACTAGGACATTATGCATGGGAATGTCCACTGCCACCAATGACTTGTATGTAATGTCACGCATCGGACCACGATATAGAGGAATGCCTAACATTACTAGTAAAGATTCAGGAAAAAAGGAACCAAAACAATCAGAATGTTTAGTGGATTTCAGTCAAAGCAAGGGATGATAGACGAAACATCAACATAGTCACTCACGAAGGAACAAAAACAGGAAATGACGCAGTTCGACAAGAACCAGCGTAGAACCAATGGGTAAAGAAGAACATTGACCCCAAGAAGTAGTTCGACATGCACAAGGAAAAGGAGATCCCATCGAAGAGATAGAGGGGAAGAATACAAGCAGAAGAAGGGAAAAGTAACATCGCCTAAAGATCCCCTTGAAGAGACAAAGACATCCGATAAAATAAAGTGTTCTCCAAAGAAACCTTCATCGCAGAAGAATTCAAAAGCCAATAAACTGCCATTTCAGAATGTGCTAACAGTGGATGACATCGACCTCGTCATTGCCGCTGTGTCAGACACCTCGGAGGACATCTTGCAGAGAAGCGAAGCCAAACATGAGACAATGTTTGACAGGATCGAGGCATATCTTAAAGGAGTAGAGAAAACTCTCTATTTGAGCCGCACAGTATCTACTACACCACCACCATCAGAAGGACCAGAGTTGGGAGATGAGCCTGCCCAACTAAGAAGATTAGCAGGCTTGACAGAGGATTTCCTTTGTCATGTCTAGGAGGAAAAATAATAGGCCATAGAGGCCCTGAAGAAAGAAAAGGAGGAATCCATAGAGAAATGCTGGGTTGCAGAACAAGAAAAATACAACATCCAGGTGAAGTTTGTAGAGGATAGAGCACATACCTAGAAGGAGAAAGAACAATTGCTCGTGAAGAAGATGGGATTTAAAGAAGTAGCCACCATAACACTTTGCTCTATGATGGGATTAGAACAAAGGGAAGAAGAAATCACTAAGAGCTAGGTGGGGAAGCTCGCTGAAGCCATTCAGTAGCTCCAAGCAAGAATAGTAGAACTGGAACTACAAGTCGTTCCAAGCACTTCACAGGAAGTGTGAGATCAGAGAGAGGAAACTGCCAGGAGCGCAGTTGAAAGAATCAAGGCATTGGCTTTAGAATGCAAGAAAATCAATAGTTGAAGTGCACAAACTTATGAGCTCCTTATAGAGGATCCATAACTAAGGACATTGGAGTCACAACTCTAGGAGGAAAAGAAACAAGCAACAACAATGCAAGCATAGTTGAAGCTCCTGTCAGAGATCAAGAGGATGAAAAGGTCCTAGGAACAGTGCATAGTTTAGCAATAGGTCCATGCCATCCAGAGTAAAGTCATGGAAGTGACCCAGAGACTCCAGCCAGTGCAGGATGAAGCTTACACACTTTTTGAGGAGATTGAAGGACAAGGTGCACAGCTAGAACAAGTGGTCACCTCAGTGGAACAACGATTGGAAGGACTTGTCACCGAGAAGGTCATTCAGGAGTTTGCTGAGTAGGAGGCTATGGCGAAACAACATGTCAAAGCATCTCGAGCCAAGCTCAAGGTCTTCGAGGTAGAGTTACCCAGATCAGAGTGACTCGGGATGAGTCACAGGTGAGTGTTGGGGGCTTGTTCGCCCTTGACCAGGTTTTGTGGAAACGTTGGTCATGTTTGACCAATTTTGGGACTTCAACAGGCTGGTCGAAGACGGAGTGCTAGGCGTAGTGATTGTCATGGGATATCACCACCTTTTGCAAACTTTTTGGGTTAAGAGTTTATGTAATAGGTATGGGATGTTGGCCCATGGGTCTTACCCATGCTTAGGACCATTTTGTAAAGTATAAATAGAAAGCTAGGAGATGTAAGAAGGAGTCAGTTGTAAGCCAGTGTGCTAAGTGAGAATAGTTGTGAATGCTTTGTGCCTACTATGTGTTGAGAACTTGCAGAGCTAAGTGCAAGTGACTATAAAGAGGCTCTATGATGTACCAAGCTCAGGGAAGGAGGATCTAGCGAGGTGCATGCAGATATCCTGTCCTATGTGGAATTGGTTTTGATGCTCTGTGCATGTAAGGAGATTGACATAAGATAACAAAGAAGATGAAGAGTTGGTGGATGTATCCCCATGCTAGGGGTGAACCACGTATATCCCGTGTTATGGTTTCTTTGTGTGATTGATGTGATTTATGATTAGTACTATCATTTTTATGTATGTTAGATGCATCTGATATAGTAACTTAGTTCTTAGTGACGTGAATGAATGTTAGATATGATCTATTTCTATGTGCTAAGTTCTTGGATGTGTTAGATCTTGTTGAATACTGTGCTGCTCTTTAATTAAGGTTTTACTTGCGATGTGAATAAGAGTTAAATACTAATGACTGTTAACTTCTAAGTGCTCTGTTAAGTATTGTAATCACATATTTGTGTCCCAGCTAGGTTGTAGACACTTGAGTCCTGCAACCCCCCCTGCCTCTACCTCGAGTGAGACTTCATCTACTTCGCAGGTGTTGCTGAAAGGGCTAGTAGTTAGGGTTTTGTTGGTGCATTTTTGAAGCGTTGAACCCTGGGTATACCCCTGTGCCAACACTGGGCACTCCAGAGGAGAAAGATGTGACAGTTTGCATTGGGTCAAGAAATACCGAAGGCCCGAAGGCTGGAGTACATATAGACCATTGATCCTAGAAGACACAAGACAATAGATATTATAGTTGTTCAGAGGATCAACGCTTTGAGAGAAAGTGAAGGCGTAGAGTTTGAAACTCCCGAAGCCCGAAGAGCCAAAGTGATTCACAACTGTTGATCTACAGGAGGACACGCGTCGACAGATTGTGAACTCCGAGTAAAATCATTCTGGGAGGAAGCAAGAGGGGAAAGTTGATACCTTTGAAGGCCAGAGTCTCGAAGTGGATCTTGATTGTTTATCATGAAAGATGACGAGGATCGTTGATCTGGTCATGTTTGAAGGTTCCGAAGTTGCAAAGCACCGAAGGCTGAAGTCAACGTTAATCGTTGATCTACTTCGGGAGCTTTCCCAACCAATGATAAAGTATAGTGGAAGGATAGCGTAAGTGGAGGTGTTAACCGACAACAAGCAGTCACCACCACTTTATGACTCATTGGTAATCACTTCAGAGGAATTTCTACTCCATAATTCAGGAGCCACGAATAGCCAAAGTTTCGAAGTAAA
>ML798245.1:221901-234393 GCA_009831015.1 Picea engelmannii | reverse complement strand
CCAGGGAACCATAGTGCAGATGAGAAGAATGGGTGCACACAAGGCATCAAGGATCTAAAGGAATTCAAGGACAACCAACTACAACAAAAATAGATAAATAAATAAGTGAATTGAAATAGAAATGCACTAGAGTGCATGAAGCATACAATGAAGTTAAATTTCATATGCATTAGTAGGCATGCTGACAATGAATGCTTGGTGCATATGAATGTGTAATTTTGCATATGTACATGCTTGGATATGCATATAATATGTTGGTGAACTTAGAATAGTCTGTTATTATGAAATAATGTTTTATTATGACTAAGGATGGATTATGTATTTAGGAAAAATGATACAGCAAGGTTAAATATGTGGATGTTGTTGTTGCTTATAATTTCCATCAAGGTGAAGACCCATGAGGATAGAAGGAATGGTGATCAAAATGATGAAGGGGGAAGTCTGTGAGCTTCTACAAATATCAGTTGGTCAGACAACAACAAGTAGGTTGGTAACAACCAGGCATGTATGCATTTATTTTCTGTTGATGCATACATGTTGAAGAGGATCGAGGTAAGGATTCCCTCAGTTAATTTTCAGTATTTAAATTGATATGTAATGGTCGAAGGCCTAGAGTGTGTAAGTGTTTTTGATGCTAGAATGCACTTAGATAAAATGTCATTTGCATATTATGTTATGATTGGTTATGGGATCATAACCAAGTTAATTCAGGAGACATACTCCTTATACAACAATGAATATCCATAGAGCTAGTCATGTGTGAGACCATAATATGGTTGGATATGGAAGGGCTATAGCGCTATGTGAGTGCTCGATGGTATCTAATGCATCTATGATGTTTGGATTGCAACCTCTTTGCCAACACTAAAGAGAACTTAAGGATTATATTCTTGGTGTTGTGTTTGGGTGGAAAAGGAAAGTAACCAAATAGTTAGGCAAGTAGTAGAAAGTGTGTGGATGATGTGTTGAATCATTGGCCAAACCTTCCAACTCATCATGGTGGAATACATGACATAGTTATGTGGTATTATGTAGTCAATGCATGGATGCGTTGTGTAGATGTGACCATGGGTATTGGCACATTGATTGTTATCTTATTAACTGTTGCATTATGAAAAGTCTGTGTGACTGATAATACATGTGTATGTAATGATGAGTTCATTCCAACTGATAGTTGGATTAATAGAAGTAATTGAATTATAGTTGTAAACAATTCTGAGAGCACTTTGTGATTTTGTTTTGAATCATTGCCATGAAAATATATATCTTGTACATGATATATTGACAATTTGTTTGGCTGAGGAATGTTGAAATTGTAGGAGGAAAGGGGTCTGGGATATGGCAGTGTTGTAAGCCCATAAAGAAGACCAATGCCTATCGCTGCAAGTGTCAAATTTTTATGAGCTTCGCTCATGTCTAGAAGTTTTATTTTTCCTATATAAAATAGTTTTGGGAATTATGATTTGATAATTATTGTCGAATTGTTTTGGCTGAATGTAAATTGAAGAAATTGTAGGTAGAATGGTATTGGATATATGGCATGGATGTAAGCCCATAAGGAAGATTGATATCTACAGCTGCAGAGCCAACCATTATGAGAAGAAAGATCATGCTTGGAAAATTTTATTTTCCTGTATAAAACAGATTTGACATTTATGTTTGAAATGGCTATAATGATATCTCATGATGATTGTATGTGTATAATGCAGATGATATGTTGGATATGCAATATGGAAAGCATGGAAAAGGCTACTGTTGTGACATGAGAACCCTGTGTCCCTAGAAATCTTCTTGTGCAAGAGAACCTTGGTCAGGCAAGATGGATCGCCTAAGGGACTGCATAGCAAAGAAGGGGATGCCTGGAAGGTGTGTGACTACAAGGAAGAGGAGACTTTGATAGCTCTTGATTGGGGTCATGCACACAATGGGTATGTCAGAGAAAATAGCGAGCCAAGTTAATGAGACAACCATATGGATGCAGATCCATGAACCGCACATATAAGTATTGTATTGGATTATGAAAATTTACTCTTACAATATGAGAAAGAATGAGAATTTTATGCACAAATTTTGAATTGACATGCTCACTAATTTGAAATATTGTAGGAAAACGATGAATGTTGAAGATCTAGAAAAGTACCAGACTATGAGAGAAAAGAAGGTGATGTTGGAGCAACTAAATGACAAAGGCATGGAAGGAAGAAAGTCCAATGGACTTTCTACAACTGGAGTTCTGGAACCCACAACTATGAAACTTCCTGGCTGAGTGCATTGAAGCTAGGGAGAAGTGGAACAGCCTGAGGGATTGCATGGCAGAGAAAGGGGTTCATTTCTTTGGGTTGTAAAAGGTTGAGAGGGAAGGAGAGATTGTTGGTTGGAACTGCTGTGAGAAATATAAATTCTGAAGATCATCATACATGTTTTGGGTCAGAATGCCTATGCATACATGTTTTAGGCCAGAGTGCCTATGTATATAAGATTGGGCTAGATTGCCTGTGTGAATTAAGGTCAGAGGGCCTGGAATTGTAATGTTAATAACATTGGAATGGTGTTGTGCACTGAGGATAGTGCCAAAATAAGGGGAGGGGGATGTAACATCCCAGTTCTAACCCTTATAAACTATAATGTATTATGTAAATATGACTTAGGTTGGTGAGCCGATAAAGTTTAAAAGGGGCCAGAGTGCTTAGGAAATGTACCACTTACTATACATTAATAAAATACCGTTGGATGGAAGACCAACAAGGACAAAGAGATAAGGGGATATGATTCCATGAGAGAGGGGGCTTGAGGGGCTAAGTATTGTTATTATTATTTTATTTACCCATAATTGATTTTATGGAGAAGAGGGGGTTACATGAGCTTCTTGGGAGGGAGGCCATGTGGCTCTTGTCTTCATGTAATTATTTAAACATCCCTTGGGGGCATTTTTGGGGTCATTCTTCCCTTGGTTCCTCCTCTTCTCACTGGTTCACTTGTTCTTCTTCCTCTTCACTCACTACTGCTAGTTTGTGTGCTCTTGGGTTGAGCATGGAAATGAATGGAAGGAAGAGGAGAGACATCGTTGCATGGCCGTAATGATTTACTGATCATTCCAAGAGGGAATGGATGCCTGTGTGCATGAAATTGATGGTAGTTTGGATGGAACTGTCCAAAACGAAGAGTCCTTGGAATTTCCAGTAGGGCGATTTCCTGACCAATAGCACTGGATCCCTGGAGAGAAATGAAATATCCTCAGGGACTGCATGGCAGAGAAAGGTGTTCATTTCTTAGGGTTGTGCAGGCTGAGGGGGAAATAGAGCTGGAAATTAGGATTGTTGTGAGGTTGGGAAAACTGAGAGCTACTTAGCCAACTACTGTGTATTTAGACTTGGCCTAGGACCCGTCCTTATGGATTCATAGCCTTGGCTCGGGGGTGACCTGTTGTTGAGAGTAAATGAACAACACCGTCTATGGTTGGGAGGAATGTCCTTGGTCTGCAGCCAGTTTGTGAAAGCTTACTTGCAAAGATAAGTGCTCTCCGTGTTTTCTATTTAATGTATTTCATTGTGTATTTAATTATCTCTGAGATATGTATTCTAATGTGCCTGTCTGTTGGTTATTTTTTGTGCATGGCACAATGTTTATCTCTTTTATGTTGTGGCATGGATATTTTCTTATGCATGTGGTGTGCTTGCTCCTAACATTGCTGAGAAACATTTTGTCTTCGAATTAGAGATCAAAGAATTGAGTCTTGGCACTGCAACATGCCTAGCCTGTAGGTGGTTGGGTGTGTTGCATCCTATTTAAGTGGCATAGCCCGACCTCTGGGTGGTCGGGTATGTTACATGTGGACAGTCTTGGGTGAAATGATCTTCACCACAAATAAGACATGGGAATTTCAGTTTTTGTTGTGGTTGTTTTTCAGCAGCAGGTGGTGAAGTTTGTGTTTTGGGATGTTCATTATTATTATTATTATTATTTTTGGGTTTATTTTTTTTTTTCTTCTTAACCTTGGATTGTTGTGAAGAGGTAGATTGAATTGCATTTACCTCGGAGATTTGAGTTGGGAGGGAGGTAGAGGAGAGTGAAGTCGAACCGATAATGGGTGCAGAAACAGAGCGATTTATTGTTCTAGTCGATTGTGATGTAGATTAGGTTTTGACGGTACTGATAACTCCATCCGCATGTGCCATGGAGGAAGGTTTGGATGGATCAGTAGGAGTACAAGTATCATTTGGAATCAACTCATACAAATTACCAGATTGGGAGTAAACCAAATCTAAGTACTGAGCTCGAGAAATGGCTTCTTCCTTAGTGACTACACCATCCATGGCGATATCATGAGCAATTAGGGGTAAAAGAGATTTAGTAAACCACTCTGCCAATAGATGGTCAGGAATGGTTGCTTTAATCAAGCTTCACCATCGTCTCCACTCATGAATGTGATCAGAGATATGCATAGAGTTCGTTTAACGAAGGGAGGTTAAAACTTCAATACCTGTCTCATAACAGATGGGTAATTGAAAATGCGTGAGAAAATCCATCGTGAGGGAGTTGAAACCTTGAAAAGAACCATGTTGAATTTCAATGTACCATTTGGTTGTAGAGCCCGTGAGTGTGCGCTAGAAGAGACGCAAATGTATAGAATCACCCGTTAATGAGTTTGATGAAAACCATAAATGGAATGTCATCACATGGTTTTTTGGGTCATCTCCAAGTTTATCATCAAATTTGGGGATGTCAGAAGGTAATTTAGCAGTAATTACTGGCCAAAAAGGAAAATGCAATATGGGATCATTTGTCAACTGAGATAAGTCTGGTAAGTCCAGTGTGGAAAGAAAGGGTAATTGTCAGTCAACTTGAGGGTGATACTGGTGTGGCATAGGGACACTAGTGGGGCCATAAACTTGTTGAGGTGGATAATTGTATATAGTATGCCCTCCCATATATGGTTGATGTTGACTAATATAGGCAGGATTCGATGGTTGTTGAGGAACGCTCATGAGCGGGGTGAAACTAGATTGATTATGGGGAGTATAAGTAGGTTGATTCGGTTGTCGGGGATAAATAGTTTTCCCTTGAGGAGGGTAAATGATTTGTCCCCGAGCAGGGTAAACATTAGCCCGTTGGGGAGGATAAACATTAGGCCCTTGCGAAGGATAAGGTTGTTTTCCTTGAGGACCCCAGGTGGGATTTGGGACACCCGGATAAGGTTGTCCAAAAGATAATCCGGAAGGAACAAGATTCAATAATCCTCCTTGTGGGTTATGGTATGATTTCCCCCCATGGTAGGGTTGATTAAACGTACCTCTTGAAGGTACTCCCCAGGATTGTGAAGGGTTTCTGACAAAATAAGGTTTCCCCCCTACCATAGGTTGATTTACAACTGTGGTTTGACTAGTAAAAGGGGGTTTTCCTCTGGAAGGAACATGAAAAGGTGGATGTCCCCTAGGAGGGGTAGGCCCATTAAAGGATGGTTGTCACCCGGGAGGGATAGGTCCACTTGACAGTGGTTTCCCCCCAGTCGAGATATGTCCCACAGTTGGTTGTGTATGTAGGGAAAGGGTCTKCATTCTCTGYTGTAAAGGTGTTCCAATAGGATCTTGTGGGACATGAGGCACTATAGTGTGAAAAGGTGTAACAGTGGGAGTAACGGTTGAAGTACCTTGTGTATGATGAGAAGTGATGAATCTAGCATTGAGGTGGACTTGTGCTRATGTAATAGTAGGATCAATGACCTGTTCGATGGGAATATMAATAGTTTGACTGGATGGTCCTGCCTCGGCGGTAAGAGGGTGATGAGGGTTAAGAGTTTGTCGAATAAATTCAAAATTCTCATAAAGATCACGTCCCAATGGAGTCCTCCATACAGAACAAGAAGATGTTTGATGTGGACCTATTGCGTCAGTAGGACAAACGGGGGTCCTAAACTCATCATTAAAAATTGGTTTTGTGGATCCCATATGTGTCTCGGTAATTGGTCTCAATGGAAAACAAGGGACTTCTTCTTCTATCATATTACCAAACGAGTCCAATCGAAACAAGAGTGGTTCAATAGGAGCTTCTGACACATGTGTAGTATGAGGAGTGGGATCCTCAACCATAACCAAGGCTCTTTCCAAATTTTCTAAGAAAGGAGTAGCAACACTCCCAGTGTCAGAGAGATTTTCTACCTCTTCACGATAGATTTCTTCTGGTGAATTAGGAGGTAAGGTTTTGTCGCCTTCTTCTGGAGGCAACCCTTGTATCCTACGTGATATATGAAGACCTTTATCATCTACAGGCTCAATCTTGAAAAATTATTTAAACAACAACACACGCTAAAAAATCCAGAAGAACCAACAAACAAACAAACCTTCTCTCAATGAATGTACTAGTTGGTGATGAAATCCAAAATAGCATGATCAAATTGAGAATGGGATAGGATATGGGTGGGTGGAACAGTTATGATGGTGAACTGCTTAACAGACTTACGCCTTGGTGCAATATTCCACACAGTAATCGTGGATTTACCCTCCAAGGAGCCCGAGTGAGTTTGACCACCATCTGTTCTAGGTACAGTGCATACTTCCCTTCACCGTCACCTTGTGTAAAGACTCTAAATATTATGGCTACTAAATACACAAACTCACAGTCATCCCCTAGGTGGGTACAGTCAATAGTCCAGTCTGAACGTATGAGAAGGCTAACAAGTTTGAAATCCTTCAAGAGAACTGAGGACAAGTGGACAGATCGAACTCTAGAGGAACCTGAACAGATTTGGAATTCACGAAACACCGAGACCAAATGAAGACAAATGGACCTCAATAAGAACCCCCAATATACGATCTTACTACTACGAATGGTTAAACCGTGAAGGGATAATCTCCATAGCTCTCCCGAATGTGACCTTGTGCATAACCCCTGTGTGAAAGGGGGATCCCAAATATGCCTATATGAAAATTGGATTTTGTCTCCCTATAGGAAGATGATAAGTTTGTTTTGAATGCTTTGGAGAGTTGTAATCACAACATAATCCAAAGCACTAATCCTAGTCTAATGTTGGTGGAAGAATCTAAAAAGAAAAAGTTTCTAGATCAATTTTAATCAGTGTTGATTTTTGTGGCTATTCTTTACTCAGAGGTGAATGAGAGTGAAATTGATGATATTATGACTCGATTCCCAAAGAAGCATAAGAAAAATGATAAACAATTGTTTCATTCAATGAACTTCTATTTATGGGAAGGAGAAGAATTTTCTTTTTTTTTTTCACTATCAAACACAAAAATGAAGACATTTCATGCAATTGCTTTCAACAAGAATCCAATTCAATGCTAAACTATTCAGAAATTGATTCTAATATCCAAAATCCAATCATGAAAATATATCTCTTTGCTTAAATATGAACTTTAATATATTTTGTTCGAAGCTTCTTATGCCAACCAGATTTCACTATTTGCAGTTTTAGACAATCGGAAGCAAGTATCATATAAACAAAAAGAACACTCTCAAAATGATCAAACAAGAAGAAAAACAATTTTTAAACTCTTCAAGAAGAAAACCAAAACTCAAACAAGAAAATTTTCTTGGAAAGATACTAATCAAAGACCAAAATGGAATGGTACAAAGATCTCTGGACTTCCTTATGACAACTTTCAAACAATCAGATGAACAAGAAAGTATCAAAAACCAACTCAAGATCTCAAAGAGGAAGAGTGATTCCAAAACAAGGAAATATCTTAAAAATACAAACAAAGAACCAAAAAATATTAGAAAGAAACAAGTTGCAAGTTTTATAGAAGACACACACTGATAGAAAAAGTCCTGAGCAGGAGGAAAAACCAGAAAATCACACCCATCAAAGACATCCAAAAAATTTCAAATAGAGTGAAAAATCAACACTCTGGTTATATAGGCACCAGAGAACTACAATGCTCACTAAAGCATTGCAGGGGAGCGTCAATACTGAAATCAACGCACTGGTTGTAAGGGAAGAGGGGCACTATTTTCTGAGAATGAAAAAGTATCAACCTAAAAAACAAAAACTCAGGAAGGTTTGATCATCAACCTGTGTAAGGTGACTTCAGGACTGACAACACATGTATGAAAGATGAAAAAATACAATGAGTAGGATCTGAATAAAAGCAAAGACTAAGACAAGACCAAGGAAAGAAACCAAAACTGAAAGCTTTGATCCCCAGTGGAATCGCCAATTTTTGTTGTAGGAAAATTCCCCTTCAGATAGGTGAATATCCTCTTGGATCTTAGATCCCTATGAACAAGACAAAAAAATGCTAACATTGAACACTGACATTCCTTTAAATGTAGCTAAACTAGTCAAAGGAAAAGAGGAAGAAAGCATGAGTACCTTGTTTCTGAAGTTTGTCCTTGCTCGGTCCAGGTTGAACTTGATCTTCAAGCCCCTTTAATGAGTTCTGCAATTCAATAGACAACAAATACAATGCATTCTTTCTATTCTAACATGATTAGTATAAACTATATTTATCAAGAAGAGACAAGTCCATGCAAATATACACAAACTTGAAGGAAACATGCCAATCATATATATTAATGAGAACATAACAATGTGCTTACATTTGTATATGTAGATGCAACAACCTCACCAAGTCCTCCTTGTCCAACTCCTTGCTCAAAGGATCCATGATCATAATGACAATACTTTTCACTGATATTATCCCCCTTTCACCATGAGAATGCCTCCTTATATAGGATTTGAGAGACTCAACCACCTTAGCTATTCTTGGGATAAGTTGAGGATATGACTCCATCAGTTGTGGGATTTCCCTTAGATCTAGAATTTAACTTGGATTCGAGCCAAACTGACTTGGATGCTTCTTATATGTCCTTAGAGATAAGAGGGATTCTCTCAACAAATTGATGCTCCCTCAAAGTTGGCCAAGGAGCGCTATAGCGCTCCCTGCTAAGAGGGAAAGGAGCGCTAGTGCTCCCTGCAAGTGAGCAGGGGAGTGTTGATCTCCAAAAATAATTTTTAAGATGATTATTCTTCAAGGTAAAAGTTTGTAAACTTTTCCAAATGATATGTTTTCCTCTTCTAACAAGTCTTAGAGGATGTCCCAAGTGTTCTTATGATGTCGTTCACAATGCGACACATGCGGGATGAAAATTTGACTTTTGCGACACTTGCGACAATGACAATGAGACATTATCGAAGTGAGGAATTTTGATGTGTAACATAAAGCTACTGATAAGGTAATTATAAGTTTCCTTGAAGAGCATATTTTGTCTATATTTGGTTTTCCATAAGTGATCACCACAGATAATGCAACAACTTTCAAATCCACTAGCATGGTAAAGTTTTGTGCAGACTATGGAATCAAGCTTAAGAATTCTACTGCTTAATACCCACAAGGTAATGGCCTAGCTGAATCATCCAATAAAAGTATGGTAAATATCATTAAGAAGCTTCTAGAAGATAATAAGAGAGCTTGGGACTCAAATTTTAAATATTCTTTGTGGGCTAATTGTGTTAGCACTAAGAGAGAAATTGGAACCTCACCGTTTTAGTTAGTATATGGAATGGAAGCAGTCTTTTCAGTACAACTTGATTTTCCAGTTGTAAAATTGCTATAGGAAATTGAAGATGAAAATAATGATGTTATTAGAAGGATTTGCGATATTGTATAATTGTAGAAATCACGAGAGAAACTTCTGGAGAAGGCACATAAACATCAACAGAAAGTTAAAGAGAATTTTGACAGAAAAGAAAAAACAGAGAAGTTGGTACCTAGTGAA
This sequence comes from Picea engelmannii, assembly GCA_009831015.1. NCBI lineage: Eukaryota > Viridiplantae > Streptophyta > Pinopsida > Pinales > Pinaceae > Picea > Picea engelmannii. The sequence continues at coordinate 224,658 of ML798245.1, read as the reverse complement.
TTAGTTCTAAAATGATATACTCACAGAGAATATCATTATGGGAAATTTGATAGTCTGTGGTCAGGTCCACTAAGGGTGGAGAAGGTTTTGGACAACAACACTTTCCTATTGCAAAATTTGGAAGGTGAAGAGGTTTTTGGTGGCCCAGTAAATGGGCATTTTCTAAAGAAATTCTTTTACTAAGGTTGTTGGTGGCTCAAATCTCATTGTACATATCGGTGTGGTGTGGTAGTTAGTCAATAAAGACTCCATAGCCCAATGGAACAATGTTTCTTTTATTCTTTTAGTTTTCAGAAATGGTTTTTATTTTTTACAGTCTAATACGTTTTGAATAAAAATTTTCTAGAGCTCAGGAGCTGGAACAACACAGTTTGAAAATAAGTATGATTTGAAGCTCAAAGGATCAGAAGGAATAGTTCTACTCAAAGTTCTTGGAGTTTCAAAGGGAAAAATCCATCCCCCATGGAGCCATTGTTAACACCTACTTTTTTCTACAATGTTTTATTCCTCATTCATTCCCACTTGTCATTTCAAATTTAGTATAAGTTACAAATATTTAGCATTATCTTGTTAAAGGTTTAATATCTCACCTTGAAGGGATGAAAATAATGCTAGATCGTATGAATGAGATGGACGTAGTTTTTTGAGAGGGGGGCATAAGGAATTAAACACATGTTTAAATGATTGCTTGATGACATCACTTGGCTTCAAATATTTTCATTTGAGCCATAAGTGATGTCACCATCTATACTTCATGATTATTTAACTTAGTAAGCTACAGATTCAAAGTTTGATCCTCCCAAGAAAACAAAAGGACAAATTTGGTTAAGCACTATAGGAACTTCCACATGTCACTAGTCATGATTATTTCGAGTACTTTGGAGAGTCATGGAAGTTGTGGATTGTAATGCAAATCTCATGAGTATGAAAAACAATTAGCAAGTACCAGTTGTCATCCATAGCATGCAAATATGGGTTGTCTTTTCTTTTATACATGTCAGTTTTCCAGAAGGTTACACGGATGAGGTTTTTCAAAAACAATATTTTAAAAACTGGCGCATTATTCGTTACCTACAACAGCTGGTCGATTTGAATTTGCACACACAGAGATAGAAGATCCCCTATTATTCTCATTACATAGCAGACATATCCATTTTTCATAGCCAAGAGTCTAGTCTTTTGGTTGCAGTTGTGCAGATGGGTAAAGGTGGACATGTGAATAGGAAAGAGCCTGAGATCATGGAGGCTTATGAAGACAATTGCCACATTTATGATTGAATAGGTTGGTATCTTTCTGTACTAAGCTGGATGGTCATCATTATGCTACAACTATGGTAGTTTTTGAGATTTTCAATGGACAATGGGACCGAATTGAAAACTTGGTCATGTAGGTTACAAAGGATTCCATAGCAGTTGCTTGCAACCTCCCGACTGATGGCGAAAAGTGGTTGAAAAATAAATTGATTACATGAGGATATGTAAATTAGTTTTTTAAAACTGAACACATAGGACCTAATTTGGCCAAAGGAATTCCCAGGTATTGGATATATAATGAATGGATGGAAGGCTTACACATTCTTAAAAGATTCATCACCTGTGAGGGGCGCTATTCTATTGTATTTTTATTTCATCTATGATTTATGCTTCATCTGGCAGGAATTAAGAGAATGAATCTACCCTATTATTTATTGAGGGATCTCAACATGATGGCCATGAAGGTCCAAGCAAACCCCAAAACTCCTCCTCACAGAATTTATCATCAGGGCTTGATTAAAGTACTTGTCAAAGCTGAGCTGGGGAAATTGCAGAAGACTTGGGATCAATTTTTGATCCAATCAGGTTTTGAGAAGAAAGTGCATCCTTCTGTTTTACAATCACATGATAATGTTTCTAATCATAAATAAGAAACTCCATCTAGCGCTATTCAACCAACTACTTCAAATAAGAGAAAAATAGCATCTCATTCAAAGACTTCAGATGAGCTTGTGAAAGCTCCTCCAACTAGCCAACATGAATATGCATGTTTTTCCCGTATCATAGGTGGAGGTAAGCATCCTTTTCCTTTTGCACAGAAGACTTATTGTAGAAGAACCAAAAGGCTAGCTAAACCTAGGGTTTTCATGGAATATCAACAACCTGAAACAACAAAATCATTTGAAGATCTGGTACAATGTAAAGAGCCTATCCCAGAGATCACTCCTCATGCCTCAAGCTTCTATGAAGATAACATTGCTAAGTACAAAATTTTGATAAGGAAACGAAGCACAAGGCCTCAAAACAAGTTCAGGATGAAGTATAAAGCAATGTATAAACCTTCTATCACAGAGAAGGTCATCATCATCAATGAAGAGCCTGTTAAACCTTTGGAGAAGACATCTACTAGTAAGAAAATCCTTGTAATCAAGCCTAAGAGGAACAAATCTAAAAAGGGAAGTCTAACAATGAATAAAAAGACACCTACAGACACAAATAGAGTCCCTTCCAGAAAACAAGGTAAGAAGAATGTGAGAGGCTCAAACCCTAAGATTGGATCCAAAGGGGATAAGCCAACAAGAATGCAAACTAGATCGCAATATAAGTAGACCAGAATGGATAGTTTGGATTTACTAGATGAAGCAGTTGCATCAATATTTCATGGAGATATGATATTTTGAGAATTCTACCCCAAATACAAAATCCCGAAGATGTGATTTATGATGATGGACTATGAGATAACCTTTTTTTTTTCTCATGTTTAAGGTATCATGCTTTTTTTTT
>ML798245.1:179606-191165 GCA_009831015.1 Picea engelmannii | reverse complement strand
TGTGCGGAAACTGAAAATCTGAAAGAAGCAATGGTGGGGGTCCAAGTGGAATAGGTGGGTGGCCACCAATATCCACCTGGATCACATATAGTAAACACATAGGCATGAGGGGAATAGGCCAATTTATATATTAATGGAAAGAAATCAATAGTGAAACACTTACAATCTCAATCTCGATGTTGCAGAAGCTCTTCCAAGCTCTCTTTTCCGTCCCCTTCAATGTCACAAAATCATAGGTATAATGTTATAAAATATCTCCCACTTTAAATCAAGTATGGCCTCCATTATATAGGCATTGAGGCACGACAACCATAGGATATTTTTGAGGAGGGGATTGTGTCAAATGACGATTTAGATGAAAAAACAAAATTGACCTTTCTTTGAATAAAAGGTAGCTCGAACCAATCCCTTAACCAACTGAAATCTCCCATAAACAACCTCACAAAAAAGGCATGATGGTTGCAACTACTTCATCTCCCCCCCATAACTGAGAACAAGGAAATAATATCACCCCCCTATAACTAAGTAAGGAGTGACAATCTAAGTTTATCCCTCTTTGTATATGGGAAAGGGGGCGATGAAGCTTAAACAAGGCCAAACACTCAAGGAAATGGTAGCATTTCGACCTCCAAATGGTAGATTCCCTCTTCAACATATCCAGGGATTATGAAATACACTTTCTCATGGTCATGAAGTTGTGACACTTAAGTGAGACACTTGGTAAAGTGTGACACTTAGGTGTGTAACAAATGTGACACTTAAGTGTGAAATTTGTTAGTGCGACACTTGCGACACTTAAGTGTGGCATTTGGTAGTAAGACACTTATGACACTTAAGTGCGACATTTGATAGTGCGACACTTAGGTGTGTAACAAATTCCCCCTAAATTATGAAGTCAGAAGAAAAGATGTTGGCCGAGACACTTTACAAAAATATGTATGTGAGGGTGTTGGAATAGGAGAGTAGGGTGGAAGATGTAAACAAACATCAAACAATACATACATATCATCTCTGAGGTAGGAATAGCCATGCTTTGAATATACTAACTCAAAGAATGGTCATTTACCAATACATTGTGGATCCATGAAATCATAGAATAAGTATATGGCCACCAAAGATACAATGTGGATCCATATCTCCATGACTCAATTAGGTTGTATCCATGAAATAATAGACAATGGAGATATGATATGAAAAAACATAGCCTTGGACCCACACAAAGTGGATCTCTGTGACATCATATATGTTAGTAAGATTGCCAGCATGATGACCATACTGGAATCTTCTATGTACTCAAATAGTATCCATCGCAGTCCAGGTGCCTTAGGAGTTTCCAGGGTCTTTGTCCCGATCCTGAAATGGTACGATTCTATCCATGTGAATAGAAGTGTTGATCTTGAACATGGTAGAAACCACTTGATTATCGATCATTAATGTATATTGTTAAAAAGTGCAAGAGAAATCACCAATGATGGAAATGACTCCCAAGGTACCCTAGTACATTCCAATGAACGTGAATAAATGAGCTGAAGTCGAACATTCATGGAATCATTTGATCAGAGGTCAATGATGTAAACCTATTGTCGAAAGAGAGGAGACATGTCATTGGGGCATGTAGGTTCCAAGGTACTAAATTGTTTCTGAGTCTAATTTTTGGTTAAAGTGTTAAAGTTGATAGGAATAGACTCATCTAAGGAGGGCCATGATGTTTTCCCCATCATCGACATGAAACTGACACATGAAAGTGATGTAAGATAATTGATTAAATGAGCACAGATTGACACAAGGATGAAGGCTAATAATACTGCATAGTGGTTGAGTTGGGATGAAACTTCCCTTGAACATTGTGAGGCACAAAAAATGACTTGACAACATTGACTCAATGAGAGATAGACCAAAACATAGTGCGACGATAACCGGGGCACTCTTCGGGTGAGCCAAAGGAGTATAATGACTAATAGGATTGGTATGAATCAGAGACAATCATATTACCCAACTGTAAGACAAGAAACAAAAATGTGCCATGTTCAAGGGAGACAACAAACAACTGACATTATGCTTTAAAAAAAATAGACCCATTTCCCTCAAATTCCCCCCCCCCACCATGAATGACGAGTACCTCTTTGTTTTTTAACAAGCTAGAGGAGGATAACAATGCTTGGTATATCTCATCTTGGATGAGTCCTTCATCACATGTTTAACAAACCTAAATAAGGAGGGGTTTGGTCCCATATGGGCCCTTCAATGAAATTTTTTATGATCCTAGAGAAGATAAAATCGATGGTATTTTCACATTTAGAGAGTCTGAAAAGAACTTAAAGAAGACTCTAGGGTTTTTCTATAAATTTAGTCCCCCGAGCCCAAAAACGTATATACAAATACAAGGGAGAACTCTTCTAGTCAATATTGACTAGAGTATTCATTTTTCGTAATTAGTCCATCCAGTTCGAAAAAGGGTTAAAATTACATTGAATAGACACCCTTTCATGTCCTTTTAATGATTTTGAAAGGAAACAAGCTCGCTAGGAAATCTTTTCATGTTTAGAGAGTCTAAAAATATCTTAAAGGAGACTCCTAAGAGTTTATTTTTCGTATAATTTTTACGAGCCCAAAAAAGTGATAAAAGTATATTGGTAACCTATTCTCATGTATTTATGAGCACGAGAAAGAACAAAGACTAAGCTCATGGTTATCTGCTTCATTTTTTAATGAGCTTGAAATAGAGAATGAACTACGCTCGAAGTGTGTGCTTCATTTTTTAACGAGCTTGAAACAAATAATGAAATTGTGCTCGAGGTAGTTTCATTTTTTAATGATCTTGAAACTAAAAATGAACTATGCTCGAGGTTGGTTTCATATTTAAATGATCTTGAAATAGAGGATGAAATTGTGCTCGAGACTAGTTTCATTTTTTAATGAGTATGAAATAGAGAATGAAATATGCTCGGGGTTGGTTTCATTTTTTAACGAGCTTGAAACCAAAAATGAACTATGTTCGGGGTCGGTTTCATTTTTAAATGAGCTTGAAATGGAGGATGAAACTGTGCTTGGGTTTGGTTTCATTTTTAAATGATCTTGAAACAGAGGATGAAATTGTGCCCGGGGTTGGTTTCATTTTTAAACGAGATTGAAATAGATGATGAAAATGTGCTTGGGGTTGGTTTCATTTTTAAACGAGATTGAAACAAAGGATGAAACTGTGCTTGGGGTTGGTTTCAATTTTTAATGATCTTGAAAACCAAAATGAACTATGCTTAGAGTTAGTTTCATTTTTTAACGAGCTTGAAACTGAAAATGAACTATGCTTGAAATGATACCCATTGATGGGTTTGTTCCCAACGTGATGTATATAGGTTGGTACTTTGAGTGATACCCATTGATAGTTTTTTTCCCAACATGATGTCCATAGGTTGGTACTTTCCCCCCAAAATGATCGAGATAATCTATAAGCTTAACTCCAACATGATGTGCAGCTGGAGACATTCCCCCAAGCTTCATTTCATCCTTCGACTGGAGCATACAATGAGAGGTGCTTTCTCATTAACAATTGAAGGCATGGGACATGCTACCACATAATTAACCTGTGGAGGGAGGGATAACACTTTCATACAAGGAACATTCAAGGATGTCATATGGTCAACAGTTAGATCAGGACTAATGAATGAAAGTTGTTCAATGGTCACAATGTTTCCATCATGAGGGAAATGCATCACTCGAAAGAGTGTGGACACAAAAAAAATCATAGTATAAACATAGTCCCGCACAAGGAGTAAATTAAAATCCAAGGGGCCTTAGTCTAACATAACATCGATACAGACAATTTTCCCTCCTAAGGTGATGGGTAGATGAGGAAGGATCCCTAAAGGTTCATTCAATGTTCTATTAAAATCCAACAAATGTTGGGTAACTGACACAAGTTGAGGGGAACCCAAATCTTGCCAAGAGGTTGAGGAAATAATGCTAACATAAGTGCCTTTTTATACAATAGTGTGATGTATGGTCATATTGCGAACCTGCACAATGATTTGGAAAGGCATGCAGGAAGGAAAGGAGCTTCCAACCCATTCCAATCAAAGGAAATGACCTCAGTACTTGGAGGGGGTTCTGCTGAAATGGGTGAAATTCCCTCTTTTCCAAAGGAATATGAACTGACAAGAAAAACTTGAGAGGTATCCACTTCACTCTCCAAGAGAAGGGTGGGATCGATTGATGATTAAATTGAACCGACCACTTTATCAACCAATGGTTGGTTTGGAGCGGACTCATGGGAAGCAATTGGAGGTTGTTGCTAGGAAACAACAATGTATTCCAACAATTGCGAAGCTTCATCCATACAAGGAAAAAGGTAAGTGAGGTGCATTTCCTTGCATAACTAGAAATAAATATTAACTTTACCCTTTTTCCCCCAACCTTATTATCACTGGTTGATGGGCTGTCACTAGCATGACTTGCAACCATTAACAACATGGGTTGTTGAGAACCCTTGGACCACACTTCTAAGACCTTGGGAATACCAGGGAAATGGTTAAGAAGGTGGTCACACTTACAAAGTTTGCAAGGGAATTTTGGTTTGGGACCTATGTTGGTCGATTTTGCAATATTATCAACTCTCACCACAGTGGTTGGTTGATTACCCCCTTGCTTATTTTGATTCTTCTTTTTCTTATCCTCTTGATTACTAGCTTCAATGATTTTACTAGGAGAGGAAGAAGAAAGGGAAGGAGACATGATGGGTGAAGAAGGAAAAGGGTCAATAAGGGGTTGATGTTCTTGTGGTGGAGAGCAACAAAGGAATTCATGACAAAAGGAGTGGAAAACAACCACACTGGTAACCCCACAGTGAAACCGGGAAGATAAATGTAGCAATGTAGGGAGGACCAATGTTTCCAAAACAAGGAAAATCATTAGATCCCCTGTGAAACAAGGTCCTTGGGTTGGTGGTCTCAATAATTGATTCCATGGATGTTGGTTCAACCTAGGGTCTACTAAATGTCAAAGAGCACACACTATCAAATTCCCTACAAGAGGAGAGCAAGAAAAAAACTCCCTTATGATAGGGAGAAAGGAAGTAAGGATATTTTAGAGATAGGAGATGAGTTTTTCAATGAAGAAATGAGCAACAATTATGATGACCTTCACACAACAATCCCCCAAGGTGAAATTAAGAGCCTGCAGACAAATACCCTCCTGGTTCATTGAAACAAAGATTGAATGTTTGTCACAGGTACCACAAGGAACCTCCTTTGCATAAAGAATCCCACTTACAGAATGAATCCCCCTTGCATTCACTTGTGTGGAATCCTAGGATAGGTTACTATGTTTACCAATTCAAAATGAATGATTGAGTGGGTATAGTCGACAGTCAAGACTAAAAAATAGTATTGGGAATACCAGACATAAATCCACGACCCACAAAATAAGAATAAGTGGTGTCACCCCGAGGACTTTCCACTCTTCAAATCCCCAAACTTGCAATAGTACCACTAGGCAAATGGAGAGGGAAATATCAGCCGATCGCTTCATTTGACCTCATGTTTGACTCTTGTGTGAGAGGAGATTTCCAAACTAATGTTAATTATTACTAGTAGATTTTACACTCTCTAGTATTCTATAGTTTCATTCATGTGGACTTGAAGAGTTAAATATCCACCCTACTATCAAGGCCCTAAAATCCTAGACTTGTTGGTTTTCTATCAAAGAAAAAAGTCTAACTGATTTTAGATTATGCGACTCATTCCTTTTAATGGTTGTTCGTTAATCAATAGGGTAAGCAGAAGTAAAACTGATGGTGTTATGACTTAACTCCAAAACCATGTAAAAAGAATGAAATGCAAATATTTTGTTTCGATGAATTCTATCGAAGGAAAGGAGAGGAGTACTTTTTCTTCTCAACCCAAATAAATGCCCAATACCATGCAACTTTCTCTTTAAAACATGTACCAAAACACTCCACCTATGAAAGTAAGATGCACAACTTTTGTTTTCTTCTTTTCAAATTACATGAAAACTCAAAGGAGATTCTTCTTTTGATTTTTCTTTCAATCAGAATGAAATAACTCAATGAAAATCACAAAGGATTCCAAAGCTAAAGAAGATGAAAAAACCAAGCACTCAACTAGGCTAAAAGAATCCAAACACAAGGACGCTTTCAACACTTGTTCAAACAAGAATCCAAAATGCAAAGTAAAGGAAAACCACATTATGAAACATAAAAATTCAAGTATCAAAAATAAAATATCAATTCTAAGTTGCAAAAAGTCCAAACGAGATCATGAGTACATTCAAGGGATCATAATTTTTCCAAAGAATAGAAGAATGAGAAACTCAACAACAAGACTTCATGCAACATATGAAATCCTAAGTCAATGAAAATGACTCCAAAAGAAAACAAGTAAAACACTTCAAGTTTTTTGGAATCAATGTAATAGAAGTTTGCATACCTACAGTTGATGAGGATCAAATTACTGATGGCATAGACTTGGCCAAAGGATCAAGTTAACCTACGACAATTTACATTTAACAATTTGAAGGAATTGAAAACTCAAAAGAGGCAAGAAAAAATTGATAATCATTGAAATTCAATCAATCAAATCCACAATCATGCATGGAGGATTGTTATGTAAATGTGTGAGACAAAGCATTGACATAAAGGAGGAAAAATGAGCTCCAAATTCACCTAGAACAAGGATTATCGCTCCTGTAATAATGCAGACAGAGTGATAATCAAGGCTTCATCACTCCCCAATACAATGAGGGGGAGCAATGATCATGGTTTCATCGCTCCGTAATACACTTTTAGGGAGTGCTAATCAAGGTGTTATCGCCTTGTACTCCCTTATGGGGGAGTGATGAAGTCTTGAAAGTTGTGAAAAAACACAAATTTTTCCTATATATGAGAAAGGATCAAGTGTTTGACTCACCAAACTTCCCAATGATAATGAGGGAAGGGGAGAAATCAAAGAAAAAACATCCAACTCAACAAGATGAAGTGACAATCAAAATTCAAAAATATAGAAGACACTAGGGAAATATCAAAGAGAACGATTCCCCAGTTGATTCACCAATTTATGTTGTGGAAAAGTTTCCCCTGTGAATAGGTGAAACCCCCCTTGGATCAAGACCCATTTGATCTAAGACAGAGAAAAACAAATGGTTTACTACTTCCCCCCTAGATCCACTCTATATGTCAACAATCAGACTGGGAAGAGAAGGATAGATGACTCACCTCTTTTACATCAGTTGTCCTCGTTGCTCCAACCCTTGATATTGATGTCCAATCTCTTGATGCAAGAGAAATCATGCAAAGAACAAAAAAATACCTTCTTATTCTTCCAATATATTGTTAAACAAAACATATCTATCTATGATGAATTAGACAACAATAGGCATGCATATAGTGAACACATAAGAATGAGGGGAATAGGCCAAGTTATATATTAATGGAAAATAATCAATAGTGAAGAAATTACAATATCAATATCGATGTTGCAACAACTCCTCCAAGATCTCCTTTCCAACCCCTTGAATGTCACAAAATCATAGGTATGATGATGCAAGCTCTCTCCCCCTTTCACTCAAGTATGGCCTCCATTATATAGCCACTAAAGCATCACAATAATACTATAGTTTTGAGGAGAGGATGTGGTCAAATGATGATTTAGATGAACAAACAAGATTGACCTTTCCTTGAGTAGAAGGTAGCTCAAACCAATCTCTTAACCAACTGAAATCTCCCAGAAACAACCTCACAAAACAAGACATGATGGTTGCAATTACTTTATCGCCCCCTCATAACTGAGAACAGGGTGAGACTATCGCTCCCCTATAATTGAGAAAGGAACGATGATCTAGGTTTATCCCTCATATATGGGCAAGGGAGCGATGAAGCTTAAATAAGGCCAAAAACTCAAGGAAAAGGTAGTATTTCGACCTCCAAATGGTGGATTCCCTCTTCAACATGTCTAGGAATTATGACATACACTTTCTCATGGTCACGAAGTTGTGACACTTAGGTGTGTAACAAATGCGACACTTAAGTGTGACATTTGGTAGTGTGACACTTGCGACACTTAAGTGTGACATTTGGTAGTATTATACTTGTGACACTGTTACAACCCTAATTTGCACCAGACATGCTTACTTAGCATCAGACCATATCATATTCCTTCTTTTCCAAAACACTGCTGAACAACTCTTCTTAAAAACCCCTTTTATAAAGGCCCACGCGCCATGCTCCATTACTGCACACGTGTACATGCTAGCTGGCCCAAGACAGCCCATGTGTATCTACAAAAGCACGGAAAAAGGAAAGTTGTTGATGTAACACACAGCTTTGGGTAAGTTAACTAAACCTTTTAGCCATGCATGACTAGTCACTCGACCAAATACCTAGCTTCTTCTAGCCTATAAAAGAAGGGTTAGGGGTCCCATTTGAAAGGAGGAGAATCATAGTAAAGAAACTATACTCAATTAAGCATTCTCTCTGTCCCAACCTTTAGCCATCCTTGTGCAAAGAGAAATATAGAGAAAAGCAGTTGCAAGACAGTGGAAGAAGAGCCCAGGACCAAGATCGAGGAGAAGTAGTTGACTTTATCATTGTAAGGTATCATTGTGAAGTTAATAAAAGAATTTCTTTTCCCATCCCACCATATGAGATTGTCATTATTGGAATATTGATTATATGATTGATTAAATCTCTAACCCATTAGTTCATAGATCAAATGCATGTGGAGTTCTTTGATTGTCTTTAGTGAATGTAGGTCAGCAATGGGAGGAGATTTGTAGTCAAAGAATGACCAAGCGTGAAAAGGTATCAACATCAAACACGAAAAATAAGGTACATCAACTTAATCTCTTGAGCCTTGTATTTACACATGAGTAATGGGGGTTTAGGCATGGGATGATGGTAAAAAGTAAGAATATTTAGGTCATTTCAATTGGCATGATAAAACCCTTAGTGCTAGTTCATAGGAGGGATTTCCCACCCACAAAAGAATTGGTGACCATACTGGGGAATCTCTAGGATTTATGGGAATGTTTTTTCTTGGGTATTTTTAAGAACTGGTTTCATTTCTTTTTTTTTAAGTTTCTGCAAAAGTATGAGCTAACAGAGATTTTGGTCTTCCATACCAGTTATCTCTATTTCTTCACTTGATTGTATCTTTTTTCTAGACGCACAGAGGTACACATGGCCTGTATAAGGTCTGCATGCATGTACCCGCGCCCTACCTTCCCACAGCCCACATGTACATGCTAGTTGAGGAAGCGTCAGTCACGTGTATGATTATAGAAAATTTCTTTTAGAGAGGCAATCATCCTCTCCCCTGTCATAAATAATCCTTCTCGTGGGTTTTCTAGAACTCTTTCTAGTCTTTGTTGTTTGCAGTCTATAGCTTAGGTTTTACCTCAGATTGGTTTTTCCTGTGAATTTTTCCTTGAATTGTTTTCTTTTTTCTGTTAAAGTAAGTGTCTGAGTCTTCAAGAGATCCTGGTTCTCAGTACCAGTAGTATCTACCTAGGCTGAATTGCTTGGCCTTTCATTTGTCTTAGAGTTTTAGAGATACACATGGCCTGTATAAGGCCATCACTCATGTACATGCGCCCTGACTTTACATAGCTCACATGCACATGCTTGTTGTTGAACTGTCAACAACGTTTCTGTGGAGAAATTTTTTGTTTAAGGTGATGTAGTCATCCTTTCCTTTGACAAGAGTTATACCTCTCAGGTTTTTGGGTATTTGTCATAGCGTTCAGTAACTTAGGTTTGATCACAACAATAGTTTTCTTTTTCATTAAGAAGTTTTCCTCAAAATTTTCTTTTTATAGGGATTTTAGACAAGTGTGAGAGTCCAGTTTTAATTTGCTTGTGTGTTATTTTTAAAGTGACTCTTTGTGATATGCGCTTAGGCCAGAAGTTTTCTTGGTTTTTACTTGTTGATATTTTTCCTTTTTTCTTTGTGAGCATTCAAATAAAAAAAAAAACTTTTATTTCTTTGTTTGGTTAAATAGTGTTGGTTTGCATTAGTAACCATGAAAAGTCTTTTCTTTCATAAATTCTTAACGGTTTACTTAGATCATAAGTAGCTCGTAGTCGAGTGAAATCGTGCTTTGAGTTTGTTGTTCAAAGATCTTAGAAATTTTTTAGTTTGAAAAGTTGTTTAATATTTGAGTCAAGAAGAAGTTATTTTGTTTCCAGCTTTCTATTTATTTTTCTTTCATCTTTCAAACATCACTAGTTTCACTTTCATAACCTTTGACTTAAGGCAAGCCATAAATATTAACGCTAAATAAAAAATTCATTAATTTTTTTATGTTTGTAGGGTCAACCAACTAGTTTAGGGTTAGGGCCTTGAATTAGGTTGGAGAGGAAATTCTTCAAGGCCATTAAACCAAACATTGGAGTCTGAGTTAGGGAGTGTCAAAGTCCAGTATCGTGAAAGTTATCCGGGACCCCCCTCTAACACAGGGGCTAAACACAAGGTCGCGTGCGGAAAGGTAGTGGAGATAACCCCTTCAAAGCTGGACCAATCATAGTGGAGAACACATATATAGGGTTTGTCTTGGGATTCCGTCGATTGCATTTCCCATGAAGCTTCGTGGGTCTCAAATCCGTTCAAGGTTCTCAGTTGTCTTCCAGAACACATGCCTTCGATACCCTTGACAGGTTTCAAGCTCGATACCCGGCTCATTGTTTTCTACCCAACTTTCGATTGTACCCGCCTGGTGACTGTTCGCGCGCTGGTAACCTAGTTGCCTATCTTTTTAAGAGACGTACACAGGTGACTGCGGGGGTATACCGCGGTACCTAGGACAAACATCAGGCCACTCTTTCCAGAGTATGACCGGAGGGTGCTTCCATGTTCGAGTTTCACTTGCACCGGTAAGTTTCTCTAGTGTTGGTTGTTGTAACTGTTCTTCCAACTAGTTTAGTGTTTGCTTGTTTTATCTTAGAGGGACCTTTTAGTGTGTGTGTTTTTTTTGAATGAATAGAAAGCCCTAATGTGTCTTTGATATTCTCACACAGTGGAGGATCACGAGCTCCGCCGGTCACGAAGGATTGTGGGCCTATCACCGGTTACACTGGAGCCACCTCCGCCACCACTAAGGCGAAAGCTAGACCAACAAGGGTCTTTTGAAGTGACCGGGTCACAGGAAACTGTACCCGACCAACATCCAGAGGAAACGAACATTTTATACTTTGGAGTGAAAGATCTTGGTCCATCCAAAACTCCAACCACTGATCTTTCAGCACCCATCATCATACAGATTCACCCTTACAAGTGCTAGACAATGTCACACACAACAATGGAAACAAATGCTGCCACTTCTTCTGGGAATTCTTCAATTCCCACTACGGTTGTCACCATAGGGGATATTCCACCTCATAACCCACCATCACTGGTCTGAGCCACCATGGTCTTGTTGGCAAATATTGAACAAGCAACGAATGTGTATTGATGGTTGTTGTCATTGATGGCAACAGCGGAGTTGGCGTGCAGAAGAGAAGGAAGACAGAGATCCACAACCACAGGATCCCATTCAAATTTCCCGAAAGAACGA
>ML798245.1:156474-166846 GCA_009831015.1 Picea engelmannii | reverse complement strand
CACCCTGGCTATATAGCAACCTGCGAACTTCCCTTTTTATAAGGTTTTTACATAGGAAAAAACAATTTCTTTTCTCAGGAGAAGTTATTCTCCCTTCTCTCTTTAGGAACTCAGGCCACTAACCCCTCTGAAGGAAAAATATAGGTTTACATCATTAACGATCATAAGGATGACGAAAATAATGTGTAACAATAGTATTAACATCTGGAGAATCATCCATTTGACATGTAGGTTCATCACGGAGTTTGATGCTAGGAAAAAGAGGATTGTCCTTTAGACACGGTGGTAGGTTGGTAACATAATCGTAGGGTCTGTCAGGACAAAGTCCATATGAATATGGATACTCTTCGGCCAAGAACCTTTCAATCTTCGAATCCAAATCTTCACTTATCTCAATTGTGTTTTTTGTGTTTGCATAGGGCTTGGGTTTGTTTCGAGAACATCATGAAACCCAACAAGCGACCCTTTTACTCTTATAATTATCATTGACGTTGCCCTTAAGCTTTTTTCGTGTGGGTTTTTTAACAGTCTTAATACAACTCTTACGATACGAATCCAGTTGAGTGTTGGGTTGCGTAGCATCAGGGTAGGTTGAGGGTTCCGAATTAGAGACAGGATCATAGGGCATGAGAGAAGGAGGAGAGATGGTAGGTTTCACAAGGGTTTCTATGATAACAGGCTTGTCAACCTATCCCAACTCACTATTACCGAAACCATTTCGTAACACAAAAGCATCCCAACAATCGTTGTTTAATTGCAACTGATGTACAATGATAATTTTTATTAAACCATGATGGAACAAACTAGAATCAGACTTCTGTCTCCTAAACTGCTTTCCCATCTTGTACAAACTTCTAAGGAGGAAGTAGGGCATGTTCAATGGGAAATCAATGAAGCTCATAAGCAATCACAGGTGATACAAGAAAACCAACCCAAATATCCCTTCACAGGTAATAAATTGTTTCACAATAGCTAATAGATCATGCCATCTAGGTTTTAAAGACGAGACAGGCATACCTCGGTCGCAAGTGGTAATTTTCCTTGAGGTGAACAACAATGACCAGGGAACCTCTTCGAATTTTGCGTTCTTAAACCACTTTTAGCCGACAGTTGGTAAACCCGTAGCTTGGCTTAAAAATTCTTCAGTCACCTCAAGATGCACATCTCCTATTTTTGCTTTGCAACCGTCGAATGTCAACATGAACTCTTGATCAACTCTCAGATTGAAACCCTTAAAATTTTCAATAAACAAATGCCAATCATTTCTTTCTAAGTTGTCTCTGGTGTTTTCATAAGATAACAAGGTTTGGGTGCCATTGGGTTCAATCCTCACTACTGGAGCCATGGCAGATAGGGGGGAAACAACACCGAAATCGGAGGTAGGGTTTGATAAGAAAACACAGAGTCATAGCCCCAAGTTTCCACAAAGCAATGACAGTTCGAAATGGTAGGCAGAGGCATTAATCACCATGCATGTGAAAGAGATCGTGAAGCCCGAGGCCATACAGAGCCAAAATATCATGCCATACCTCATATGATACCTTGGGATATGGGTAGTGTAAGGATGTAAGCACTTGAATACCATAGAATGCACACTCATGACTTGATTACAAGGTAAGTGTATCAAATAAACATTGTGTTAAAAGAATTTTATGAATCAAACCCCATTAATATTAATCGAATATTGATGAGTGGGAGGTTTTTTTACTTATGTAACCCAGGCATGTTTAGGACCAAGGAGTTATAAAGTGGGAAAAAAATCATGTTCATATCGAAAGATGACAATTCGACAATAGACCATATGAACAGTTATCCTTTGATAAAAAATCGAAACCAATTGTGAATTCCAACTGTGAGTTTTCATGTTTGTAGTCATGAAAACAAAAATCGAAAGGAAGGTATGTAAAAAGCGACAAGTGATAAGTGTCATTGCTCATGACGAGTAATGAAAATTTAGAGATCCTGTGTTGGTAGATTTTAAAAAATAGAAATTATATTATTGCTGCCAACAATGGCGACACACTGGTAGAAGCAGTTATCTATGCCAAATGAACGAGTTTAGATTAGGATAATCAGAAAAAACTTCGAATCGAAAACAACCAAAAAAGATGTATAAACATTGTAAACAATTTAAAATGCATTCCAGTTTCAGATTACTATTATTTTAAAGAGACGAAAACTAACAACAATCTTAACAGAAGAGAGTCACGATTTTAAAGTTAAAATCTTCAATACTGTTGACAAGGCCAGTGCTGCCAGCAGGCGTCGATAGCCTCGATAGGGATGTCATTTAACCCACTCTGATATCTGTATCCTGCCAAGAAGTTCCAGATCAAAACGAAGGACATTTAAGGTCAAAAGAATCCATATCTGAGAATTTTCATATACCTGACATTGCTTCACTGCCAGCGGGCCTGTTTAGTACCCCGATGAAGTTATCTTGGCATCATGCATGCATTTACCTGCTATCATCAGACCTGTTCAGTATCCTAGTGGGTTTACAAGTACTTCCCACAACTCTCTGAAGATTTATTTAGTTTTAAATATTTTTAATAAAGCAGGGTGATGCATCCTGGTTTTTGGACATATCTTAGTAAATCACAGACATGGAAGAAATTTCTTAGTTGTCCTTCATTGAGATCTAGAAATAGTTTGTTAATAAAAACGACTTTCAAGAGCAGGGAGAGATCTTTGATTTGTTCTCTTAAGGAACAGGGACAGCGTAAGAAGAATTTTTATGGATGATCGTGAGTAACTTCAGTTATAGATTGAAATCAAGAAACACTTCTCAAACAACAAGTTATCTTTAACATGGCTGCAAACTCAGAAAAATATCACAATTTATGTTTAAACAACTTTCAACAGTCATTTCTGAAGGGAAATTTTTCTGTTATCTTTGTCCGAACTAACCCATGATGCAGGCTTGTGTGCTTCAAAAAGAAAGACTGACAAGCATGAGAGGAAAAATCAAAACAAACCAACAAAGAAAAACCAACAGAAAACAAAACAGAAAATATTTACACAGTGTACATGGGAGTGTCATCAGGCGAAGTAGTTTTTTAGGGCTTGGCCATTCACTGGAAAGGTGTCTAGCTATCCCTCTAAATTCTGTAATCGGAAGGAACTGGGACCCAATTTCTCAGAAATTACAAATGGTCCCAACCATAAGTTCTAAAACTTTGTATGCTCTCCTTTTCCCTCGTGAGTTTTGTCCCATTTTAGGACAAGGTCACCTACCTCAAAATTTCTGTCAGAGGCAGAATTGGAATCAAACCAGTTTTTCACAATGAGTTGATGTTGATCCAATTTCCGTTTTGCTTGAGCTCTCACTTCTTCTAATTTTAACAAAGCATTAATTCGACTCTCCAAAGGGGGACAATCTTCTTCCTGTTCTTTCTGTGCTAACTGTAGATATGGAGGAAGGAAATGTGGTGGAAGAATCACCTCTCTAACATAAATGAGAAAGAAAGGTGAGTTACCCACAACAGTTTTAGGAGTTACTCTATCAGCCCAGATTGCATTTAATAGTGTGTTATGCCAGTTTTTATGGTTTTCGGAGACCGTTTTCTTGATTATTTTGATCAGATTTTTATTAGTCGATTCTGCCAAACCATTTATTTGGGGGTAATATCTGGCATAATAATTTAATTTAATTCCTTTTTCTAGAGAGAAATCACTCATTTCAAGAGACGAAAAATAAGAGGCATTATCAAATACCAGGCATTCAGGGATACCGAAACGAGTAATAATATTTGAATTCAAGAAGGATATTACCTGGCTGGTATTTACAGCTTTTAATGGGGCAGCCTAAGACCACTTGGTGAAGTAATCTGTGGCTGTTATAATATATTTATGTTGCTGCAAGGATGGCGGATTAATTGGTCCTATAATATCTAGACCTCATTGCTGAAAAGGGGAGTCTACTGAAACTGGTTGCAGAGGGAAAGTTGGTTTCTGTATCCATCCATATGCTTTTTGACAAATTACACACTTGCAACACAAAGAATGAGCATATTTAAAAAGGGTAGGCCAATAATAACCTACTCTTAATACTTTATGGGCAGTGGTATCTCCACCAAAATGTCCACCAGCTTCTCCTGCATGCAATTCCAATAAGACTTTTTCTGCTTCATCTTTCTCAAGACAGTGCATTAGTACTCCATCAAAATTTTGACAAAATAGAATACCATTAATCAGCTAAAAAGAAGAAGATTTTAATATTAGTGCTCTCCTTTTTGTGGGATCAAGGTGATGGGGAGCTGATCTTTGTATAAGACAAAATTTTATATCATCATACCAGGGACTAACAGGGTTTTGTGCACAACAGATTTGATTTTGATAGTGTTGTCCTGGATTTAACATATTATTTTCCTCTTGCTGTCCTACAGCTAAATAAACGACCAATTTTCATAACCCTTGGCCTCTTACAATTTGTACTCGGGTGATTTCTATGTCATACTCTTGCAAGGATGTGACCCAGTTTGCCCTTTTTTCGCCTAGTTCTTTTTGTACTAACAGATTTATGACAGCTGGGTACGGGACAATGATTTTCGTCCTTGATTTCAATAGATAAGATCGAAAGTGATTTACTACTTTGAAAACAACATAGGCTTGTTGATCTACTACTGGGTAATTAAGTTCCGCCCCTTTGAAGGCTGAGCTCATAAAGGCGATTGGGACTTCGTTGTTTTTAGTGCTTTTTTGAGTTAGGATGATAGCGTATGAATGATCAGAAGCAAACGTGTAGAGGGTGAAGTCTTGCGAAAAGTCAGGGCTCATTAGCGAAGGAGAATCTATTATGGCCTTTTTTATTGAATCAAAATCCTGGCTTTCTAAAGGTCCCCAATGGTACTGTACGCCATTTTTTATTAGGTTTTGTAATGGTCTCACCATTTTTGAAAAGCTAGGGACGAATCTCCTAACAAAGTTTATCTAACCTAAGAAAGATTGCATGGACTTTTTTGATGAGGGAGGGGGTAGTTTCAAAATGACTTGAGTTCTTTCAGGATCAATAATCATCCCTTCGCTTGATACAATGAATCCAAGGAGTTTACCTTGTTCTACTACGAAGATAGATTTTTTTGGATTCAAAGAAATACCATACTTACGACATCACTGTAGAATGGATCTTAAATGAGCTAGATGATCTTCTTTATTTTTTAGAAGACAATGACATCATCTAGGTAAACTATGACAGATTGATTGATTAAGCCTCAGAAAGCAATGTCCATCACTCTTAGGAAAGTGGCACCGAGGTTTATGAGTCCAAAGGGAATCTTTCTATAAGCGTAGGTGCCCCATGGAGTGCAGAAGGTGGTTTTGAGTTGGTTTGGAGGGGACATCAGGACTTGGTTATACCCTGAAAAACCATCCAACAAGGATAATATTTCAGAACCAGATACGTATTGAAGGATATGTTCCATGGGAGGGACAGGGTAGTTGTCTTTATTAGATGCTCGGTTAAGATTTCAGAAATCGACACATTGTTGGATTTCACCACTCTTCTTTCTGACAGGGATGAGATTAGAGACCCATTGTGTGTGCCTAACTGGGAATATTATCTTAGTGTTCAGGAGTTTGCTTAATTCCTTCTTGACAGTTGGTTTGAGTTTTGGGTGCATTTTCCTTAACTTTTGTTGAAAAGGTTGGGTTTGGGGTTTCATAGGAATAATGTGTTGTATGATGTTAGGATCAAAGGTTTTCATGTCGTCATACGTCCAGGCAAAATCATCTTTGAATTCCTTAAACAACTTAATAAACACTACTTTTTCTTGATTAGAACACCCTACCCCTAAATTAATGCACTATGGGTTGTCTTTAGTTCCCAAATTTACTTTTTTCATGCATCAAAGAGGAACTATTCATTTTACAGTTCATTAATTTTCTGAACTTGTCATGAAGATCATAAAAATTTTCTAATCTAACTACATATTTTGGGATAGCGTTTACCATGTCTGATGAAGATTCTGGAGATCTTGGATCTGGTATTACCGTAAAGTCACGAAGATTTTCGTCATGTGTTCCTTCGTCGATCACCGGACCCTGGAAAGTTTCTTCCATATGCAGAAAACTTATAATCTGTTGATTGTCATTGAAGACTCTCCAATTTGTGATGTTGTCTGGGACGGACGGTCTGAACAACAGTTTGATGGAGAATGAATTCAGAGATAAGCCTTCTGCAGGAAAAAGTTTCGAAGCAACGTTAGCTAACAAATCAGCTTCCGAATTATTTAATCTAGGAATAGAATTTATGTTAAATGCAACAAACTTATTCATTAAATTCCATACCTCAGTTTGGTAGCTTTTAAGGTGCAGAGATAATCAGTGGATAGAATTTTTTACCTGTCTAACCATGATTTCCGAATCACCAAAGATAGTCAAATTTTGAACATTCATATCTAATGCTTTTCTGAGGCCTTGCAGGAGTGCCTCATATTCTGCTGTGTTGTTTGTACATTTGAATTCTAACCTGAAAGCAATCAGAGTCTTATTACCTACTGGATCGATGAGCATGCAACCTACACCAGCTCCTTCCTTGGATTTTGACCCATCAAAATATAGAGACCATATTTGATTTTCGTTGGTTGCATGTGTCCACTGTGAAGAAGTTGTTGGCTATGTATATGTCAAAATTTTAGACTACTATTCTGGGTTAGTAATAGTGGAAGTTTCGGCCATGAAATTATCGAAAAAAGTATCCATCCCCTGTATTTTGGGTGAATCAACAGAAGGAGTGAATGGTTCTTAGGGATCATCTAAATCAGTAACCATGAACTTCAAATAACGTTCACGATTTACCTTGATTCTGTTGGGCTTTCCATTCTTGGGTAGCCACAAGTGAGACCAATCCATCACAAAATAGCCGTGTAGCTGTTCTGACCAGTCTCTTCTTAAAAACAAACCATAAAATTCTAGTATATCTACGACAATAATATCAATCACTTGATGAACTTTAGGGTTAGACGACAATCTTATAAGCACATTTCTTAATTCGCCTATTACTTTAACACTAGTTCGATCAAGCTGGATAATATTCAAGCTAGATGGTTGAACTTCGGCATTAATCTTTTGACAAACAGACCAAGGCATTACGTTAGATGACGCACCTGAATCTACCATGCAGTTGTGTACATTCCTATTGAAAATCTCAAAAGTTAACAAAAATGGAGGGACATTTCTGCAAGTATTAACAGTAGAAGATTGTTGCTTTTTACTCGTAGCCTCTAAAACTGGTTTATCTACATTTGTTACATTATTTACAGGAAGGTCTCTTTTATCATGAGGCTCGGATGTGGTTTTGGCGGAGGCCTTCTGAGGAACTTTGGGGTTGTTTTGAACACCTTTGTTACTGCTCGGATTGCCATTTTTGTTGTTCTCTGCAATATTTTGTAACATTTTTTACAGAAGAAAAGGGAATTTTAATAATTCATAAACAAAGATGTTAGCCCTAAGATTCTTTAGATATTCAACCAAATCATAATCTAAACTTGGGTTTACTGAATTCTGTTTAGTCTCAATTGATTTAGACTGTTTTGGAGGCAAAGTCATAATGATTTTAAAAGAAGGCTTATTTGCTGTCTTGCTCCTAGTATTGTAAGGATGCATTGTTTTGAAATTAGCTTGAAAAATGCTATCCGAAAAATGTCCAAAAATGTTCGGAGAAGATTCATCTTCTTCTACTGTCTCTTGTTCAGCTACTTCTTTAGGAATCTCAGGAGGAATCAAGTTATCATGTGCTTCTAGAATCATTTGAATAGCAAATTGCAAGCTTTCTAGATTTAGGCCTTCAGTATTTGACTTAGGTCGGTTGGTGGGAAAAGGTTTCCTAAAAGGGGGTTTGTAAGGCCCTTTGCTTGAAGAAGCTTCTTCAGTCGTCCTTTTCAAATCTATAACTTGATTGGATAGTTTTTGAATGAATTTCTGTAAGTTTTCTAAATCTGAGCTTTCAGGTTGAGCTTTGTTTTGGGAAGGTCTAGGGAGGATTTCGATTTTCTTTTTGGACAATGACCTAGTCTCTATCTCGTTGCTAGTAGTGTCTTTTAAACTGAGGATGTCTTTCTCGATCTAACTGGCCTCTTCGAAGGCTTCTAAAAACGTGGCTTTCTTGGATCTTTTTACCCAAATGGCTATGCTTTGATGTAAGGATTTCGTATAATATGCTATAATAAGATTATCGACAGGCATCGAATCCGTAGGGATTCGGTTCTTTAGTGTCAAGAACCTTTGATTAAAGTATTTGATCTTTTATTTGGGTTTCATTCTTAAACTAGAAAGCTACATGACTAGAACTTCAAGAGACTTGTCATCTCTGAACTTCTCAAGGAAACAGGATTCAAATTTCTCCCATGACATGATGGTGTGGGGCTGTTGGGCAAAGTACGAGGTAGAGGCATTGCCCTCAAAGGTGTAGGGAAACAATCTATAGACTACGTCTTCGTGCTCAACACTATGGAGTCTAATGGCTAACATAAACTTTTTGATGTGATCTTCAGCGATCTGTTTGGAGTCCGGGTCAAATTTAGGGAGCCATTTCTCCGGGTGTTTGGGTAAAGGATGTTGAGGCCCAGGTATGGCCACTGCATCTTGGTTGAGCCAGGGTTTAGCGAGATTGTTCTAGTTGGCCATAGGTGTGGGTGGTGTCGAAGGTTGGGATGAGGAACTACCTTCGTCAGAGGATTCTTCTCCAGAAGAAGAAGGAGATGAAGGAGGTGGTGATGGTGGTATACCAGATCCTCCTGCTGTAGGAGTGAGGATTAGATTTGTAGGGTTTAAAGTAAGGTCAGTGCCTCCAAGTTGTTATTTGATATCAGAGAAGTCTAATGGTTGGTTCAAAGGTCAGTTTGGCTATCTTATATGAGCTAAAGCACTGTGTGTTCTTATAAGAGATTGCCAAACAATCTCTTGTATGTCACCACCTGTAGGATTTCGAGTTGTTGGTTCAACTGTGATCCGTAGATCGTCGTTTGATGTGGTTGTTGTTTGATGGAAAATGTTGTCTTATGAATGACCTCTAGTCACTATAGGTGAGCAGGTAGGTGGTGGAGGAGTCTTACGACCTCCTCATGTCGTTAATAGTTTGCAGGCCCTCCTTCTAGTGCCATTTGTTGACGGGCGAAATTGACTGCTCATCAACTGGAGGAGTGAATCCAGTCCGGGGTTGTCTACTTAACCCAAGCCATTTGGATTAATCCACTCCAATGGGTTTAGTGGCCCCATTGGCCGATCTAAGTCCTAAGAAAGAGAAAAACAAAACTAAAGAAGATAAAATAACTTGATGAATAACACTCGCTGAAAACTATATGCAGATCTAATATATATTTACAGTTTACTAACTAATATTTATAACATAAGTCTACTTATTATATGTATAATATATACAAATGACTTTATTTCTAATATATATATAACATTTACAAAATACAAATTTTAATATAAATCCGCGAAAATCAAATATGGATTGATTTATTAAACAACAACAAAGATATCTTTCAATCTTTTTGATTTATTTTCTTATAATGTTTATAAACAAGAAATGGAATAACAAACTATCTAATTGAAAATAGAAATCACAAATAATAGAAATTTTTTTAGCTACAGGAGGTTTCTGTATTCATTAAACTAATGAAATTAAGCTAGTAAACTGACCTGTTATTGCATCCACTATTTTTTCAGTGTGTAGCATCCCATCTGCCTGTCTAATGAGGTAAACCCACAGCAAAACCTACAATTGCTTCTCATAAATGTGAAACAGTAATAATGGAATTCAAATGACATAACATATAAGAGATACGATCACATCAATCTCATAATTTCACAAGCAACCACATTGAGATGAATCCTACTATGAAAACTTGTGTATAAATGTTCAACAAATGATGAACATAAATCTCTTAATATCAAGTTTGAACATAATGATTACTGTATGTTAAATATGGGACATAAAACATGGATGACATATAAATTTTTATCATACCAATCTGCAATAAACAACGATAGCTAAAGCAATCATAATTTAATTACAAATCGAAATAATCATAACTTGAATAAAAACACGATATGGAGAAGCTAAAGCTGTGACAAATATCATATTCTATTCAAGCCTGTAAATCAGAAATCCATAGTTTTTTCCCCAGGCAGAGATGGTTTCAAGTTTACAAAATAACATGCTTATATATGTTCCAAGAACAAAATGTTTCATGTTGATAACATCAAATCTATTCAAAAAATGTGAGGGATGCAACCTCCGAGATTTTACTTGATATCAAAAAAAGCTAACAGCCTAATCTATTTACTAAAAACATAAAGATGGTATGGATGGGAGATCCCAACAGTGCTTCATATCTCTTTGAAAATCATGATTTCCTGAAAACAA
>ML798245.1:145363-155954 GCA_009831015.1 Picea engelmannii | reverse complement strand
GATCGACATTCATTACAGTGTTGCCGTAGAGACTGTATATTGGCACTGATAGTATTAACATCTGGAGAATCGTCCATTTGACATGTAGGTTCATCACGGAGTTTGATGACAGGAAAAAGAGGATTGTCCTTCAGACATGGTGGTAGGTTGGTAACATAATCGTAGGGTCTATCAGGACAAAGTCCATATGAATATGGATACTCTTCGGCCAAGAACCTTTCAATATCTGAATCCAAATCTTCACTCATCTCAATTGTGTTTTTTGTGTCTGTATAGGGCTTGGGTTTGTTTCGAGCACATCGTGAAACCCAACGAGTGACCCTTTTACTCTTATAATTAACATCGATGTTGCCTTTAAGATTTTTTCGTGTGGGTTTTTTAACAGTCTTAATACAACTCTTAGGATACGAATCCGGTTGAGTGTTGGGTTGCATAGCATCAGGGTAGGTCGAGGGTTACAAATTAGAGACAGGATCACAGGGCATGAGCGAAGGAGGAGAGATGGTAGGTTTCACAAGGGTTTCTGTGATAACAGGCTTGTCAACCTGTCCCAACTCACTATTACCGAAACCATTTCGTAACACAAAAGAATCCCAACAATCGTTGTTTAATTACAACTGATGTACAATGATAATTTTTATTAAACCATGATGGAACAAACTAGAATCAGACTTCTGTCTCCTAAACCACTTTCCCATCTTGTACAGACTTCTAAGGAGGAAGTAGGGAATGTTCAATGGGAAATCAATGAAGCTCATAAGCAATCACAGGTGATACAAGAAAACCAACCCAAATCTCCCTTCACACATAATAAACTATTTCACAATATCTAACAGATCATGCCATCTAGGTTTTAAAGATGAGACACGCATACCTCGGTCGCAAGTGGTAATTTTCCTTGAGGTGAACAACAATGACCAGGGAACCTTTTCTACTTTTGCGTTCTTAAACGAATTTTGGCCGATAGCTGGTAAACCCGTAGCTTGGCTTAAAAATTCTTCAGTCACCTCAAGATGCACATCTCCTATTTTTTCTCTGCAACCGTCGAATTTCAACGCGAACTCTTGAGCAACTCTCAGATTGAAACCCTTAAACTTTTCAATAAACAAACGCCAGTCATTTCTTTCTAAGTCATCTCTGGTGTTGTCATAAGATAACAAGGTTTGGGTGCCATTGGGCTCAATCCTCACTACTGGAGCCATGGCGGACAGGGGGGAAACAAAACTAAAATCAGAGGTAGTGTTTGATAAGAAAACACAGAGTCATAGCCCCGAGTTTCCACAAAGCAATGACAGTTCGAAATGGTAGGCAGAGGCGTTAATCACCATGCGTGTGAAAGAGATCGTGAAGCCTGAGGCCATACAGAGCCATAATATCACATTGTACCTCATATGATACCTTGGGATATGGGTAGTGTAAGGATGTAAGCACTTGAATACCATAGAACGCAAACTCATGACTTGATTACAAGGTAAGTGTATCAAATAAACATTGTGTTAAAAGAATTTTATGAATCAAACCCCATTAATATTAATCAAATATTGATGAGTGGGAGGTTTTTGTACTTATGTAACCCAGGAATGTTTAGGACCAAGGAGTTATAAACTGGGAAAACAATTATCATGTTCATAGCGAAAGATGACAATTCGACAATAGACCATATGAACAGTTATCCTTTAATAAAAAATCAAAACCAAGTGTGAATTTCAACTGTGAGTTTTCATGCTTACAGTCATGAAAACAAAAATCGAAAGGAAGGTATGTAAAAAGCGACAAGTAATAAGTGTCGTTGCTCATGACGAGTAATGAAAATTTAGAGATCCTGTGTAGGCAGTTTTTAAAAAATAGAAATTATATTATTGCTGCCAACACGTTCTCATACAGGATGCCCAACTCATGTACAAGTCCTGTACTTTCCTACTCACTTTAGGTCTGGGGGAAGGGAGCTCTAACATTCCTTTGAAAATACACATGGGGGGCACTTAAGCTCCTTTTAACTCTTTTCGTTACAGGGGAGGTCATATACCTCCTTCGTCCCCTTCGCTCACTAGCACCCACCAACAATCCACTGGGCCACCCACATACCATAGTTTATTTGGAGTAGGGAGTCAAGGACCACCTTCTCATAATATGACGGTAGGTTCGACATCATTTTCTTTGTTCAATGCATTTGGTAACAATGCTTTCTTGTCAGCTGCTTTCTCGAATGGGGGAAACCCCAGTTACAAACAACCTATTCCTATGCAGGGTACTATTCCTGCCCAGGGGGAAAACCCAGGAACTTCTTTTGCATTAGGACCTTGGAATTCTTGGCAGGGATTAGTTCCCTCGTCAGGAATGTTTATCTGGGGAAATTCTTTTCACAACCAATGGAACCCCGGACAGGGTGCTATGCCTATGCCCATGGGATCGATATGGGGAAACCCTTCCCAAATTCCTCTAAATGTAATGCATGCCCAACCATCTACATCCTATTTTGGGAATCATCTGATGATGTCTCCTCACACGCGGAATCCGTACGCTGGTCATGGCCATGGTTTTTACTAGAATCCAGGACAACAGTTGAACTTTTCCTGGCAACCTAGTGCCAGTCAAACTCCAAGTTCCTTTTTCCATGGTTATCACCAACAACCCAAACTACCTTTCCTGGCAACCTTGCATTTGCCAGACTTGACAAGGTTGTTGAATGATCCTATCTGTCACGATCCTCATTGGCCCCCTATGCTGACGAAGTTTCTTTCGGACATCCCAAAGTTTGAGGCCAAACCTAATGAAGATCCAGGAGATCATGTGACCACCTTCCATCTTTGGTGCTCATCTAACTCGTTGAAAGATGATTCCGTACAATTGTGATTCTTTCAACGTACTCTCATTGGGAGTGTCGTGAAATGATACATTGAGCTCAACCGCTCAAGATACTCTTCCTTCAGAGAATTAGCAATGGCTTTCCTAAACCATTTCCAATTACCTGTGAGATATGACGCTGGCACAGAATTGCTGACCAATTTTGCACAAACAAAATTGGACCATATCTCTGATCACATTCGAGAATGGAGACGCCGAAAGAGTTTAATTAAGGTGCCAGTCCCACAAGCATTCCTGCTAGAGTGGTTCCTTAAGTCTTTGGTCCCATATTTATCCAAAGACGTTGCAATGTTGTGAGTGTTTTCTGAAGAAGATGTCATCATGAGAGCTCAACAGCTTGAGCTAATCTACTCTCAGTTCGTTTTATTATACAAGATCTTGCCAGATGTGCCATGCTCAATACTTGATAAAACTAGATAGAGAACTGGACCACATGCCGATGGTATTGTTGGTTAAGAACAAACAAAGCCCACTGAACAACTGATGAAACAATTGCAACAATTGTCTATACAACACACAGCGTCCAGCCAAACTACTGTTTTGACTGCTCCCCCTACCCAAACGTCGGATGTACATAGCGTGAAATCGACAAATCCAAAGGCCACCCAGTAGCCCAAAGGAAAGAAAAAACAATGAAAGAAGGGTAAGAGGGATAAGAAACCCACTAATAATGCTGGTGGGGGCAACACTGAGAAATGAAAGGTGAGGTATCCGTGCAACCTGTGTGTGGAAGACCACTTGACCCACCAATGTCTTTGACTTCTAGAGGCCCAAAAGTTTGTGACACAACAACAGCCTGTCGTGTTAACCAATCCATTTCAACATGGGAAAAACCTAACCCAAGCCTCTACAAGCACAGAAGGGGGTAGTCAAGGACCCTCTCCATCTTCGAACAATCCCGCATCCACAAATTTGTATATGATGAAGGGTGATGCTTTTATATCGACTAGAGTGCATGACTACAGTAAACCAAGCACTTATGAGAAGGTCAAAGAAGCCGAACTCCCATCTCTTCCTCTCTAGATCGAGAAGACTTTGGGCGAAACAATGACACACATCCCAAAAGGTGCATTCAAGAAAGCTTCTCACAACCCAAATGCAAGGGCCGCCCAAAACTATTATGTGGTGGAGGATTTATCTCAAACCCCTTGTGCGATGTCTGCTTTAGAGGTCCTCCAAAGTTGCCCTTCCCAGAGGAAAGCTTTTTTAGCCACTTTAGGATCTACCGAGACTTGTAATTTGGGTACAATCATGCTAGATACAACCGACTTAAAACCTCGTCTGCCTTACCATGTAGCATTTCAGACAATAGTGGCCCACCCCACAAAAAATTTTACTCGGAACATTTTCCATACAGTGGTTGATGAGGGTGCCTTGACATGCGTTATGTCTTTAGCATGTTGGAAGGCCATTGACTAGCCTGTTTTGCCTCCATCACCTACCCTTCTCACTTCTTTCGATGGTCATTCATTCTAACCACATGGTATCATTCCCTCTTTCCTCGTGCAGTTAGGAGGGAAGACCATGTGCGTCGAGGTAGAAGTAGTCGACGCATCCCTCGACTACAATCTTTTGTTAGGAAGGAGTTGGACTTATGCCATGCAAGCAGTGGTTGCTACAGTTTTTTGAGTCTTGTTGTTTCCACATGAGGACCAGATTGTGACCATTGATCAATTGTCTTTCTCCAGACCTGATCCTTCATTGGGGGTATCCACGGTCCCGATGATTGATAATCCCCAACCAGGCGTAGTCAACATAGGGGTTGGTTTGTGCCCATCTTTGATGGGTACCTTCGATCACCCGCCCCCTCAAGGTGATGTCAAGTTCATATCCGATCACCATAAGGTTGATATTTTCCAAGTTTCATTGTTTCACACGACTTACTTCAATGATCTGTGGATACTTCCTTTCCCATCGGTCATGATGGAAGGTACAGGGCACCCTGGCATGTCCATGCCCTTGTCTGCAACCGAAGTAGCATACTCTTTAGTCCAGCAAGCTTCGGTTGACACAGATCCAACTCCTTCACAAGAGTTAGATCCAATTCTAGAGCCTATTTGGGCTCAAGGCTCTCTCGTTGATATCGATTCATTAGACTTAGTCTTTCCCTCCAATGAAGCAATAATTGAAGCAATGACTAGTCCAGAAAAACCTTGGGAGGATCTCCATCATAGATCATACTTCCTCCTAGAGTTAAGTAGAATTGAAGGCAGAGAATTCACCTTGACTATGACTAGAGATAGGTCTTGTCCTATTAATCCCTTAGCTACACATGAGGTTTATGCCAAGGGTAATATGGAAACTATCACTGGAACCATACCGATTAATATATCCAGAACCCCTGGCATCGTGGAGAATGTTTTTGTCGGAGATGACTGTTCCCCTAGAGAGATTCAAATCTACACATATCTATTTAAAGAATTCCGCGACGTTTTTTCCTGCTCTTACGAGGAAATGCCAGGCATCGATCCAAAAATAGTCGAACATGAAATCACAACTTATCCGGATGCCAAGCCTATTCGGCAGAAGCTTCATCCAGTTAATCCTAGGAAAGCAGCAACCATTAAGGTTGAAGTTGAGAAACTGCTAAAAGCCAGTTTTATCTATCCTATCCATTTGACCCAATGGGTGTCAAATCTTGTGTTGGTCAATAAGAAACAGGGCACAATTTGTGTATGTACAGACTTTCGTGATTTGAACAAGGTCTGTCCAAAAGATAATTTTCCCACACCATTCATCGACCAGATAATTGATGAATGTGCAGGTTGCAAGGCCTTTTCTTTTATGGATGGTTTTTTGGGATACTATCAGATACAAATCAAACCTAAAGACCAACACAAAATGACATTCATTTGTCCATGGGGTACATTCGCGTATCGTAAGATGCCATTTGGTCTAAAAAATACTGTAGAGACCTTTTAGCGGGCCATGTATTTTGCTTTCCATGATCTCAAGCACATATTCGAGGCCTATTTAGATGACTTAGCATCTCGATCTTGCAAGAGAACGGATCATCCCACACACCTCCTACTTATCTTTGAGTGATGTCGCTACTTCTAGATTCGTTTGAATCCAAACAAGTGCAACTTTTGCGTAACATCAAGACGTTTGTTAGGTTTCATAGTGTCAACAACAGGGATCATGGTCAATCCTCTCAAGGTTGAGTCAATAATTCAGTTTCCTCCCCCACACACAATCCTTCAACTTCAGAGTCTCCAGGGCAAGGCAAATTTTTTAAGGCGTTTCATCGCCAACTATGCCGAGATCACAAAGGGATTTATGCGCTTACTGAAGAAAGACATTCTTTTTTATTGGGACGATGCCTCTCAATGCTCCTTCAAAGCATTAAAACATGCCCTCACAATTTCCCCTCTGCTTTGGCCACCCAACTATAACAAATATTTCTTATTATACCTGGATGCAACAGAGTCAACCATCGGCATGGTCTTAGTTCAGGAAGATGATTTTCTCTCAGAATATATGATCTATTACCTGAGCCGAGGCCTAGTCAGACTGGAACTTAATTATTCTCATATCGAAAAACTTGCGTTGGCAGCAGTCCATGTTGTTCAATGGTTCCGTCATTATGTTCTGTTTCAAAAGACCACCATCATTGTCGTTGTGAATCCGTTTCAATACATGTTGACACGATAGGTAATAGGAGGAAATATCAGTAGATGGATAGTCGTCTTCCAGGAATTCGACTTAGATTTTGTTTCAATGAAATCAAAAAAGTCATTGGTCTTCGCAAAACTTATTTCGGAACTTCCGGTTGAGTCAGGTGATGTTATTCCCAAAGAGTCACCTATAAGAGGAGATATGTTTTTGATTGCATCTTTGGATCCCTAGTATGGAAATATACTTATCTATCTCCAGACTTTGAAGTGCCCCACCTCTGCTTCTCGTGATGAGCATCTCTGTATATGCCATCAGGCCAAGAATTATCTCATACTCGACGATATGTTGTATCAAAAAGGTGTAGACTGCATCCTGCGCCAATGTCTCACTCACGAAGAGGCAGTTATCGTGCTTAACGATTTCCATATCGGAGCATGTGGTGGTCATTTGTTTGGGTTGGCAACAACCCAAAATATTTTATGAACAGGTTATCGAATCGGTCAAGAAGTGCCACCCGTGTCAGATCTTCTCTCAGAAGATGAGGGCACATCCCACTCCCATGTTTCCTATCATCACAGTTGGTCCCTTCACCAAGTGGGGGATTGATTACACTACATGAAACCCTCCTTCAGCAAGGGGGCACCATTATTTCATTATAGCCGTAGACTACTTCACGAAGCGGGTCGAAGCTATGCCAACATTTAAAGATGATGGAGAGACTGCGACTCTCTTTTTATTCAACCAGATAATAGCAAGGTTCAACGTCCCACAAGAGATTGTCACTGACCATGGAAGTCACTTTCAGAACCAGATGATGACCGAGTTAACATCAAATCTTGGGTTGCAGCAACAACATTCATCATCATACTACCCCCAAGCAAATGGTCAGGTGGAAGATGTAAATAAATCTCTTAAGACCATCCTACAATGAACAATCAACTCAACCAATTCAAATTGGCATTTGATGTTATACTCAACATTATGGGCTTATCGAACGTCTGTTAAGATTGCAACTAGTTTCTCACCTTTTCAACTCGTTTACTGGCTGGAAGTAGTCTTGCCTATCAAATGTCAGATCCCGTCCCTAAAATTGGAAGTACAGTTATTTCCAGACACTTCTCCACTTGAAGAACAATTATTATACCTTGAACGACTCAATGAGCAGCGTCATGATGCGGCCCTAGCCAACGAGGCTCACAAACATAAAGTCAAGTGTTAGTATGATTGGTCCATTTTTCCTCAGGTTTTCTCGGAAGGCGACCTTGTCCTGGTCTATGATCAAGATAAGGACCCCCTAGGGGTAGGAAAATTCAAACCCATGTGGTTCATACCTTTCATCATAAAAGAGGTTCTAAAAAAGGGCACTTATTGTCTGGTTGACTTTGAGGGAAATGATTTGGCGGAGCCTAGAAATGGGCTCTACCTCAAGAAGTATTACTTATAAGAAGGTCACCTTGGGTAACTTTTTGTAACATATGTATAGTCTTTGTACTATTACTTTCTAGTTTCTTTTAGTGTTATGGACATGTCATTTTTTATGTTATCTTTTGTCAATGTGGCAGATGTCAAGTGAATCAGAGGTGTTCATTGGGTATGCAGATGGTGCTATATAGCACACTCGGAGGCTTGCCTCCATAGCTTGTGTAATTTTTACACCTCGAGGCCAGTTATTATCTTCCGGAGGTATATGCTTAGGTGACACCACAAACAATGTCCCCAAGTACAGTGCAATTATTGAGTTGCTTTGTAACGTCCTGTTATTTGGTATCTCTCATCTCTGGGTCTATTTAGATGCTCAGCTGGTTGTGTCTCAGTTAAATAGAGTCTACCATGTTCATGATCCGACTTTACACCGACGATTCCTTAGGGTACGTCTCTTATAACGAAGCTTTGATTATATTACATATTTTCATGTTCCTAGGAGATTAAACCAAGTTACATATACTCTAGCTAATCAAATTTTAGACTGGCATCTCGCACACATATAAACAAACATACACATAAACATGTAAATACACTTTTAAAGGCAAATATGATCCATAAGACACAAAAAGACATAAAAATCCATATATAATATCATAAGCACCAGAGTACATAGGTGGACGCAAGCGCCTCAAAAAATATGACCAGTAACGAGTCATGGGGCTTATGCCCTCAAAACATATATACAGGTGGAGATATCAAAGTCTAGACTAACTAAAGTCAGGGCCTGTGGGCCCTATTTTAATAATCAACAGTGTTTTCCAAACGTCAAAACAGTCGGGCCCACGTCCGTGGTGCCCCCACTACATGAGGCTGCATGGATGGTGGCAGATCCTCAATCTCTGCCATAGAGATGGTGCAAGTGATTGAGGTAAAGTTTCGCTCAAATTGTCTCAAAACCCTCTTAGCCTCATAGACTAGAAGCTCTCTTACTATTGTTGGTCCCCCTGCGGTGACAAGTGTGACCCCTCGCCGAGGACGATGCCTGTTCCTTGCATAATCTATAGGTTGTGAGGGTCCCACATATGCACACAATAGACACGTATCTATCAAATACTCTGGTATAAAATAATGATATATACAAAAAACAACATAAAAATTATATATGTTTCAAAAAAAAAAATGATGCAGACTTACCCATCTTGCTTCTCTCCTCGCCTGGAGGTATAGGGATATCACGATCTCTCGAGAAATCAATCCCAGCATAAGGATAATCCTCTATGGCTGGGATCTGTCATGACAACCAAGCAAATAATTCATCATCAAAGGAATCATTGGTCCTTTCACCACCTTGTCGTGGAAGCAACACTACCCATATGCAAATTGCAGGAAGAGAGGCCTGATGTCCTCATACCACCACTCAAGGAATGAAACTAGGAACTCTTTCAAAGAAGAAAGAGCATAGAATCATCCCAAACCCGAAGTTCCTCTATGTCCACAACCGACAATCTGTCAGCTGCCTCTTCATACAATCCAATAGTGTAGTGCTTCAATCAAATATCTATGCATTTAAGCACTGGACAACACAGTTCATCTGTGCACGAGACACCTGATGTAGAGTAGCATAACCAGTCATTTGCCCAATAAGCAACACAATCGCCTGCAATGATAAATCGGTGATATTGCTTATTGGCACCTACAAGCTCGATTGATCTGTACCATCCTCACAATAAAGTCCTATCAATTTTGATATATTATGAGGCCCCGAAGGAAATTTCCGGAAATTGACCAGTTCGCCTCTCCTGGAGAGGCCAGTCAAAAAGTATATATCCTCTGTAGTAGGCACTAGTGACTGTCCCTCTCGCATAAAATATTCTACATCAGGGTGTCAGTATTCAACCAAGGCATTCAGTAGCCTAGGTTGTGCTCTCATGAAAGGACACAAAAAAAAATTGAGCAAGCCACATTGCATTAACATTGCCACAACATTAGGGTCTTCTCCAACTAGTGCGCTGATATCTTCATGCTCTCAATCTGTCCATTGCACATACATCCTGCACATGGGAAAATTTTTAGAGGGTTAGGCCTTTATTTTTAAAAACCTTTTTTCACTCATGGGAGGGTCCACGTGGGTTGTTGTGATGACAGTTGCGTGTACACACGCTCTGACATGAGCCAGAGCGAGTGTGTTAGCACATATTCTTGTAAGGGGGAAGCTTCTCTCTAGATTCGGGTCCTTGGTGAAAAATAAATGAAATGGGGCTTAAGACCCATCAAATGAAGTTATCCAAGGTCGCATCCATGAGCACCCAAGCGCAGTATGCATAAAATCTCTATTTTTGGGTTAAAAATCAAGCAGGCGGGCATTTTTTATTTTTAGCAGTGAAGATCCATCAATGGAGTAGATCAACGGTCATCGGGTAAGCCGGAGCCATAGAGTTGCATGAGGGTTATCACATGGGCTCATCCCTTAGGGCCAAAGTCATGAAATGATCGTGGTCGTCCGATCCAGTCGGGACACATAGCGCCTGATTAAGTCCGGTCGCCATTTTGGCTACCGGGACTTTGAAATACAAGGGTTGACTCCCTTCCACCCACAATATGTGAAATGCGAAGGTGCCTTTGGGTGCGGGCCTATGGTCATAGCATAGGGTCATATGGAAAGGCGGGTCCTAAAGAAAGGGGG